>CM031240.1:60511302-60638802 GCA_018340775.1 Taxus wallichiana var. yunnanensis | reverse complement strand
AAAAACCCAACACAAAAATCCTTGTCATGCTATCTCGGTCCAAGGAAGCCTACACAATCGATCACCTTGATGTTCTCATATGCCTAGTACTAGAAAATGAATTTCACATCTAAACCATACCTCCTCCCCACGGACCACTCCCACAAATCACTATACACATATGCAAGTAGATCTAGCCCCCGAAAACACTATCCGATACTCAACCATGTACGTTACCACCCCGCTAATTCCCATGAAAAAACCTCCATTAGATCTCGTAGAACATAATAAACGATACCCACCATAATCATCATGATAAAAGCACTCTCAACTACTTAATCATCCCAAAAATATTCAAATGCAAATTCCCCTACAAAATCTGCCATGTCCAGGGCACCATCTCCAAAGAAACTCACCATCTCTCGCCACCCATCCAGCCTCATCAATTGGCACAATTGCCTCACCCTGAATAGGTAGGCATAAGATCCTGCATATATCCTCTAGGGTGATTTTCATCTCCCTAGTCAACAACCAAATTGTCCCTATGGATAGATCCCACCACTCTAGTAAGGCCACCATCATCTCAAACTCACGGTGAACATGCTCCGTATTGGTGTAATCCATGTAACACAACACCTCCAAAATCTCCCGATCATAGTCCCCCATGTACTCACATAATTTCCCCAACAAGTGACACTATATCCCTCATTAGTATGTGTCTCTTCTCTTACATCCATAAAAAACATCAAATAAAATTATTAGTCATTGTAATACAAAATTTATCCAAAAAATTTCAAAACATATCAAATCGTCATTAATCCCTATAGATCGGTACCATTTCTATCTAAACTTGTGCCGATCCTAGTGATCGAAACTGATCTTATATCCACATATAGAAAAATTATATACTTAAAAATACAAAAAATAAACCTACCTCTATATAAGATGGTTGTCGTCTCCTCTATCCACTCCTACTAGCCTCCATCTCTCAAAATAGCAAAAATAAAAAATTTATAACAAAATTCATAGTAAAGACATTGATCATAATGACCTCTCAAGAATATCCAAAACTTATATATACGATTCCCAACCCGATCGCTTCGATTTGTAATCAATGTTGATTTACTCGTAATTGGTACCGACTCATATAAAATATCCTACATTTCCTAAAGCACACCATGGATTTTAGCCTCCTAGGAACATTTTCTCACCACTTCCTACAAGTCATACATCTATAGGTTGAGAACCCATTAGTTCCCCTATCATTTGAATTTTAATTCATAAGCCCACCTTTTGAAAATACAATTCATGCCCGGTCTTGGTTCATCTTAAATTGAAATACATCAACTCAAAAATGTAATCTTCTATAATCCTACATGGTCTTGTATTTATTTATCCATCAATTCATTCAAACCATTGACCATTACAATAGCTTATCATGAACCCCAATTTTAGGGTGATCACCTATCTAGCATAAATCCAACTATTTCACTCATTTTTGTCCAATGGTTTGTCCATCACAAACCACTTGACAAAAAGGGGAAAATGTAGACACCAATTAGAGCACCCTAATTTTGATAGGTGTGTACACACTTTAGGGCACCCTTTCATAATCACACACATCCAATATACTCTTTTATTGCCTTATATTCACCATTTCACCTCTCATAACCACCTCGCAACCATAAAAAAATAAAACAAATAAAAATAATTAAAAACAAAAAAAAAAAAACTAAACAACCTAACCTCTTAACAAACCCCTTATGATCTCAAAACAACCCTATACCATCATAAAACCAAAAACCCTACAAAATAAAATGGTTGAAACCAAATTCAACCATTTTCCTTGATCGAAACAAAAATCGCTTTATTTTCCCATAGTCGGCATTGATCAATACATATCTATTAAAATGATTTTGATCCTATAAAAAATCAACCCATGCCTCTGCATAAGTATTCTAAAACCAATTCTAACATCTAGCCTCCAAGCTCATATTTGATAAGTCTAAGATATTAAATTTCATGCATTGAATGGACATGAAGAAACATATGTTATCTCAAACTCCCTTTGGCACATCTAGTCATCCCAATTCCATTTGGTTTTAAGGTATGCCATTTTATTTAAATCAGTAAGCTTTTGTTACTTATTAAGCATGGAAAAGTTTAATGGAGAATATTCATTAATTCATGAATATTATGGTTTTTGAAATTTGAAATTAGTGAATTTTTAGGGTACCAGTTAGGACCAGTTTGCCAATTTTTTTGGGTGCAATTCAATTTTAGGGGTCAATTCACCATTCTCATGAAATAGCAATTCGATAAATTCATTTGAATACAATCAGTTAGTTATCATATTTTTATGCTATCGGCTTATTAGGAAATTAGTGTTTACTATGTAGTATCTATGTTAGGTTGTTATACATTTGTTGGAAAGAAAATTTTTGGGGAACAAAATTGTGGATTTCTTGCCAACACTCTAGGAATCTAAGTCCCTCTACTTAACCGGTGTAGCTTCCGTATATGCATGCATGAGTAAAAAGGTGGATTTATATGGTGGCCTTTCGACCTAGGATCTAACAAGGGCACTCCACTGACCCTGTGACAAAGATAGAAATTTCTTGCTAGAGAGGAATTTTTCTGTAAAGTGGGAAAGGGGAGTGAGAAATGAGATAGGAGAACTAATGTTGTAGGTAGAAAATCAGATTCCTACACACACTAGTTAGAAATTTCAACACATGCATTTATGAGAAGAAACAACTCTGTAAATAACAACAAGACCGATTAGAATTTATGAGCACAAAGTATCAATAAATCCCTTAGTCAAAAAAGGATAGAAACTCCTTCTTGTATTGATTTTTTAACAAAATTTGTACATAGTGTGGGAATGGAGGAAAAATAGTGAGGGGGAAATGGAAGAAAATGGCTATCTCCTTTATTCTCTCAAAGTACAATACACTCTTGAGTTTACAAAATCAATCACCAACCCTTGAAATGGGAATGGATTTACAATTTATAGGAAGAGAAATGAATTTTCACATACTCCCCAATGACTCTTCATATGTCTCGACATGACTTAAGACTCTTTGCCTTCCTAGGAAAACATTAAGTCCCTTTTTATAACATAAAGGTGACTTATTACATTAGAAACATTAAGACATATGAATATTACAACCCTAACACAAGATTAGAATATTGAGGAGAGATAAATTTGGGGAGAGAGAGAGAGAGAGAGAGAGAGAGAGAGAGAGAGAGAGAGGAGGAGAAGAAGGAAGAATGCTTCCGATGATGACAAATTCTACCTCCGATAAAGCCCGCTAATCCTTCTAGATGATGAAAGGAATAATAAGAAGATTGTTCCAAGCCATGATCTCAGATGATAATAGCACACCACATTATATTTGCAAAACAGAAGAGCTAAAATACCATATATGGAAATCCATCATAATCCATAATGCTCAATACATTACAATACAATGACTTGAATTATTCAATAAGAAATATGTACATATAGGAGGAGGGAAGTGAAACTACTACCTAAATCAGTGGTGAAGAACTCCCACTAATTGATACTGGTAGTTAAGTTAACTCCAAAAGACTAGTAAGCTAACTCCACATAACTGAGAAGCTAACTCGACACAACTAGTAAGTTAACTCCACACAACTAGTACATCTACGCAAGCTAACCCAAGTGTGGGGCTAACACAAGTGTTAGAATTATCTTAATAAATAAATAAAAGGATAAATAATAACCTACACTAACACCCTCCCGTAAGCATAGCTTAGGTGGGTGGAAAAGAAGGTGGGTCCCGCAACAAGGCCTGATGAGGTACCCACGTACAACAATTGGGAAAAATGGACACCGCAAGGTACCCAAAACCAGTAATAACAAAGTAGAGAGGGAAAAATACTACTGTAATATTTCCTCAGAAGCTTGGCTCCAAAACTCATACAATGCTGAAGAAGTGTGGTGCGTAATGTGGTCTAAATCCACTACTTGATCATAGAACTAAAAAAAAATGACACTGGGCTTCACTAGAATAGCTCCATGTAAGGAGACTATCAATGGAGTGATGTCGAAAGTAAAAACAAACACCAAACATAATTTGATCAACTGCTACAAATAGGTGTGTCACTATCCAAGAACAACCAAGGAAACAAGGTGGATACGAAATCCAAATAAATAGGAGTGCCATGATCCAAGAAAAGCTAAGGTAACAAGGCAAGGACATGAAACCCAAAGAAGCAATAACACCACACCCTCCCATACTACTGAATGGGTAGAGTGACACCAAAAATATGTATGAGTTGTCAAAATCAACTACTCGAACACTGACAAACTAACACTGGGATCCACCAGAATAGCTCCCCCATAAGAGAGACTGTCAACATGCCAAAAAAAAGTGTCAAAAATACAGATCCAAAATATCTCAACAAATAAGAGAGATATAAATGTATACACCCATAGATACAAGAATGTAATACCCAAAATTTTAGGACATCGGCTCAACAAATTACGTCCACAAGTGATCACAACACCCTCCCAAATTTGGCACTTTATAATTGAGTGCATGTAAATATTACAATGAGTAATAATACCTTTTACATTTGAAATATGTGTATAAAAATGTCACCAATGCATAGATCTCGAAAAAATACACAATTTTAAAAAAATGATCACCTTAATCCGAGTTATGGATCAAAAGTTATGAGCTCTACAAGGTTTTGCTATTAAAATAATATTTGAATGTTGATCTTTTTAAAAGGTACACATAACACCCAAATGGCCAAAGAGTAAAAGAGTGCATCCACATGATACATGCTTGTGACCAAAGGATAAAAGCCTGCTCCCAAAACCTAAATGTCCATAGGGTAAATCATTGCATTTAGATGGTACACGTTAATATCCAATGGATAAAAGAATGCACCTAGAGGGTACAGATCTGCGTCTAGTGGATAAAAGACTACATCCAAAACCAAAATATCTAGAGGGTAAAAGAATGCATCCGGAAGGTACACGCTTATATCCAATGGATAAAATAATGCACCAAGAGGGTACAGATCTGTGTCTAGTGGATAAAAGACTGCATCCAAAACCAAAATACCTGAGGGTAAAAGAATGCATCCATAAGTTACATGCCTATATCTAATGGATAAAAGAATGCACCCTTAGGGTAAAGATCTCAAAACATGGTCAAGTTTACAGTCGATTCTAGGGTTTTGGCACCTTCCAAATCTAATTTTGTACTCTATTTTGCATAAAAATTCATGCTACAAAAATTGCTAACAAATTCCATATACATGAAAAAATAAACCCTTGCCTACAAAGAAAAACTTATTGGATGTCTACATCATCTATGGCTCTAATACCATGAAAGGAACAATAAGAAGATTGTTCCAAGACGCGATCTCGATGATAATATCACACCACATTATATTTGTAAAACAAGAACTAAAATACCAAATATGGAAATCCATCATAATCTATAATGCTCAATACATTACAATATGATGACTTGAATTATTCAATAAGAAAGATGTACATATAGGAGGCAAGTGAAGCTACTACCTAAATCAGTGGTGAAGAACTCCCACTAATTGATACTGGTAGTTAAGTTAACTCCAAAAGACTAGTAAGCTAACTCCACATAACTGAGAAGCTAACTCAACAAAACTAGTAAGCTAACTCCACACACTAGTACACCTAAGCAAGATAACCCAACAAGTGTAGGGCTAACAAAGTGTAAGAATGATCTTAATAAATAAATAAAAGGATAAATAATAACCTCCACTAATAGATGACTCGATGAAGTGATCTAATGTGATGAACTTTGAATCTCCAAACTCTTGCACACATTAAGAAACTTCCTTTGGATGACATGTGAACACCATGAACTAAGTGTTTAAAAACATTGTCAAATGACTCATTTAGTGGCCATGAGTATCACTCGTGAAGATCCTCCTCTGAAGGGACTAGAGCCTTAGAACAAATCTTGTCCTGACTCCCTATAACATTGTCACACTTCTTGGTTGATATGGACATGATCATGATGAATCATCTTATGAATGATCTAATGGTGTCAACTACGAATTCCACCTCCTGCATACCAATTGAAGCATGAAATGAGTGTTAAAAGACACTATTGACATCCTCACTATCACCTACTCTGCATAGTATGATGATAGATATTGTACTATTTTCTATCTCTTACTCGGAAGTAAAAGGCTATGTCAGCTTTTTCCATGTCCATTTATTCTTCATGATTTCTTTAGAAAAGGAAACTTACTATTTTTAGTAAGCATGAAAAATCAGTTTCCTCGAACCTCAACTGGATGTTACAACTCATATTTCCCTTTCTCCCTACGTTCCTCTCACCTTCTGATCAATTTTCTATTTTTGGAAGGTGCTCGTGGGACCACTTAATATTTTTAGTAAGTGTCAATTTTTGACTAAGATGACCATTTTTTCAATCTCTCCTTACAATACATCTTATGTGTTTATTGCCTCTTTCACAGTTTCTTTAATTGACAATTTTCCCAAAATGATAGTCCTTTATGTAGAAGACCTACTATTTTTGGAAAGTGAACATCTAGTGGTCAAATCATTGTGAAAGGGAATTTTCCGATATGGGGTTTTTCCCAACATCGCCCTTTGAAATCTTGGACCTATCCGCTTGATACTTAGGAGATTTTAAAGTTTTAAAATTTTGACCTAACAGTGCTTCTAAACGTGACAACCATTAATGGACCTCGAAAATTACAGGTATGGTTTTTTATTTTGTTTGCAACAAAATTTACATTTTTTGTTGGTTTTTTCTTATTATTCCACCAATGAAATTTTTCTTTGATTTGGCCACCGGTTTGATGGGAAATCAAGCTTTTCCCCTATTGTGTAAAGAGATGGATTTCTTCACTGCAAACGTTCTATGATGTAAAAGGATGGTTTTAAGGTGAGGTTTTGATGGTTTTTGTTAGAGGAACAAGAATAAAATAATTTTTTTTTCATTCTGTGTTGTGGTTTGCAAGATCTCTCCAAATTTCTATTTCACAGCCATGGAGGATTTCTTTGTTTCTTCTTCTTTGTTCTTCATTCTTGTTCTTTGTTTGATCAATATTCCTTTTGAGACCTACATATTACCATGGGGTAGAGGATTTCATTTCTGTAGTGAATCTGGTTTGGAGTTCATCAATGGTGGAGTGATGGAAAGAAGTTACAGAGGAAGTTGTAGAGTAAGCTGTGCACGGAGAAGTTAGAAGTTAGAAGCGGGAAACATGAGGGGTTTTAAAAATTTGAAATAAAGCTGAGCAGGGATGAGGAAAAATTTCATGTCCTTGATTTCCCTTAAGAATTAAGGGATGTGAGGGACATCAAATTGCATGTAGCTCCTAGTTGTGACATGTAGTGCGGATCCGAAGCGTGAATGGATGAAGGCTAAAAAACTACTTTAAAGCACTAGGGGAACCGAGAAGCGGTCACATGAGGAACCATGAAGCAACCTGGAGGGGATAGGAATATTTTTAGACATTTAATTACCTACACAAAAAGGGATGAGAGGGAAACAAAATTACACAAAGATGCCTTGTCACGACACGTGGCACTTGATCTCGACGACATGGGATGAAGGCTTCACTAGCTCCCGAGGATCATCGTGGTCCGCGAGGTCGCATGAGGATCCGAGGATCCAGAGGGATTATATGAGTTGGGAGAATTTTTTTGAGCTTTATGTTCCTTTTCTTGAGGTATGTAAGGGACATGAAATTTCTCTAGGCTCCTGGAGCTGACACATGTCTTGTTCAAAATTTGACTAACTCCCGAACTCGCTCCTAGAGGGCAACTTGAAATGACAATAACTTGAGCTCCCGATGGAATGTTTTGATGAAATTATATATGATATTGACTAAAAATGTCCTTTTAAAGCCAATGGTGGGGTTATCGTGTCTTAATTACTCAATTTGATCCCTAGAAAAGCATATTTTGATCTGGCTTGCTAGCTATGCATGGAAAAAACTAGTTATAAACCTATTGCGCTAAGGTGTTGTGAAAAATTTGATTTCACCATATTGTAGGGCTTGGAATTCCATTTTCGAAGATTTTTTTATCCTAACTCAATCTAGAGCTCCCGATATCACCTTTTGAAGCTCAACAACCTTTTTTGGCTTATGCGCCGCTAGGCTTTTAAATCCTAATTTTAGTGAAATCGCCTAAATTCTCCAAATCCTTCTTGAATCTTCCTAAATAGCTTCAATGATGTTCTAATGCCTTTGATTCACTTCCATTTCTAGTTTTCCTTCTCTATTCTACTCCATGGGGTTGTAGTCCTAGGAAGGCTAGTGATAGATCTTCTCACAACCGCCTGGAAAGTTTGCATCTTTCACTGAACTCCTAAAATCACCTATGGATTTTGAATTGAATTTCCTAAATCACCTATGGGGATGGGTTAACATAAATTGGGAGGTCATTGGACTAACTGGGTAGTGTTGGGCCCTAGGATATTGGCTAAGTACAAGAAGGTGTGTGGTCACGCAGACCTATTTGAAGAAGGGTGTGTAGGTAGAAGGCATGCAGGGAAGGGTTCTAGAAGGGTTTTGTAGAACACATGGTGCACACACAAGGAAAGACGGGTTTTGGGACTTATCCATATTCAACATTCCATGTAGAAGATGAGAAAACTGTGACCCATCTAGCATGTGGAGTGGATAAATTTTTAGCCGATAACTCGATGGTGATCAAAGGAATATTCCATGCATGCGATGGAAGGATCCAGAAAGACATCATTACAAGGAGTGGAGAGCTTAGATCAAAGGAAGCATGTTTCACTAGAGGACCACTTGGACACTTGGAAATTGATCTATTACCTCATAAGGCATGGTGGTGAAGGTAGAAAATCTATATATAAAGGTTCACAGTAGAAAACAAGAGGAGGAGATACTATAAATAACATAAAGAAAAGAGTAGCAGAGGTGGTGGAAGAGAGGAGAATCTCTATAGAAATATCATGGATGTTTTTATGGGTTGGGATTAGAGAAAATACAGGAGTGATGGCATATTTAGAGGGATGGATATGTGTTTATCCTTGTAATATGAAGGACATAGTGTAGTTCTGATGTATGACCTTTCTCTACATTATTATATGGGTCTGTTATGACCTCAAGGAATGTAATGTGGTTATTGAACTCACTAATATAAATGGAAGGTTCTATTCTAAAGTATATATGTGTTCATGAGCTTAAGCCTAATGTATTTCCTTCGTATTATGAATCAGTTCTATATGCTGCTTGTTATTTCTCTTTTATGGATGCATTAATATGATAACTCATCCTAGGTTCTCATAATGATGCACGACTCTTTTCTATTATTTTGCATTTGAATATTTGTCATAAGATGATGTAATCTCACAAGACTCACATAAAGGAGAGGCTTGGCACCCACACATGCTTTAGGTGAGCACCCAAAGCCCCATTGGGTGATAGGGCCGACGCCATGGGATTAGAATGTTGTTCTAAGGGTATAAAAATCACTACATATTTGTTCCTTGTCGGGAACTCTTTTCAAAGTTGTTGAGAGAAATGGCATACATCTTTGTCCTTGTGATATGTGATGATAGAACATTTGACCTTGGAAAGTGTTGAAACATGGTTCAAGAGCACGAAGGATGAATTTTCTCAAATATTCAGCACTAGACCTGAGTTTGATGCATGTAGATGGGTAGAAGAGAACCTATACCATGAGTTGTACAAGACATTCTTTTGTTGTTTTCCAGTAGAACTATATGAATGGATTTCAACATATGCATCTAGATATATCTCGTACTATAGGTCACGTGTATGGACCTAAGATGATTATCTAAGCATGTAGGATGTATATCTGACTTTGACGCGTGTTGTTGATCACTAGTGGAAAGGAGTGTTGACCAGTTATACTCTAGAATATGCCATTTCTATGTATTCTTTCCTAGAAGTTGCTGAGTTTGAGTTTCTGAGGGAGCCCAAAGGATCATTTTTGCATACTATTCCTTTGACTATGAAGATCTTGGTCACTACTTTAAGCTTAGAAGTATTTTCCATAGCCGGTTAAGCATATTTGAGCGTTGGATGAGGAATCTAGGGTGGAGGAAAATTAAGGACATTACGACAGAGAAAGGAAAGGGAGGAGAGACAAATCAAGTATAGTGAAGCTTCGAAAGGGAGATGACTAGACAAAGCAAGGTTTCACATGTCATGGATCTATGGAGGCGGATATCATTGTGGGAAGGAGTTGAGGTTCACATAGAGGACATGGAACTTGAGTAGTAATCACGTGTTACCCCATCTTGGAAAGCATGGGAGAGAAGACCCTTCAGCTTCTAATGAGATTTCATCACATGGAGAAAGGAGAGCCATCGGTGCACATCTAAACCCACCTAGTGACCAACCCCTGGCATTTGGTATTCCGATCAAGGGAGAAGTATTGTTAACCCATTGGTATTAGTGGGAGTAACCATTGCTGCATAAACCATTCCAATATTTAGGGAATTTTTTGGACAAGGTGAAAGTACACAAGGTTTAGGTATCACATCTAGGAGTGGCACAGGAAACACAATTGGTAGTGGGACAATATCACAAACCATCAGTACACAGTTTAGTGGGATGTTGGGAACACTAGGCATGACCACTTCAGGCCATTTACCAACCGTAGGAGGTGGATCTGGAGGACTTGGTGGACCTAGTAGATCTAGAGGATCTGGTGAGTCGAGGAGCAATAGGACCTAGTGGATCTAGTGGATATGGTGTACGCAAAACTAGTCTTGCAAGAAGTTCCAAGGATGATGATCATCATTATGAAGGGCATGCAGATGGAGGAGCATGTGGAAGAGGTTTTTACAGAGAGAATTTTTGGTTGTAGTAATCGCTGTGGAGGAGGACGAAGTGAATTCCTATGATGAAACTATTATAACTGTGGATCTATAGAGCATTACAAGTGTGTGTGTCCTGATCTATTGCAATGCTTGTGGTGCATAAAGAAACATAAGTATGAAGAGTGTCTAGAAATTTATGAGCATATGAACCAACAACATCGTAAAGAAAAATGCGCTGAGATGGTAAGTATGAAAAGTCCGCTTCAAAGTGGATGCCAAGAGTGACGCATGAATCGGGGCTAGAACCTATATTGGTGATGATGTGGGCGAGAGGCCATGCACACTAATAAGATGCCAAGACAAAGGGCACTAGTTTCAAGGATGGAAGTGGTACATGGAAAGTATCTGGACCCTACTCATCAGAAGGAGGTGTATTAAGAGATAATGGATGTGATTCAAATTTTGCAAGGGGATATCCAATGTCTAAAGGAGTAATCAAAGAAGTTGGAGAAAATAAGAATACCGAGGCTCCAAAGGAGGACCTGGATGAAGTCGGAATTATGTAGGATGTTAAGGAAAGAGAATATTGTTTCCTTGCTAGGAGAAATGATGAGGGAGAAGGTACCACACATCCGAGTAGAGTGTGAAACATAAGTTTTACAAGAAAACCTTCCTCCTCACACCTTTCTATGACAAGAAAATTACATTAAACGTAGTTGTTGATGGGTGGCTTCGAGTAATATCCTCATTGACACAAGAGTAGAGGTCAATGTCCTTACCTTGGATGCATGGCATCAAATGGGAAGACCCACACTACAACCATCTTTGTATGTGTTGTATATGGAAAACAAGACAAAGGAAATTCCCATCGAGTCTTGAAGGATGCGGTTATCACTATTCAAGGGGATGAGTTCACTAGGGATTTTGAAGTCTTGGCACTCACCAAGGTGGATAATTTCCCAGCATTACTTGGGTGACCTTGGTGTTGTAATAACAATACCGACTGCAGCTTTAACAAGGGGTATATCATCTTCGAGAACAAGAAAGAAAGGGTGATTATCCCCGTAATAGATTGAAATCAACACCCTATACTAATCCCTTGGGAGAGGAAGTCCTAAACATAATTTATGTTTGCTCCATTAGAGATCCTAAGATTTCATCCCGTAAAGAGAGTTATCTAGTTTTAAGATGCTTAGTCCTTGAGTGATACCACTAGCATGGCATCTGACAATTAAGCACATGGGACTTATGAGTTAATTGGGTGATAGTTGAGGGGATCTGTAACAAGGGTGATGAAGGTGTGTGTCGAGTTAAACACTTAGGAGGAAAGAATTTTCCAAGAAACTCTAGAGGATCATACCATGAACTTTTCTTGCGAGAAATGGAGGCCCAGTGGAAGAATGAGGACGAGAGAAGGGGAATGCTCAGTTATAACTTGCTCAAAGTTATAGTGTGTTGGTGAGATACACATTTGGAGAGCCTCCTATAATTATGCGAGGTAAGAGTGGCATTCTCTGTAAGGTTCTCTAGGAGCAACACGCCCACTATGATCTAAGAATACCATGGTAAAGAAATCACCTCATTTCATATCCAAGCATGTGAGAAGGCTTGGATGGGAAGGGAAGAAGCATTATCTCCTTTTTTATGGGTGCATAAGTTGTATTCCACCTTACAAGGTTGTGTGCATGCATGGTATATTCATTTGGATATGCATCGTCAAACATGTAATTAGCAGGAGTTATGGATGATCTCATTCAAGATTTCAAGTATAGGAGTACAAAGCCATCAGTGGATAAGGTGTTACAAGTAATCAAGTGCTTTACAATGGGAGATAATGTTATGGTAGAAGATAGGCTACTAGAATTACTGGGTGAGCCTTATCTGGAAACACGCCTCAATGAAGAAGAATCAGAGGAAGTACAGCTTGAGCGCGCGTTCATGGAAAAATAAAAAGGAAAAATGGCTATGTAGTGGATGGTGAAGAAATGGAAAGTTAGGATGCTAACAATTTTGTAAGTACGTGTGAAGTCATAGATAACGTTGATGAGTGAGCATGCACCTACCATGAGCCCTTAAAAACAAATAAGGTTAACATTGGGAGAAAGAAAAATCGAAGGAAGCTATCATCTAGGACTATTGGTCAAAAAATAAGTGTAAAAGGTCATTGATTTTTTACACAAGTTCCATGATTTATTCCCTCATGGGTACCATGAACTCAAAGGTGTCCACCATTCCTTGGCGGAGATGAAGATCAAGTTGAAGGAAGGTGTGTAACTGATTTGCAAGAGGCCTTATCACATGAATCCTAACTTACACATAAAGGTCAAGGATGAGATAGACAAGATGATAGCATCAAGAATTATTGAGGTCGTTGAGGAATCAAAATGGGTGAGTCTAATGGTCATAAGTATAAAAAAGGATGGAAATATAAGGATCTACGTGGATTAAAGGGATTTAAATGTAGTTTGTGTCATTAACCCTTTTCCAACCCCCTTCACCGAAGAAATTTTGGAAGGAGTTGCCGGACGCAAGGTCTATTCTTTTATGGATGGATTTTTAGGGTACCACCAAGTTAGAATTGCAAAGGAAGACCAGGAGAAGACAATTTTTTCCACTAAATGGGGAATTTTTTTCCTACACAGTTATGCCTTTTGGATTGAAGAATGCACCTACTATGTTTTCACGCATTGTGGTGCAAGCATTTCAAGACTTTATCCATGAGTTTCTTCAATTTTACTTGATTACTGGACTGTGTATGGGCTAGTGAAAGACCATTGTGATAATTTGAGGTTGATGTTTGAGAGATGTCGGTAGTTGAAGATATCCCTCAACATTAAGAAATGTGTCTTTCTTGCTATTCCATTTGGGACCCTGTTAGGAATGTTATATGCAAAGAAGGATTACTAGTGGATCCTCGCCAAAGTTGCGAGCTTATTGTGGGATTATGGGAGCCTACTAGTCAAAGTGCAAAGGTGTAGATTCCTAGGGCATACTTGGGTACTACTGGAAATTCATCAAGGGGTATACCAAGATCACCGCACGCTTGGAGGAATTACTAAAACACAAGAGTGCCCTTGAATGGGTGGACGTGTAACATTCCCATTTTAAAGCTTTAGAAACAAGGAATTTTTTTGTTGGTAGCTTTTCTATTCTAAATTATCATAATTTAGAACACACACATTTCAAGTTTTTAAATAATGTTCTCTGTTCTAAATAATCATAATTTAGAAAACACATTCCATGTTAATCAATCTCATAATAGATAACCATATGCAGTTGTAATGACTCGATGAACTATTGATATCTCATTTCATGGCTCGGAGTTTCATCGATCTCACATTTCATGACTTGTTTTCTTACCGATATTTCATGTTAACTCAATGTATCATATACTAAGTATACTTGGTTCTCTTTACCCTTTTCTCGGGTATTGAAGTGTTCCGTTTAAGAGGCCTATCTAAATATTTGTTACCAATATTCATCTAAAATCTTGCTTCTTACCAATATTTGTTACCACTTTTCCCTTTTTCAATTACATTTCAATAAGAATCGTAATTTCTCATAAACGATTCAGCCTTTAGGTAACATAAGAAGCATCATAAAGAACTTGTCTTCTTTTATCACTTAGAGAATCCATCTAAAAAATTTCTAGCATGGGTCGGTTCTTCAAACTGAGCATGATAAGCACTAATCATTAAAATGATGTGATTTCAAATAAATGTCTCATAAAAAGAACTCCACTTTTATGAAACAAGAAAGCAATTTAGCTAGATACATCATAAGGAATAAGAATCATAAAAATAAGAACATATTGCACAACCACATTTGATTAAGTAAAGATCGTGATAAAATCAACACTCTTCAATCAATTATTTTAATAGAAATGTACATCGATAAGTAATATTTAATCTAAATTTTGTACCTCATTCTTACTAAAGTTATCTATAGCTCTTTTCCCGATTCATTCAATCCTAATCAAGGGAGGTATTAACTCTAGTGATTTACTAATAATATAGACACTTTTGAGAAACAATGATCTCCTTTGTTCAGCATTAATGTACTTTATCAACAATAACTAGAACCAAGCACATTCATTCTCTACGAAAAGATTTAGGAAGAACCAACAACATCCAAAAATAATAGTTTCCCAATTAAGATATATCATTCAAATTTAAGCCAACTCTAGCCTAAGTTTCATGTTTATCATCAACAAATTTTGTAAAGCATAATTTCCATTACATACACCTAAATGTAGTCACTCATCAATTCATTATGTCCCTAACAAGCATTAGGAAAGGAGAAGGAAATGAAGATATATCCTTCAACTAATCACTCTACCATTTCATTTGGATTGATACAACCAAACTGAAATATCCTTACCTAGGAATAACATAATGAAGAAATGAATGAGAGGAAAGAGGACAACTAATAACTTCCTCAAGACATCAAAGAAAATAACATTGCATTCCACAACTCATAAAGGAGAGAAGGCAGAATATAATTTCCTTCTGATTTCAAGAAATCAACAATGAATACCTTAACTCATAAAGGAGAGAGAAAGGAGGAACATAGTCAAAATCTAAAAGGGCTGAAGTAATTCTTCCGAGTAACATCTGATTTTAACAACCATTGTAACACAAATATCATAGTCAAAATTAAATCGATATAATATATACAATCAAAACCAAAGAAGGCAGAGCCTGGAAGAGAAGGCTTCTCATCCAATAAAGAGAACAATCACTGCAGTACAAAAACTAATACAAGTTTTCAAAACAACAAGCTCAATAACTAATTCCTTAATTTCATTTCAGTGAAGATAGCATCCATCCAGACATTCCCTTATTTCCCAAATAGAGAGATACCAGCAATGTATTCTTATTTTCCCAAGGGAAACAAATACAAGATTACAACCTAAGTCAACCATGTACCCACCGTACAAGAATCAAGGAAAAATTCAATAGGTAAGAAGGAAAGAACTCTAACCCATATGCAAATAAAATAAAGGAAAATCAAAGTGACTTCACCCCAAGTGGGTGCTCAAAATCGAACTAAAAAGGAGAAGAGTAAAATCAAAACATTCTAACTCATTTCCTTTAAATAACCAAAACTGAACTACTCCAAAATTCCACTAAGATAATCCATTCTTACAAAAACATTTATATATGTAATCAAAAGGTTATTCACAAACCATTTCATAACATGCAGGTGATAGAAACAACAATATCCTCACATAGTTCCAGAAGAAGAGGTTAAATCATATTTTACCAAATTTCTAGCAAGGGAGAACAAATCCGAATGAAATCCTTTTTTAAAAATCCCACAAAGTTCATAGATTCAAAACATATTAAACTCATAAGGAGTAAACATATCACTTTTGATTTCAAACAAGTTTGAATCCACAAAAACATTGAATCAATAACTATTACAACATATCCCAACCAAAATAATCAAGATTCAAGTATCTCAAGTTTCAATAGAGGACAATGCATTTCATACCTCCTTCCAACAAATGAAAAACAAACCCATATAAAATCTTTATCAAACAATGTCCTTACCTTAATCCATTTTACACATGATAGAAGTTCACACAATTGACAACATTCCGATCCAATAAAGGTTAAAGCACGATTTACCCATGTTTTCAACAAGAAACTAACCTACATTCTATTTTTTCAAACATTGAATCTCATCGAAAAAATATAGTGAAATTATTGAAGAATGGACACAAAATAACATCACAACAAAACCATTTGTTTCAAGAGCATAATTTTTGTAATGAAGATGTTTAGTAAAAAGCAAAACTATTTAATAAGAAGATCTTATCATGCCCGATAGAGTTTGTTGTTGATTTGCGTAAGACTTCACCGAGCTTCCCAAAAATATATTCCTTACAAAACAACGTCAACAACAAAATCTTCCTTCTTCCCTTTACTTCCACAAGTTCATAAATATCTCAAAAGATGCCAAACATCACAAAGGATCAATAATAAGATTGCTGGTTTGAATAACCAAAACCTTCATGCAGAGCTTAAAACCAAAAGAACAAATGACCAAACAACTTCGAATCTTGAAGGTATGAAATGCATTTTCCTCTATTGAAACTAAAACTGAGGCCATTGAATGCATGTATTTTAAATTTAGCAAGGATGTCAGCTAGGCATCCCACTATTCCTCCATGCCTCCACCAAACTTGGCAAGCTCAAGATGTAAGGACAAAAATTAATCCACATAAATGCCTTAGAAACCATTGCCACTAACTTCCCAATTGCCACATAACCCTTAGGACCCCTTTCTTTGTCTGGTAATAGTTTAGGTTACATTAACATTAGCTAGGTTTCCCATTAGTTCTTAGGTCATTGAAATTTCCTTAGGTTAGTTTGAGACTCCATAACCATCAAGCACATCATCTTAGGTCAGGTTATAACCCATTAGTAGTTTAGTGATGGGTCTAAGGTAGGTATATATTACCTTAGATTAAAATCCACATAGCATAAGATAATCACAACTTAAATTAAGATTTGAATAACATTAAACATTCTAACTAAGGTTGAGATATTTGCCTTATTAGTCCCATAAAAATTCTTAATCTCCTCACATTTTTCAGTGTTGTAAAATTTTTATAAAGGAGGTCCAAACTCACCATTTGTAACATGATGCCTAGTAAGGACACCCGAAGTTGGGTCCTTCAAATTTATAAGAAAACATAGCTCGCCTCCTAATTACCTTTCCATTTCGAATGTTAGTTAACAAGATAACAATAAGGAAGAATCAAGCAGGACCTTGGATCAATGGAATTGATTCAAGGTGTGCTATTATCATATGGTAAGTTTGAAAAAAACAATACAGATTTACAACTTACAATTCACAGAGCAGAATGGCTTCATTTCCCAAAAAACAAAATTACAACAAGTATGAATTTATGAATAGTAATAACTTATCCATTGCAAACAAGATTTTCAAATGTCAAAAGAATACACCTTCCTAAGACAAATCACATGTCAATTTTTGCAATGTCAAAAGTGGAAGTCATCATAGTAACATCCATTCCAAAGATGTTACAAGAGGTGCATTAGAGGGTGTTTTCCACTTTGAAGGATAGGCTTGTCACGACGCCGATACTACATTTTCCTTATTGTGATAAGACTTTCTATGTGCATGTTGATGCCTCAAGGAAAAATATGGGAGTAGTACTAGCACAACCCGGTGAAGGGATTATTAATCATCCCTTGTGTTTTTTTAGTAGAAACTTGACACCAAAGAAAGCAAAATTACACAACTACTGAGCGTGAGGCACTGTCAATGATCTACGTGTGGCATAAGTTCAAGCAAAGATTCTGTTGACAACACCATTTATATTCTACACGGACCACATGACATTGAAATAATTAGTCAACAAGCCTATTTTACAAGGGTGCATATGTCGTTGGGTCCTATTATTCCAAGATTTTGAGTTCACGGTGGTTGTAAAACTAGGGAAGAGAAATTTAGGACTTGACCACTTATCAAGGATTAACTTAGGGGAGGACGCACAAAGCATTGAGGATACCATGTTAGATGTGCAACTGTTTAGGTTGTGGCATGCACCCTCATATTTGGAAGATATCACGTGTTATTAAAAATAGTTATGGTACCAGAAGGGATGAATACTCGGAGAGGAAGCAGTTAGAAATACATGCCGCACCCTACATGTTGATTAGTGGAGATATGTATAAGTTAGGACGTGATGAGGTTTTGTGCCAATGCGTATTAGAACATGAGTGTGTGGAAATTATGGAGGAAGCACATGGTGGGATTGCAGGAGGACACTATGTAGGAAATGATATCGTGTGGAATATTCTACTTACAAGGCTTTGGTGGAAAACCATTTACTAGGATTATATTGAGTTTTGCAAGGCTTGTGACCATTGCCAACACCTTGGCAAACTTGGGAAGAGGGATGAAATGCCCTTGTGACTAATAGCCAGTGTTGAACCATTTGAAAAATGGGCAATCAACTTTGTAGGGCCAATTTCACCAGCCACGCGAAGGAATGGTTCATGGTATATCATTACTTACACTGATTACTTGACATGATGGGCAGAGGCAGCACCTACAAAGGATTGCACCGCAGCGATAACTGCTAGATTTTTATGGGAGAACATAATCAATAGGTATGGTTTTCCTTTAAGCTTAACTAGTGATAGGGGTACACACTTTCTCAATGAAATAGTCAAGATTCTATTAGCAAAATTTATGGTGGCCCATCATAAGACTACCCCTTATCACCCTCAAGCAAATGGAACTGCTGAGGCATTTAACAAAATACTAAGTCACACGTTGACTAAGATCTGTGACGTTGGAAGACAAGATTGGGATGAAAAAGTATCAGTTGTTCTATGGGCATACAGACAACCTACAAGAGGTTGAACAAGGCCACACTATTTCAATTGGTGTTTGGCACAGAGGCTATTTTTTTAGTTGAATTCATGTTACCATCACTGCATATAGCGCGTGCAGGAGGGTTGGATGATGAGAAAGAGGTGGAAGAGAGGATTGATAATTTGATTTATTTAGATGAGAGGCAATCACTTGCTAGATGGAGTCAGAAGACAAAAATCAAGACAAAAGGCATGTCATGATCGTCATATTAAGAACAAATAGTTTAAGGTTTGGAAGATGGTTTTGTTATATGATTCCAAGTTTCTACGCCATCCTGGGAAGTTAAAATTCCATTGGTTGGGACCTTATATCATCTCGTATATCCTTGATTCAGGTGCTTGCTAGTTCCAAGCGCTAGATGGGATGAGATTACCAAGTCATTTCAATAAGAGTAGGTTGAATCTAAAAGGAATGATAACCAAATCATACCAAGCCAAGAACACAGATGCTAATCAAACACCACGATCAATAAGATGAAAGTAATTCACCATAATAACTTTACACAAAACCTTTGCAAACAAATGAGCAACAATATCATATATTATTATGGAACTCAATGAAATACAATGAGAATGGGCCTTGCTTATATAGGCAAGGAATAACAATCTAAGAACCAGTCAAGGTCGTAGATCAAGCCATAAATCATGGAAAGAACTAGTCATCAAAGAACTAGTCAAGTCCATAGATTTATGAGAGAACTAGACATCAAGGATCTAGTCAATACCATAGATCTAGGAAAGAACTAGTCAATACCATAGATCAAGGAAATAACTATACCTAACAACTAGATAATATCTCCTAATATCTAAATAAATAAAAAGAAATATCCACACACATAAGTGGGTGAGGATAAATACAATAAAGGTAAATAATGTACCTAGGTGAACATGAGCTAAGGTAAATACCTACTCTAACACCCCCTCAAGTGAAGCTAGGGGCCAAAATAGAAGTGGCATGTCCACAGTATGAGTCCCAGAACTAGGCTTGATGAGGTACTCATGTACAATATATCCATGAAGAAATCTCAAACCAAAAGAAGGAAAGAATATTACTATAAGGAAAGAGAAGAAGAAGAAGGAAGATGTTCTCACGAACACCCCCCAAGAACAACTTTCGAAACCCTAAGAATTCCACGCAACTCAAGGTAGCGAGGTGATGTAAAAGGCTTCGTAAAGATGTCTACAACCCTGCGCTGAGTTGGAATGTACTCCAAGCAAAGAAATCCATCCTGAATGTGCTTCCAAATGAAGTGGATGTGTATCTTGATATGATTGGTCCATTGGTGCTCAATTGGGTTGCAAGAAATGTGAATTGCACTTTGGTTGTCACACCAAAGTATAGTCGATGAATCCTATGGGAATCCAAACTCTATTAATAACCAGAAAAGCCAAAGAATCTGCTAACTCACTGTAACTACTTCCCTGTACTCTTCCTCTTAAGATGAAAGTGCAATAGCCTGTTGCTTTTTGCACACCCAAGCAATTGGAGAAGAACCAAGACAGAAAAGATAGCCAAAAGTAGAATGCCTGTCATCAATAGAACCTGCCCAATTTGAATATGTATACCCAACCAATGAGTAAAAACCCCTAGTGTAGTGTAGGCCAAAGTGGGAAGTGCCCTATAAATAGTGCAAAATCCTTTTAGCAGCCTGCTAATGACTACTATGAGGAGAATGTGTAAACCAAGATACAAGCCCTACTACAAATCAAATATCAGGGCAAGTATGGGTCAAGAACATGAGACTCCCAACCAACTACCTATACAACGTAGGATCACAAAGTGGTGTGGTACATGTGGATGTAAGAGTAACCCCAGAATGAAAAGGAGATGGACTTGGCTTGCAATCAGCCATATCAAAGTGCCTAAGAAGATCATGGGTGTACTTTTGATGACTCAAATGAATCCTTGAATCTTTCTAAGAAATATGCAAACCAAGGAAATAATGCAATAGCCCAAGATCTGTCATGTCAAAATGTGTAGAAAGAGCCCTCTAAATACTCTGAATGTGGGAAGAAGAGCTGCCAGTAAGTAATAGATCATCAACATATAAGACAAGTATAACAATATCCTCACCGACATGCTGGAGATACACTGTATGATCAGAGTGGTTATGAACAAAACCAATAGATAGAAGAAAAGAATCCATCTTCTCATACCAAGCCCGAGGGGCTTGTTTAAGATCAGAGATACCTTCGAGCCAACAAACAAGAGAATAATCTTGAACAAATCAAGTCAAGTACTCCATATATATTTCCTCTTGTAGATCTTTATGTAAGAAGGCACTCTTCACATCCATCTCGTATACAGCCACCCCGTGATGTAACAAATAAAGAAGTATAAGGCGTACATAATCCATCTTGGCAACAGGTGCAAAAGTCTCAGAGTAATCAATACCTTCGACTTGTGAAAAACCCTTTACAACAAGACGAGCCTTATACTTGTCAATGGACCCATCAGCTACATATTTGGTTCGGTATACCCAATTACACCTAACCATCTTTCTTCCTTTAGGAAGAGATACCAAATCCCAAGTATGATTCTTCATCAAAGAAGAATACTCAGCTGCCATCACATCATCCCACTCCGGTATCCCATGAGCCTTTGAAAAGACTGTGGATCCTCAGAAACTACCTGACACAAAAGTCTAGAACCAATAGAATGTGCATGATGATGCCTAGTGGGTGGAAGATCCTCTATGAAAGGTATTGCCTTAGAAACTGTAGTACGACCCACTTAGGCATAGTGACAACATCAGTGGGAATATGATCCTCAATGGCGTCTATAACCTCCTCATAAATCTCCTCAAAGAAAGGATCCTCAAGATGAGATGATGAAGAAGAAGGAATGGAAGAAGATGAAGAATCATGAGGAGTGAAACGCTCATCAAACTGAACATGTGTTTGAAAAAGAACATCATGTGTATTAGGATCTAAAAGATGATAAGCTCTCATGTCCTCACAATACCATACAAAGATCAAGGGTTTACTCTTCTTATCCAAAGCTTTCCTTTTCTTCTTTAGAACAAAGGCCCAAGCATGGCTCCCAAAGACTTGAAAAAAATGAGACATTTGGCTTAGTGTTGGACCAAGCTTCCTCTGGAGTCAAATGCTCAAGTGCTCTATGTGGTGTACGATTCTGAATATAGTTAGCACAATTAACTACTTCGCCCAAGAGATAGGAGGTAAATCTCTAGAATGCATCATACAATTAGCCATTTCCTTCAAATTTCTATTCTTCTTTTCTGCTAAGCCATTCTATTGTGGAGTATGAGGAACAAAATGCTGGTGAATAATGCCTTGAGTTGCCAAAAATTTAGAAAACTCATCGCTGAAGTACTCCCCCCCATTATCAGTATGAAGGTTCTTTATGCAACTAGAAGATTGTTTCTTGACCAAAGCCTTGAAGACTTTGAAGTGTGAAAAAACATCACTTTTGTACTTGAGAAAATAAACCCAAGTACGCCTCAAGAAATTATCAATAAACGTAAGTGCATACTTATCTCCATTGAAAGAGGGGGTAGGAAAAACCATCAAGTCACTATGCACAAGCTCAAGTGGTGAAGAAACTCTCTTAGACAAATTCTTAGGAAATGGATCTTGGTGTTGTTTCCCTAATGCACAGCCAGAGCAAACTCCCTCAAGACTAGAAACTCTAGGAAGACCATCTACCATACCATGAGTTCTCAACTCCTTCAAATATTTGTAATTAAGATGTCCAAATCTTTCATGCCAAAGCTTACTCTCTAAATCTGCATGAGAAACCAATCCTGTCCCTATAGAGGAAGTGTCATCAAAACCCTCAAAGTGATATAGTCTAGAACTATGATCAACAATACCCTGAGCAACAAGTGAATTTGGCTCCAACAAAGTTCATACTTCTGCCCCATGTGGTGTAAAAGTCACTGTTTTCCCTTGACCAAAATGACAAATTTGATACACAGAAAGTAAATTTGTAGTGATGTTAGGAACATATAGTGCATCTTGGATACTACCACCATCAAGTTGTATATCACCTTTTCCTTTAACAGAAATAAAGGAAGAATCTCCAACCTCAATTTTGGAAGTAGAACTCAAACCTAGAGAAATAAAAGACTCCTTAGAAGAAGTCATGTGATGAGAAGCACCAGAATCTATAACCCAACTATCTGTAAGTGGTGACTGAGATCTCCCAACAACATTAAGTGCTTTGCCATGCTGATTAGAAGGAGGTGGAGTAGAGATAGAAATTTTTTGTTTCTTGACTGCATCCTCTAAGGCTTGCATTCACTTATAACACCTATGTTCTTCATGATTACTACCCCCACAAAAAGAGCATGAACGGCTAGACTTATTCTTGGATTTAGAAGACTCCTTGGGTTTTGAGTTGTTTTCTTTAGGTTTAGGAGCATTTTGAGATGGAGAAGGGGTGGATTTGGTTTTACTATTTGGTTTTCCCTTGCCCTTAGGATTAGATGCAACTAATGCCTTTTGAGAGATGGAAGACTCAAGGTGAGACAATTTGGATTCTTCCCTAGTAAGTCTTTCACAAAATGTTTCTAAGTCAGGCATTTTAAATGTGTCACCTAAGGCATCCATGCTAGAGAAAAAGGTAGAAGAAAATATTTGAAATGGTCCTCTCAACTTGGATAGAATCAAGTAAACACACTCTTCATCTTTCTTATCTCTTCCACTCCCCTTCAATTGTGTCAACAAATGCTTGAACTTGGTAAGATAGTCTATAATTGTTGGAAAATATTCAGGATTAAGAGAGGTGATCTCAATTTCAAGTTGCATGGCTCTCATATGATCCACCTTACCAAATAAATCCTTCAATTTCTCCCATATTTTGAAAGGAGAGTCACATTTTTCCAAATGAAACAAAAGAATGTCACTTACATAAGTTCCTATCAAACCCATACACTCATCAAATTTTCACTGGTACTAAAATTTCTCATATTCTCTAGTGAATACTTGGTTGTTTTGAAGAAGTTAAAGCCCATAATCCTTTCCGCTTAATTATTGTTTCCATTCTTGGTTTCCATGTGTGGTAATTATGTGTTGTTAATGGCTCAACATGATCTAATGCAGAAGTAGATGCCATCCTCAAAAAATCACCAAAATAAATGCAAGAACCAAACAATGCAACAAGACCCCCAAGCAATGCACCAAGAGCCCCCATTTTGGCACTTTATAATGAGTGCGTGTTATAATATGGCACTTTATAATTATAGTGAAATTCTCAAAATAAATATTTCCAATGGAAAGAGCACAGAAAAAAAGTGCTTTTGCAAAAATGGCACTCAAAACCGAGTTACCGATCAAAAGTTACAAGCTTTTCAATATTATGCTCTACTATTTATTTTAGTTGCCACTAAAACAGAATAAAATGCTCTTGCTTTCACCACACAAATAAAATGAAAGGGGGCTAGAGTTAAGCACCTACTAGTAGGAATCACAAGCTTAAGCCCTCATACGACCATACCATATGACCAAGGGCTAAGGATTTTATGGGTTTATGCTCCACTTACTATTCTGGTGTGTCATTGGTTTTCGAGAAAGTCACATCCAACTACTCCTTCTGGTAAAAATACTATTTCTGGACTGTGTGGACAATGACATGTGCTTTCCGAAAATATCATGATACACACTTTCCCGAAATATCAAAAATTGATCTTGGTCATCCTGGTACCCTGCCAAAAGAGGAAAGTTTTGTCCTTTCGAAAATGTATTCTATATGCAACCTGAGAATGATATGGAGCAATAGAAAAATGCTCTGCGCAGATCTCAAATCGAACAAAACCTAGTTTGATTTGATGAGCTCCTTTATTATAACAAATATCAAGTACTCACAAGATTCCTAGAGTTAGGAGCTAAAATTCTACAGGAATGTGAAATAGAGGCTAAAATCATTAATCGTAAAATGGAAGAGTGACCAGACCTCTTAGAGATGGATAATCCATTTGATGTAGAATATGATTCTACTTCCAGACAACATCACAAAAATGTTGAAGAAGACCCATCAAAACCAATTGGCGATTCACGAAAAACCTTATTATAAGGCTTCACGTAAAGTAAAAGTTGAGCATGAACGCAAAGGCTCACTACCTCCTAAGTTTGATGAGGAAGACGATCCCTTAGTTGAAGAAGATATTATTCAAAAAAAAATATTGAAACTAAGTCAAAAGTTAGAAAACTTAGGCTCTTCGAGTAGGAACCTGCATAAAGATAAACTCAAGACAAAATCCGGTGAGTTTCACTTTGATCCATATGATGACACAAATTTTAAAGTTGTTAAGGTAAATAGACCAGCATCACCTACAAAGGAATAATTCATTCAATAAATGAAAAACACACTTACTACACTATAGGAAAGTAACATAGGGCACAATAGGAAGTACTTATATGAAGAACTATGTCCTTACCCCTTTGATAAGGACATGTTGTGACAACCATTTCTAAAAACAATTTCCATTCCTAAGTTCAATAAATATAAAGAGAAAGGTGATCCTCACGATCACATCAAGGAATTTTACATGGCTTGTCAAGAGGTTACATACAACGATAATTTCTTAATACAACTATTCCCTTGTAGCCTAGGAGCATTAGCATTAGAATGGTTTTTAGTATACCCAAGGGATCCATTACAACATGGCCCACACTAGCGGAAAAATTTGTGTGACATTATTCCTTCAATATGGAGAATGATATCATGATGAACGACCTTTACAACACAAAATAGAAACCTAATGAGACCTTTGCGGGCTTCTTACAACAATGGCGTGGATTGGAAAGTCGTTTCCCTTATGCCCTACTGAAAAACAACTAGTAAGAATATTCATTCCTAACCTAAACCCAAAGATAACCTTTCATTTAAAAATTCACCGTGGCTCTAACATCAAAGAATTTATAGAGAAGGGTAGTCAAATTGAAAAGGATCTCATCGTGAAGGGTACACTTAAACTAGTCATAAAGGACAAACATGAAACAAAACCCTTAGATAAACTAAAATTCTTCAACAAAAACAAACATGTCATTGGTGACGATATTATAGACTACAAAATATTCCAAAATTTATAGATTGGTCCGCTTCTAAACTCTCATAAGGACCTCATCCAAAGGCACCGAAAAAAATATGTTTACACCACTAACGTAATCACTATCTGTCATACTTAAAAATTAGATGCAAAGAAAATATGGTGTAGTACCCACCAAGCGATAATACCATACCTAGAGGATGCTCCAAAACCTGGTTGGTTCAAAGAGCATGAGTACTGTGATTTCCATCATGTTAAAGGACACAAAACAGATAGGTGCTTGAGACTACGACATTATATACAAGACCTCATTGAAGAGGGCAAAATCGTCGTAGATTCACCCTATGACTCAGGATAGGGTCCCAATGAGAAAATGGGTATCTTCAAAGATCCCTTTCCTAACCATGTAGATAAGAAGAACAAGAAGCCAAATCATAGACAAACTTCCAATGACTATAGGATTGCTGCTTATGTCTATCCAACTAATGATAGTCCCTTTGATTCCCTTATAGGTTGTATCCATTCATCTGATGAACAGGTTAATACTATTAGGATCTTAGAAAAAAGTTGTGTAGTAGGGACACAACACACTCATTTGATCATACCAGATCCCCTACCTATCCCTTAGGAAGGTCAGTACAATTTAATAGAATAGTTAGAGAAGACACCTGCTAGGATATCAATTTTAGATCTCCTCAAAATCTCTACTACTCATAAAAACATATTGTATAAAACATTACAAAGTTCAGGAGTCTCCACATATGTAGATCCCATGCACCTTCAAGTGATGATTGCACACCTTGATTCCAATGATCATATCACTTTTGATCACACTGTAATCCCGCATAATGACCCAGAGCACAACTTACCCCTATAACTAGAAGTAGTTGTTACTTGTCATAAGATCAAGAGAGTACTTGTGGACGGTGGATCCACTTTAAATATTTACACTTTGAAGCTAGTTAAGAAGTTGGGCCATTCAGAAACAGATCTAGGGGTTAAAAATATTATAATCATAGCTTATGATGATGAGAAATGTGAGTCAGTAGGTATTATAGCAGTTCCTATGGAAGTGTGGCCACCATGTCATGATACAACTTTCCATGTCCTTGACCTAGATCTTCCCTATAACATGCTCTTGGGATGCCCATGGATTCACGCCATGTAGGATATTCCCTCCACCTTCCATCAGTGTATCAAGATGTGTTATGGAGGATAGATAATCACCATTTAGGGTGACCCAAAACCATTCACACATTGTAGGGCATTGCATAATTTTTCTCGTGCGGCCTATGAATTTCTTTTCAGATATTGTTGTTCCCTTACAAATAGAGGCCATAAGGGAACATGTGGATCTAGATACACTCACTCCTTGTAATCATAAATTTCCTTTATTGGTCAACCCTTTCTCATCATGGGAGGAAACGTCGGCAAATTATGGCCCAAGTGAGCAGTTTACTCTTCAACAGGCCTTACTAATATCAAATCTTTCAGTATCACCCAGGACACGGGGAAAACCTTACTTTCAATTCAAAGGCACTAGAGATAGATGCCTTGAACCCTTTGAGAGATTCATCCCTAGTGGTCTCTTGTCTGAGGAAAAGATGTTAGAATATCCCACCAGAAGAATACCTGAAGGTACCATGGCCTCATGCCATCAGGCCCCGTAGTATATCAAAGGCCATCGCATGATGTATGTCATGGGTTACAATGGGTTTGGATGTGGTATCAATGCACAAGGATGGTTAGAACCCATTCCTATCCCTCATTTAAAATATAAAAAATGTTCTTAGAATTAGACCTCATGATGATCCACCCTTTGAGATCGATGCCACCTCTTCCGAATGTGAGGATGACTCATCTCATTCAGATAACGATGTTTATTCCCAATGTAGCCTCTATGAGGATCTTACCTCCACGAACCTATAGCCTAATTCAGTTTTTTTACCTTATCCAGATCAAATTCCTAAACCTATTATCAAGTATCCCTTATATATCTAACACTTGTAGATTAGGATCAAAAATTTCATGTGCTACTCGATTTCTTTGAAAATGATGAGGCATTCATAGAATTCATGGGAGTTAGGGATTCTATTTTGACTGGAGATCGAAGAATGAATTTGTGATCAAACTAGATGCCTGTGCATACTTCAGAGAAGAAGAAAATATGTGTGGATGCTTGAGTAAGAAGGTTGTAAGAAAGAATAAGGATATGTTAGGGAAGCCTTGTGGGAAGAACAAGCACAAGTCTCATAGTGACAAACTTTTTGAGACCCTAGTAGATAGGAAAAATGAAGAAATCATAGAAAAGGTAGAATATCCTTATAAAGATGATATCACACCTCCTATTGAGGTTGATCTTACTCTTCCCCTGATCCTATATGGATGGAGGATGCTTCCAAAATTCTTGTTGAAGAAACGATCAGTGTCAACATTGGCTCAGAAGAGGAGCCTAGAATGATAAAGTTGGGAGCTTCACTCTCAGCTCAAGAACAAAAAGTTTTTGTGGAACTATTGAGAGAATATGCAGATATATTTTCATGGTCATATATATATATGCCTAGTTTAGACCTAGACTTGGTCATGCACAACCTTGTTGTGCACCTAGACGCCAAACCCATCAAGCAGAAATTGAGAAAGATGCACCCCAAAGTTGCACTACTTGTCAAAGAAGAACTTGAAAAGTTATTAGCTGTTGATTTCATTAAACCCATTGAATATTCAAATTGGATATCCAACATAGTCCTAGTTCAGAAGAATCCAGTTGGTATAAGGATTTGCACTGAATTTTGTGACATCAATAAAGCATGTCCCAAAGATGACTTCCCCTTGCCTAATATTGATATGATTGTCGATTCTACCGCTGGTTATGAAATGTTATCCTTAATGGATGGTTTTTAGGTTATAACCAGATTCAAATAATAGCAGAGGAAGATCAACATAAGACAACTTTCATCACCCCTTGGGGGACATTTTGTTACAAGGTCATGCCTTTTGGACTCAAGAATGTCGGGCCACCTATCAACACACAATGATAGTCATCTTCCATGACATGATGAATGACATCATGGAGGATTACGTTGATGATATCTTAGCAAAATCCAAAACTAGAGGAGAGCACCCAAAAGTTATGAGATGTATTTTCCAGTGTCTTCAAGATTACAAAGTATGTTGAATCCTAGGAAGTGTGTCTTTGTCGTTTTGTCAAGGAAACTCCTAGGTTTCATCATTTCAAAGAGAGGAATAGATGTGGATCCTACAAAGGTTGCAGCTATCACAGAAATGCCTCTACCTACAAATATCAAACAACTAAGAAGTTTACAAGGAAAGATTCAGAAATCTGTCATTTCATTTCACAGCTTGCGGATAAGTACTATCCATTTACACATCTCCTCAAGAAGAATTTTACATTCAACTGGGATTAGATTGTCAAAAGGAATTTGCACTACTTAAACAATACCTTGTCAACCCATCTCGTACTCATGCCACCTACCCCAGTGAACCTCTCTTATTATACATTTCAGCTACCTAATTTTCTATTGGTGCACTACTTTCCCAATATGACCTAGACCACATAGAAAGGGTGGTTTATTACCTTAGTTGCACCTTGATTTCCTATGAACTAAATTACCCACAAATTGAAAAGGATTTCCTGGAAGTTGTCTTTTCCTTTCGAAACTGCGTCATTACCTCCTTAACAATAAGACAAAGCTAATATCCAAAGTTGACCCTCTCAAATACCTCTTATCCAAACCCATCCTTATGGGACAAATGGCTAATTGGATCATTCTCCTAAGTGAATTTGATATTGAATTTGTTAACTAGAAGTCATTTAAAGGAAATATATTTCCTTATATGTTAGTAGAATATCTTCTACTAGGGATGGAACCTTTTTCTTGGATCTACCGAATGCATCCATGATGTATGTTGAAGAGTCTATGGAGTGGTAGGTCCATTTCGATGGATCATTCACCTTCCACGGATCAGGAGTAGGGGTCGTACTCATCACTCCCACAGGGAGGTCATTCCAAGGAATTTTGGTTGGGATTTCCTTACACTAATAACATTACATAATATGAAGCACTCATTGCTTGCCTCAAGTTAGCTATCACTTGGAATATCAGACAAATACGAGTCACTCATGGCTCCCAACTTATTATTAAACAAGTTAATGATGAGTATAAGGTTAAAGATGAAAAGCTTATTCCATACAAGAAATTGGTTGAAACCTTGAAGGAATATTTTATACAGATTATCTTTGAACAAAAACCAAGGTCACACAATAGATCAACAGATGTCATGGCTACTATTGGATCACTATTATGCATTCTACCTTAGGCAAGTAAAATTTCATTCTTTGTAGAGCATTTGAGTACCCACATATGATATGCTAAAGTCATGTTTGGCATGTGAATTTTTGGTCCCTTCTCCCCTTGGTATGACCCTATATTTAGATACCTACAAGATGGCACATTTCCCCCAAACATTACCCATTCGAGAAGAAATCTCTTATCCACTATATAGCCCATTATACCCTCCTAGGAGGCACCCTCTATCGTCGTGGCTACGATGGGAATCTACTTCGCTATTTGGATGTTATTGAATTGGTCCATGCTATTAAAGAAGTGCACAGAGGTATTTATGGAGCACACACTAGAGATATGGTCTTGGTAAAGAAAATGTTGAGAGTTGTTTATTATTGGCCCACCATGGAAGAAGACTGTTAAAATTTTGTAAATAAATGTGAGCTATGCTAAAAGTATGGAAACTTAATACATGCACCAACATAGGCTTTGCATCCTATCGCAACACCTTGGCCATTTTATAGGTGGGGCCTAGACCTCATAGGGAAGCTCCATCCTACCTCATCAAATGGTCATACCCACATTATTACCACCACCGATTATTTTAATAAATGGGTAGAGGTTTTTCCTCTTACTTATGTCACTGGTGCAAAAATTTCCAGGTTCATTATGAATCACCATATTTTCCACTATGAAATTCCTTCTACCATTGTAACTGATAATGGTAAATCCTTGAAGAATAAAAAAGTGTTGATCAAAGAATACTTGTCAAAGATCACACAAGGAGTCCACGTGGGATAGAAGGCCAGGACCAAGGGCACGAAGGATAGGAAGGACCCATGCATGGAAGGCAAGTTTAAATTTTAGGACTTAGCCGATTTTGAGCATGAAGACCTATTTTTAGAAGATGGCGTGTGGAACACACCAATGATGTAGAGACATGTGCGCCATGCATTGTCTATCTTTGGAGGAGCAAATCAAAGCATTTTGCATGGAGACGAGCTAAGAATAGGATTGACACTTCAGTTAATCTGCAAGAGGTTTATAGATAGCACACTTACATGTGTGTCTATGCCTATAAATGATGTGTGGATATCAATAGCATGTAGCCTATTTATGGAAAAGATAAGTGGTGAAGGGCAAGTCACCACCCTATATATATATGATGTTAGGTACATAGTAGATGAGTGTTAATGTATGTGTGATGGATGTATGGAGGTATAGAGATATACACATATGACTAAATTACTGTATCAGATCCATATGTGCATTGGTATAGATTGATGATATTGTAAGGAGCTTCTTTATTTATTAATAGATGGAAGATATTGGATGAATCTAAGTGTCATTCTGTGTGTAATTGAGTAGTGCATGTTATTGATTTAATCATGATTATTGTTTAAACTTGTTCTTTCATAGATTTGAGGGTAGCATGCATTGTAGAATGATGGATTAGTTATGAATCTATATGTTTCTTCCTTCATCATGATAACATCCTGCTATAACAACCCTAAAGAGGGACCTAGTACCTTTGCATGCTTTGGGTGAGCGCTCAGTCAAGGCTGAGTGATGTGCCAACATGACTAGGGTGTTATCTAGTAAATTCTAGGCTGCATCAAATGGTTAAAGCATTATGTCAACACTTTCAAATAAAACTCAAATGGTCCACCCCTTACTACCCTCAAGGTAATGGGAAAGCCAAGGCTACCAATAAAACTCTTGTACGGATCATGGAGAAAATGGTAAGTAAGACTAGTCATAATTGACATTTATAGATACATCCTCCCCTCTGGGCCTATTGAACCTCCATCCGCACTCCTACTAAATACGACCTCATATTCACTTGTCTATGGAAATAAATCCATCATACCCTTGGAAGTGGAGCTTCCCTCCCTGAGAATATCACTTCGGGACTATCTTGATAAGGATGAAGACTATAGATTTGCTCGGTTAGTAGAGCTAGAGTTGTTAGATGAAAAGCATATGAGAGCGCTTAATCACCTAAAGGTTTACCAAAACAAAGTATCAAGAGGATATAATAAGTGGATCATTCATCATGAATTCGATATAGGCAATCTTGTTCTAAAAAAATCAGAAGAACATTATCAAGGAAAAAGAAAAGAAAGGTAAATTTGAGGTTAACTGGTTAGGGCCTTATGTGGTGGTTACTAAATATTGATCAGGAGCTTATAAATTGGTATACTTAGAAGGTAAAGAGCATCCGGAACCTATGAAATACATGCATCTAAAAATGTTCTACGCTTAATCATGATGCAAATATTAGAAAATACCTAAACAAGAAAAACAAATAAAAAACAAGATATATATATATATATATATATATATATATATATATATATATATATTAGAAAATCAAGACAACATTAAAGAAAAAATAGTTCGTACAAGTGTGAAAACCACACAATTATGGCACATTGGATTGGTCCTTAGGTGAAAACTAGTTTCCGGCACTCAAGGAGGGTTCATTGTTCACAAGTTACTCTTGCATTTGGAAAAATAGCTATTACTTCTATATAGGGATGGTTCCCCTTGTTAGGTCTAGGAACCTTTCCCTGAGTCTACTTCGCCAAGCCATGATCTGGCTTGTTTGTTCTTATATCTGCGTGAAGGAGTTACCTTTATATATTCCCATCTAGCTGGGGGTGCCTTCACATTTCACCTTCTTGAACATACATGTGTGGAATTATTCCTTTTGTATATTCCCACATCATGTTTGGGGCATCCATGCTTCTTTTTCATTGTGCATTACTTTCAAAACAGACCTTAGAAAACACAAAAACATTCAGAAAAGATATACAAAAATCTAAACATTCATAATATCTTCTAGGGACGACGCTACATCTGTTGGCATAACATTGTCTTTAGGAAACCCCAAAAACAATGTGAATAGTAGCCTTGAAAAGTTGTCCTTCATGATGACACCAAAAAAATAATGGAAAACATGTCAAAACTATCCCACAAAAATAGAGTTTTAGTTTGTTGGTTTTATTTGTTTTGGTTTGCTTGCTTTATTTTTCGTTTTTCAAGTGTTGATTGCATTTTGTACATTGGATTCATTTTCTTGGGTTAAGTTCTACTTAGCTATTGCGTTTAGTTTAGTTTATCTTGTATTAATTTTATTCTGTTTTGTTTCCATTGCATTGTATGATATGTTTACAAGATTGAGTTCAAATGCTTACTTTAGTTGAGTGTTTACTTAATTCATTGCATTAGATTCACTTTGCATGCTTGTGATTATTTGTAGTCTGTTATTTGTATCAGGTTGTGTTTGTAAATCAATTGTACAAAATTGTTGTCATCACGTATATCACATCTATCATCTATCATCACATCTAAACATCATCAAAATACATCATATATACAGAAAATGCTAAGTTTTACATCATGCATGTATACTAAGCTAATCATCACATATTGTATCATCAATGGGGGAAGAGGGGTTACGCATAATCACAAATCTATCCCCCGCACCAATATCATCTAATATCATCCCAAATGCTAACATCTACCAGAATATCTCGTGTCCAAAACATATGATATTATTTGAAGATATATCATCAACATAAAAACATGTGGTACATCATCAATGTCTAGCATGAAATATACATAGGAAATGAGAATCATACATCACCATGATACACTCATCATACATCTATAAACATGAATCATCATCATAAAGCATATATAAAAACATGACAATATAAACCATCGAATGTCCATATATACATATGTAAATATTTGTCTCAAAATAAGATATACATCATCGATACAAAATCTTCCATCTAAAGGGCATGAATCAAAACCGAGCCTTCATCAAGAGGCATAATAAAAAAATGATACATCAGTACATACATTGATCAAAATCAGCCTTCATAAGAGGCATGTATACATACATATGTTAGTACAAAAGGAGAGAGTCAACCATGAATCTCGCCCTCTCCAGGGCTGCCTAGTCTATGACCTAGAGGAAAAAATGGTAGATGGTGTGATGGGAAGGCTCTAGATGTACCAACTTTGATGTCAAACTAGTTGTTCTACTTGATCTACTCGACCGTCCTAACCTCCGTGATCTAGAACCTATCCTGCTCACATCTAGCTAATCAAATGGTGTAACCCACTCCCCTACTAGAACTACACAATGGTAGGCAGCCTTGTAATACAAGGCCTCACCACTAGCTCTCATAATGTCCTGAATCATCTTTATATCCCCAAAATTAGTTCTACCTATATAGCGAATATTGCTCCTTGTTAGTCTACCAATATCAGTATGGGCCTGTCTCAAAGCGGCGGCCTGTCAATATTTTTCCATTGTAATAGTCCGGATATGGGCCCATGCCTGATCTCTTTGGATAGTAATACCTTGAACCTACACCTAAACCAGGTCCCATTGTACAGTGACACCCCGTGCATGTGTACTGCACTGACTGATGTAGGAGGCATAATATCTCGAGCAACATACACTGCTAGTTACCTAATATGTTTCTACCATGCTCCTCCATCTCTAATTTGGGTAACCTGTGCTATTTCCTAGTATCTCTATGTTGTCGCTATGTGTAACTGTGCTCTAGCCTAATCTCTCTCAACCACTACTTGTAACTGAACAACTATCATCGTCATAGTTTATATTAAAGCATAGATAATTTTCCATTATATCCACCACCACCTAGAGTACAAAGTGGTAGACACTGATGTAGAAACACCTTCTATAATGAAATATATATCCCCACCGGAATGCCTAATAGAGGCATTTGTATATCGAGATCCCGGGAAACTGTCTCTATCTAGGCCTAGGCCCCTGTCCGTGTGGTTGCTTTGTAGTGGAGGACCATGTCCCCCACCCTCATCATGATGCTATCAATCGAAAGGATCATCGTATTCATCCTCATCCCCATCACCTCCACCCTCATCACCCTTGATAGGAGGCCCGGTTGTAGGTGCTCTAACTCGGCATCCCATGCTTCTCAGGGAATCATCAATCAAAAGGTAAAACTATGTCGTACCATGGAGCATACCCCATTGTACAACTTATATCCCTAACTTTTCTTAAAGGTACCCACCGAATCGGCATCGTCTCGTAAATAGTTGGCCAAGGCTCTGTCTTTGGTGATTTGTGGCCCCATGTCAAAATACTCTCGGGCCCTACAAGCATACCACATATCTACCCTCTCTACACCCTATGTAATACTAAATTGTCTCGACACCAATCAACTCTCAGTAAAACTATCGTACATAGTTGTGGCTGCCCAACATAAAATGCTCCACAGTTGCTTATACTCAGCTCTAGGCCATCCTCAGGCCACTAGAAATGTCTATATGGCCTCCATACTACCGTGGCCTCATCAAATCATGAAAATCTCGGTGGTAATGGTAGGTATCTCCCATGTTCGAGTCACACATCATCACCAATTAGAACCCAACCCATAGCGAAGGCTCCTCTTATGCTGGACCCTTAATACACATGTGGGACAACCAATAGCAATATGGTTCCAGACCCAAATATGTTGTAATTTGACAGGTCCTACTGTCTTCTAATGATAGTATGTGATCAAGTGAAGGTCCCAATATAAATGCGCCAGTATGCACTAGCCCCAATAGTATGTCTCACCATCAATCAAACTGTATCACTCCAATGAGGCCGAGTGGAAATGAGGCTCGGTTTTTTAGGGATTAAAACTCCACTAAAAAAATCCATCAGGTATATTAGGAGTCAATCAATCTCAGGATCCTCTATACACCGCAATAATCTTACTATCATCCCGTGGCACAGTATATCTAGAATACCGAATAACTCTAGAATACAGTTATCAATATCAGGCTGGTGACTCATGTATTGAATCAACTCACCCTAGATGGGGACTCACATAATACACCATATGTCCTCCAAGGTAATAGTAATCTTGCAAGCGAGGATCTAGAAGAAGTGACTCTCCTTATGCTAACACTTGACTACAACTATGAGGAGGTAATGATCTAGTGTGATCTGTGGCATGTCAACCACATAGGCTAGCCCCATAACGTAAAAGAGGATATCCAATATCCTTCGATCATACTCGTTAAGTTGTGCCTCTATGGCATCAGGTGACATTATCTCTCTAGTGTGGAGGGTGGTTAGTATCCATTATGCACAAGAAAATGACACATGTGTCATGGTTACATTTATATCTACTTCTATCTAATTTTCTAGTAAATTCTTCTTTCATTCATCTAAGGTACTAATTTTCACTTTCTTCTACAAATAATATAGTCTATTTTCATCTGCACTTAGTCAATTTTTGCAAAAAAATCAGTTATGTTTTTATTTCCTTGAAGCATACGCACCTACTTCGACGCATGCACACCTATTTTGACACATACGTGCCCAACAAGTGTGCACTTCCTTTCGATGCCTACCCACCCATACCGGTGCATACAATCCCCCTTCCTATACCTAACCACCCCATTTGATGCATGAAACATACATGTCTAGTGCAATTCCTACTCTTGTCATTAGACACGTGTACGTGTATGTGTCTTTGTTTCCCCCTTCACGCATGCACATCCCCTTTGATAGACACACATGCGTGTACCCATATTTTGATAGGTACACATACACATATTTTTGACGCATGTGTGCACATGCATACGTAAAATTCTACCTAAACTATCCTAACACACACTACTAAAAATGTAACTAAGTGTGAAAAGGAAAAAGAAAGGATAGAGCACTCACATAGGGTTCATCTGCTGCATCCCAAAGATACTCCTGGATGTGGTCTTCTCATCTCCTCCTCCTCAGAAGTCTCGCCATCTCACTCCAATTCTCTCACACTCACTCGTGGTAAAAATTTGTAAGATCTCTACTATAAATGAACTAGTCATGATTTATTTACCCCCCGAGTGGGTATATTAGGTTGTCGTGATGCCCCAGGGCATTTTTTCTCTGTCGTAATCAACCTCACACTTCTTCTCTTCACCAAACTAGTTTTTATTAATTAATTATTTTCTAGTTAATTTTCCACTACACTGGGGCACTATTTGCCACCAAGAGCTTCCTTCTTTTCCCTAGGGTATTTTTACAATATTCCCAAGGCACTATTGTTCATCGTTTTTCTTCTATTTTATCTATCGTGATGGTTTTTTTTAAATAATTATTTTTGACTCATTCTTCTTCTCACCGGGCATTTTACTTCTACCCGACACCCGTTCTCCTCACTCTTGAGAATTTTTGCATGCTTCTTAGTGATCTCCCATTTCTTAAATTCTTCTGACCAATCAAAAATTTAAAAATTATAAAATCTAAAAAAACTTTAAAAAATCATAAAAACTTTGAAAATGGACTAAAATTGGTAACAAACTCATTTGCAGCTGAAATATGTGTCTCTCACACGATGTTCATCTCATATCTTGTTGGAATTTCCATGCGTATTGAGATAATGACTCATGGATCCTCTAAATCTCTAAATCATTTACAAAAGCTATGCTACTTACTTCATTGATACTTTAGGGCATGAGTTTCCTGGTATTGTTTTGTTGTGCACACTACTTTTTCATCAGACCTAAGTGTCCTCCATCCTTTCCCTTGCATATACAAATTGCTTGGGGCATCATTTTCAACCCTTTTCATTTATCAAAACATTTGGGATTGCAACTCGATAACAAACTATTTGTGTAACTATCTTAAACGTTGTTGGTTTGAGTGTGTGTGATTGTACTTATTTCTTGTTAGGTGAGTTTGTTTGCTTCTCATATTACATTGCATTCATGTATGTTGCATGGAGTTAGATGTTTTAAAGCAATGAACAATTATTTTTATCTTGGATTTTCATGTCATTTTACGTTGTTTTCATATGCTCATATCTTAATAATCATGACTGATGATGAAGATTGCTAGCAATATGATGAATAGAATTATTTATATAGCAATGCCTTGTAGATAGCTCAAGATCCCTTTTCTTTTTATTTTCTCTTCTATCTCCCCTTTCTTCGCACTATTCTTTCTTCTATTCTCTTTTCGATCGTCGATCAATTTCTTCTATCACCCCATCGACACTTGAGGGGGCATCCTTCTTCCTACTAATTTTTCTTCTACCCCTTCAAAAATTTGGTTGTTTTTATTTGTCTACTTTCTTTGAAGTGATGTCGCATACATCACCTCAAAGAGGGGCAAATGTAGACACCTATAATTTTGTCTACATGATCTTATTACTAAGATCATGCTAACTATCCTAGTCTCATGATAATTTACTACACTACACTAGTAAAATACCCTTTCTAACCTCTTCTAAACCCACTAAACCTGTTAATCCCTCTCTAACCAGATTCTATAATCTTGTTTCCCTTTAATTAATCCTCTTATTGAATTTCTAGGAAGGATTTGACTTTCAAAACAAATATATTACCTTTCTAAAGAGACACTTAGCTTCCTAAAATCCTGTTCACACCTCCAAATATGTTTTTCTAAAAATAATTTTTTTGACTCCTTTTTAGTCCCACATGCATCTAAAACATCCTTTTCTCAAATCCAAAAACTATAAATAGAGGGATACCCCTCCCCCATTTCTCAAAACTCTCTCTCTCTCTCTCTCTCTCATTTCTGATTTAGGTCATGCTTAGGTCTTTTAGAGTCATTTCATAGTTTATTTGAGCTATTTACTTGTTATTTGCTAATCCTTTCAAAGATTTAGGTAAATGGGAGAATCCATTAATGGTGAGCTTCCATTCTTAAGCTTTTGAAACATCAATAAACACAAAATTGATTGCTAGAGCTTTAATAGGTTCACTTATAGATAGATTTCATGGAGTAGAGAACTAATATAGTCATGTTTAGAGGTTGATTGTTTGTTTCAAACTTTATAATATGCATGCAAATAGGTATCTCTTTCTTATCTCTAATCTGATGGTCATTTGGGTTGTTTGTTCCAAATCTTTTGGGGTTTTCTTTTGAGTTCTTACCCTACTTCAAAAATTTTTACAAAATTTTCATTACACACACTATGAATGGAAAATATGGCTATAGGCATGGATAAAATGAGAAGGATGATAAGATAATAATTGTGAAGATAAGGTTGGGAAGAGGAGTCCTTAAGAGAAAACTCAAGGCCATATAGTCTCTAGATGAAAGGGAAGGAAGGGAAGAAAATACTTGGGCCATGGAAGGAGAGGAGGTGGAGAAGATGGGAGAAGAGGATGTGGGAGGATAAGGAATGGAAGATATGAGTGTAGGAAGCATGAAAGGTGGAGGAGGAAAAGGAATAAAAATCGAGAAGGAAGAAGAGGTGAGATAGGATACTTTGCAACACCTAGGTGGAAAAATATGGAGAAATACTCAAATAAATTACTTCTTTGGAAGGAGTATAAGTGGAAGGTCCTATGCCCTTTCTTACAAATTTGATTATTTGAGGCTTGGGATTGTGCCTTTTTATTTTGTAGTAGTAGGTTCACCCACCACTACTTGTAATTGCATTATGGAAATCTTGGTGTGTTCTAAATCTTTGGGTGGAATTCCCAATGAAAGTAGCCATTAGTAGGCATAATTGAGGATGTTTTTGCACACTCCTAAGTGACCAATTGATTAAAGGTAGTAGTTGATCCTTTATAGTAATTTGAGTGTAAATGGGGTCCAATAATTCCTCATCATTACAGAGGGCCTTCATGAACGTCTACAATCCTATATTTGGTCACTTAATCAAGGTTCGACCTATAAGAATCATTTTCTTGTATGACCACTTCATCCCTATAATCAATAAAAATATCCTCCAACTGTGGTATGTGAACACCAATTGTCCGATTCCATCGACGACACCCCAAAAATAAAAGATAATTCATGGGTGGATAGTTTTGATCGTCATCTGTTGCATCTCTACCTTGACATTTTAGGCCTTGTGGGATGATGCACATGTGTATCGGCCCAATTTCATAGGGAACTAAAATATTTCCTTGTGCTTTCTTTGTTAATATTTGTGCGGTGGAGTGATTTCTGACTAACTCCATCAAAACCCATTTTTCAGTAGGAAACCTTGGTAGTTTATAAGGAGCACCCAAAAATCCTCCTACTCTGAGATATGTGAAAGTTTGGAATTGTAATAAGATACATCCCCATGTTCTAACCACATTTCATGAACTATTTGTGATCCAATGATTGTAGAGGTCTCTGTCAAACATACACATAAGGGAAAATAAGGATTCATTCACTCTTCTGAAGTGTTTTTTCCTTATTTCATCTTCAATTAGGGTTGGTAATCTTAAATATTTGTTTGATTCCTCGAGCCAATTGATGTCATCTCGGGATAATTTCTTATCCATATTGAGGCATACACAAGATAGGAAGTCATGTAAGAATTTCATATAGTATGAACTTCCAAAAATTGAGTGTGCATGACATCACCGACATGCTCATACCATTGGATGAGTAGTATTTTAGGGGATAGTGGAGATGTCTTGGTACATAAAATCCTTAAAAACTTTGAAGAAGGAAGGCCCACCACTTGGCTTAGTAAATTAATCAAGGCATTGACTTCTTGGATGAATTCTAAATGGGGAACAGTCTTCAGAAATCTCATTATCATTAGTTTCAAATTTGTAAGGTAACTTTTTTTGAGGATCTTAACAAAAGCATCAAAAATACCTTTCCGATTCTCAAGAGCCTATTTGGGTGAGATTGATGCATAACCTCAACATCAGGGAGTTTGAATAATTCCTTGAAGTAGTCAATATCCAATTTTATTACTATTGTTCTATCTTGATCCTTCACCATTCGAGACTCTGAATCATATTGATCTACTTCTATGTATACAAATTTTGAGAATTACATAGAAGATAGAAATGCATATGCCGAGAAATACAAGTTTCATAGATACTCTTGATATAAATAGACATGGATGGAGCTCTAAATCTGTCCCCAAAATTTGGTAGATTGATATGACCAAGGTCGGTGTCCCGATATTCTTTAAGTATGACATGATATTTGAAGGGTGGGTCACCCCTTAAAAGCTGTAATTAATTTTCCCTTTTCCTTTTGATGAGGAATTCTTCATTTTCTTTATAAAAAAATCCTCTAAAAGGTCCTTGGAAACACCTAAAACTAGTTATAGAATTTGGGTCTTGAAAAGAAATTGTCGACCCCAAAATACATTGGGAATAACTCAAATATTTTAAATAAATCCCTAACTTTTGATTTACTCTTGGTCAAATTTAGACCCTACTTTGTGCGTTCAAACCTCAAATTTACTCTTTGGTGGAAGTTAATACTTGTAAAACATCTTTCGATTTAAGATTTGGTGTTGAGAGCACGTAAGAATTTGCAAAACAAGCATGAACCTTGAATTAGCCAAGGAAAAACCTAATAATTGTAATGAAATTATGAAACATCACTTTGCAAATGAATGAAAATATTTTGTTCCTAGCGATTTTGGGAGAACGTAAGAAAAGAGGAAGTTTTTTTACCCATCAATTATGGTTAAAATAAGGAAAGAGAATAGAATCACTCGGACTCCATGTATTTTTGTATAATGATGCCCTAGGTTTCCCTTGTCTAAGTTTCACTATGATAGCAGGATAGATCTCGAATGTTCTAAGTATGCAAATGTGTCAAATGAAATAGAATAGACTTCTCCTCCTATGATGTGTATGCAGATTGATGCATCCATTGTCCCTTATATGGATGTACTAGATAGATGATTTGTAATGCTCTTATGCCTTTGGATGCAATCTTAGTTAATAGTAGATAATGCTAGGTGTTGACCCCTTATTTAAGAGCTATAAATATGTATATATATGATTCCCTTGTTTGAATTTTTTAATTAACAACTTGAAGGTTGGCCTAAAAGTATAAAATATTCCCAAGAAGTAAAAGATACCCAAAAGAGTGAGAAAAGAAGAGAAATGGTTAGGAGCACACAAGAGGGATAGGAGAACCTAGGTGCTAGTGTCTCAAGCTATAAAAATAAATAATTCAAATACCGACATGGATGTAAGGTGTGTAAGGTCAATAAAAGGATAACAAACAAAGAAAAATTCCCAAAAGACATTTTTAATCACTAGATTTCTTTCTTAGGAATCATATCTATGTATATATTTGTATGCTCTAGGAGCTAGAAATGTATCCAAGTGTATAGATTTTGTGTCTACAACTAGAAGAGTACTAATGAGATTGAAATTGATTTAACTCAAATGGGAAATGGGGACCTAATTTATTTTAATCTAATGTTATGCAAAGTAGTAAATAATAGCTAAATAAATAAAGGAAATGACCCAAACAACTAAGTAAATGAAATGTGAAACCCTAATGTGTAAATAAGGGTTAGAGAGGCCTTAGCTGATTCACAGACTTGTCAAGATTGTGTCACGGTGAAGACTAGATGAACAGAATGAAGAAATGACTACATAGGAGCTCCAGAAAGTGTAATTCCAAGTTATGCGAGTAGAATTGGGCACCTAGAGAGGGAAGGAGGTGCACAGGGTGCCCTGTCCGAGATTTGGGAACCCTGGTTTACGGAAATGACCAAGGAACATCCTCTGAGGTTTCACCAAATGACTTCCTTCCTCCATTTCTTATCGTGTGTATATCGTTGAACTTTGCTAGATGTCATTGCAAATCAAAGATGGAGAAACCACCTGTAAAACCCCAGACAAAGCATTAAAACCCTAAAAATGAAATATGCATATAAAGGGGTTAGATTATCCTCAGCTACCAAATGGATGGACTTATCACTGAGCATTGCACTACATCTCAGACCCAATGTAGTTCTAGGTGTGTGTGTGTAAATTGTGCCCTAGGTGCTCTTATGCTAGTCGCACTTTGTGAGTAACGAGAAATAACTAGATGTATAATGTAAATATATGGTGCATGGAATAGAATTAACTCCCCTCCTATGAAGTGTGATGTAGAAAACCAACCTTGTGTCCCTTGTGATGGAGCTAGATGGATGCAAATGGAGCAATATAAGCCTTTGATGGATGCAACCTTAGGTGATAGTAGTAGTGCTTAGTGTTTGGTCCCTCATTATGGTCACACAAATTTATATTTATATGGTTATCTTGTTCTAATTTTGTAATCAACCCCAAAAAGGATGACCACCAAACAAATAGAAACCTAAAACAACTATAAAGTGCCTAAAACATGGGAGTAAAGTACAAAGAGGATTAGGGTGCCTCGAGATATGACCAAGGATCCTAGGGCACCCCATTCATGGTTAGGAGCCCCAGTCAAAAATAGGGAAAACACATTATGACAATACATTTGAGCAATATAGGTGTAAGATCGAAAATATGACAAAAAGTAATATAAAAATGGCCAAAGACATGGGTTAATTATTACTCTTTTCACTCAAGAACCATATGAATAGTAGTATGAGACCAAGACTAAATAATGACTTAAAGTGCGTGATTTAGTGACTACATTTTCCCCCACTTTATGTTGGTGAGAAGAAATCTTGGTAACATAAAGTAGATAGAGATGCGTACCTGATAATCCATGTAGAGTGATGTAGCAAATTTTCCTAAGGACTAGACTAAGCATGGAGTTACTGAAAGATGGATCATTGAGACTAAAGACGTAAAAGTGTAAAAGGTGATGAAAATGAACCTAGGGAAAAATTCCGTGTGTAGATGCCAATTTGTATCTGCACCTTCTTGGTTAGTACTATGTGTGTGATTTACTTTCCATATGTGTGTTGTTGTAGACTTTTTGCTTCACATATGGATGAACCCGCAAAAGAGAAGATGATAAAGTAGTCAAATACGAATATATATGTGTAACAAGTCATGTATAGATGTAAAGAAACATGTAAAGATAGTACAAAAATGACAATGAAAAAGGAACATGTGCACTTGATTAGTGATGAGACAAAAGGGAATAGAAAGGATATCCTATAACAATCAATGAAGTGTGACTTGTTTGGGAAATCTCAGCCACTATGGCTAAATAAGTGTACAAAGAAAGTTGTGTTATTATTCAACATGTAACTACTTTCCTTAGACTAGTGAAGAGATGTTTTTATTGTCTTCTTTTTTGGTCGATCCTATGACACCGACCAAAGAAGTGTAGGGAGGAAATTCTGATGTTCCTCTAACCCATAATTTCTCCCCAAAAATTCTAAGGACAATCTTCCCTATAAAATCCGTTGTGTATGGGGTTCGAAGACTAGTTTGAACCCACTCATTGTATAGCCCACTGTGTCATGGAGAAAAATATAGACTTAATTATACCTGTACCATGTTTTGTAGTGTGTAAACCTAAATGATTCCCCCCTCTTTGGGGACGCATGTGACATCATAGATAGGATAATGCGGCCCCAAAAGAGGACTGACCTCGTAATCTGAAACTATGCCCTACATGGGGAGTGGAACGTTCTTGGTAAATACCAAGGCACATATAAACAAGTGGCTAGGAAATAATTTTTAGTATGAACACGCATGCATGTATAAAACAAACAATGTGTAAGCTAGAACATAAGCACATAATGTAGACACCCAAGATGAAAATCATATACCATTAAAAGTGGGTTACAAACATGGGACACCATTCATGGTGTCGCAAGACACTCAAGGCCACAGTGGCTGCAAACAAAAAAGTGTGCACACAAGACAAAGGGCAAAGCCCACAAATAATAACAAACAATAGTAGACAATGTAACAAACAATTATGGAAGAAAATATCCCTACATAACAAATGCTGCACATGAAGCACCCATTAACATGTTATAAAAATAACAAGTATGTCAAAGCATGTATAACCTGATAATGGAAAGTGCTAAGTACAAAATGAAACAATACTTTGTGGTGTACAATTTTGATGCCCCTGTGGTAGTGTGTCAAGCATCGGTGTTACATGTAGAAGATTTGTATCTATGATCACAACTAGAAAAGGACATGAACATGCATGTGTGTATGGTAAAGATAATGACATACAAGAGATCTATCTAACATGTGTAGTAAAGTGAACATGTAAGAAAAAAGTGCAAGAAAGAGTAAATGCAACCATAAAATGTAGTATATTTTGGATAGATGGAATGCAATTCAAAGTGAATGGTAGGATCCACATGCCCCTTGAGTGAATGGAATTGTATGCAGTGAGGTTCATTTAGTATTCCCCTCAAGAGTCAAGAATGAACCAAAAATGATAGTACGTCATCATGAAATGGTCGAACTATGTGTTATGTGTAGCGTAATATGATGAATGTGTGGTGATGGGATGCAACATAGTGATGACGTGTGCGTGACTCTATAGCCTAAGTGTATATCACGACAAGATGAATAGAAAGGAGGTGGTGATTTATCCTAAATTGTATACCACTAAACAATGTAAGTGAAAGTGATGGTATAACCTATCACAAGATGATGCTAGGAGAAGTGACCCTATAGCCTAAATTGTATATCACTTATCTTGGGAATGTCATATGAGAAACATAAGATTTGATTTGATGAGCGAGTGTGATGTGGTCCATTATGTGATGTATACCCTAAACATTCCAGTATGGATCATGAGACTAGAGTGCATCATCGGATAGTAAGTGCAGGTGCATTTAAGTGAATGTAAAAATGTGTAATATGTATAGTATAATAGGATGTAAATGAAAGAGGTGTCAATGCCCTAAGATGTACAACATAGTAAATGTAAGATGAAATATGTAACTTGTAATGTGAAGGATGTATAATGCAATACATGTGATATTTAATTGTGTAGCGGGTGTAGAACATGTATGATGTATGAAGACGTGCATGCATAATGTGTATATTTTTGTGATGGTATGTGGTGTCTAATGTGTAGTGACTATTGTACAGTGTGAGGTCCATGCATATAAAATGCCCTCAATAGTCAAGTCTAAACCAAAGTGCGAAAGTGTTTCATTAGGAAATGGTTGATGCCTATGATGAGTATACATACGCTAGGAGATTGATGTATGATAATGTAGAGATGGGAGATATGCCTAAGCTAGGATGGAGGGTGTAGATGTTTTCCCCTCAAGTATGTAAGTGATGAATATTTACTCAAAATATGCTAAGTGGATCATTGTAAGGATTATTTTCTTTAACAAAAGTGATGGGACGATGAGGTGGAAAAGGTATGTGACCATCGAATGGTTCATTGTCATAGTAAGATTCATTCGGGTCCTAGTCATTGACATAGGTATGGTCTATAAAAAATCAAAAATTATTAGTTTGACAATAGGAGTTGGTTGTTGAGCATGATGTTTTGATGTCGCGAAACCCTTGATGGAGGAGTGAGATCGACCTTAAGATGGGGTTGTTTAGCTTGATTAGGTAATGTTGTAGATGGCTTAGTTGGAGGAAGCGATGAAAGATGAAACTTGAGAGGTGATTACTTAGTTGGAATGGGTTGAATAGGTGACACTTCATTGACTAAAGAAATTTTATTAAAAGTGGCTCCCAAATGCTCATTGGACATAGAAGGAGGAAATTTAGGAGCCCATTGAGATGTAAAAATTGGAGAGGACAATGTAACGTGACATAATGTAGTGAATGAGATAAACCCTTGATGTTCAAGAAGTTTGATTATTCTTTGTAATGAATAGCAATCATTATCGTTATGGCCATTAATTCTATGATAATTACAATATGGAGAATCTTGATATTTGGCTAAACGATAAGGAGGATAGTGATGAGTAGGCGGTAAAGTGATCAATTGATAACTAATGATCTCAGTAAGAAGTTCATGTTTCTTAGTATGGCGGTAAAAGGAAAAAGTCTCTGTAATGGTACAACTTGAGGCTCACTTATATGAGAACATGTAGTAGACATAGAATAGAGATGAGATGTAGAAGGAGAACAAACATGAACCTAAGAAGCGTGCTTAATTCTTTGATTTCATATTTAAAACATATGATTGTGGATTCCATAGCCTTAAATTTGTCTTGAAATAAAGCATGTAAAGCTTGAATTGAGTCCAATATGGATTGATTAGATGAAGGATCATGAGGACTAGGGTTGTCAGATAAATGATCGAATATAGGACTTATTTCATGTGGTGGCATATCTTTAGGAAGATATGTGGTGTCTAATGTTTTTCCAAAACATCCTAGAAATTGGATTAAATCTTGAGTAAATAATACAAAGAAACTTGAGCAACTTTAGGAGCCATAATAGATCAAAAAAATGAGGACCCTAACCATGAAGATCGAGTACATGTTCACAAAAATTATTTAACTAATATGGGAAATGGGGACCTAATTTAGTTTAATCTAATGATATGCAAAACATTAAGTAACAACTAAATAAATAAAGGAAATTACCCAAGAAAATAATCAAATGAAATTTGAAACCCTAATGTGCAAATAAAGGTTAAAGAGACCTTATTTTATTCACAAACTTTTGGGGACTATGTTGTAGTGAAGACCAGATGAACATAATGAAGAAACAAGATACAAAAAGTGCAAATCTGAGCTATCTGAGTAAACTGGGGCGCCTAGAGAGGGAAGGAGGTGCTTGGGTGCCCTGGTTTGATATCTAGGTGCCCTAGTCTATGGAAATGATCAGGGAACCTCCTCTAAGGTGTCACTAAGTGATTTCCTACCTTCGCTTCTTGTCATGTGTATTTCATTGAACCTCGTTGGATGTCACTGTAAATCAAAGATAGAGAAAGCACCTATAAAACCTCGACAAATCATCAAAACCCTAAAAATAAATATGCATATGAAGGGCTTGTAAGTTCTTTAGCTAAAAATGGATGGACTTATCACTAAGCGTTGCACTACATCTCAGACCCAATGTAGTTCTAGGTGTGTGTGTGTAAATCATGCCCTAGGTGCTCTTGTGTTAGTCACACTTTGTGAGTAGTGAGCAATAACTAGATGTAGAATGTAAATAGATGGTACATGGAATATAATTAACTCCCCTCCTATGAAGTGTGATGTAGAAAACTAGCCTTGTGTCCCTTGTGATGGAGCTAGATGGATGTAAATGGAGCAATAAAATCCTTTTATGGATGCAACCTTAGGTGATGGTAGTAGTTCTTAGTGCTTGGTCCCTCATTATGGTCACATAACTTTATATTTATATGGTTCTCTTGTTCTAATTTTGTAATCAACCCCAAAAAGGCTAACCATCAAAAAGATAGAAATCTCAAATGGCTAGAAAGTACCAAAAAGGTGAGAGTAAAGTGCAAAGAGGATCAGGGTGCCCCGACCAAAAACAGGGAAAAAACAGATGCCAATATAAAATCAAAAAGTGTAGGTGTAAGATCAAAAATACGACAACAAGCAATAAAATAATGTCCAAAGACATGGGTTAATTATTACTCTCTTCACTCAAGAACCATATGAATATTAGTATGAGACCGGGACTAACTAATGACTCCAAGTGCATGATTTAGTGACTACGAGATATAAATAAAATTCATATTTGAGAGAAAGGCACAAAAATGGCTAGGTGGGTCCATAACATATGGATGCTCTAGCCCTTTCTAGGTGCTTTGGTCCCAGATGAATGTGTGAATGATATGTGAATTGGAATTGTAATGTAAAATATTATAGCCTAATTTGATGGAGTAATATGATTGTTATGTGAACAAGTAGGTTGTGTGTACAAGAAATAATAAGTGATATATAGCTAGGGATAGGATCATTCATCAAATTGAGCAAGTGTGGAATACTTTGCAAGACTATTGTACAATTTTTGTTTTTTCAAGTAATGAATTACTAAAATGATGAGTGTCTACATTTGCCACCCATTTAAGTATGTCATTTAAAATTGCATGCTTAAAGGAAAATTTACCTAAGTATGTAAACACACTTTTCCCTCGTTCGGATCGCCTTGTGCTTGTGATAGGATGTTATTTTTTTTGTTTGTTTGTTTTTATATGATGACTACCTGCAAAGAAATGAGTGTAGTCAATGTCCATAGTATAGGAAATCAAACTTTGAACTTAGTGTGAAAATAGTAATATGTAAATTAGAAAATAAAAATAAAGGAAATATTGCACCTAGTTGTTGTGTGAGAGAGGGAGAGAGTACTCCAACTACCATTTCCATGGATATTAGTTTAACTTTGTGTTGGATATGGATGGAAGGACTTGAGGTGATCAATCCCCAAGTGGAATGTGTCAAAAATAATAAAAGAAGTGTAAATGCACCCCGCATGATGAATACAATTGTATGGAGAAATTTCTAGTTACTTTGTGTCGCTTCACAAGAATATGAGTAATGGGAATTCAATCCTATGAGGATAACAATCACCTCGATCCTTTCTAAGACCCATGGATAATTGTCGGTGCAGATAAACACTAACTTAAATTATTTTAAAATGATAACACAATGTACCAAGGAAATGCTAGCTTGTATGTACCCTTGGTGTATCCATAACCTAAACTACACCATGCATTATGTGATTGAAATCGAGTGAAAAGCCTATAAATTTCCTTGAGAATTTATACCGACTAAGAAATTTATTGAATCATCCCCCATAATAGGATAATATGGAATGGGAGATAATTTCCATACATTGTGGTCCTCGCTATATGGTTTGGTTCTTCTATATTTCCTAACCCAATTCTATTTCTGAACCATTTTTGTATCCTATGAATTGTCCAATTTTGTACCTATTATTTTTTTCCTAACTTTGAGTTATTGTGAGGGTGAAATATCACCTGATGGTATATCCCCTTGTTTGGGGTGTGTGAGATGGAGAAATGTGAGTATGAACCAAACAAGAGGACTGTAGATGATATGTATATATCATGGAGCATACATATTAATATATTATAAAAAATAGAAATGTGTTAGGAACAAATAATAATAAAACAACACAATATATCTAAGAAAAATCATGTAAGGACACACAAATAGAACATCATGGAAAACAATATGTTATATACATGGCACACCACTCAAGATATCGCAAGACAATTGAGGAAATAAATGATAAAAATCAACAATCAAATAACATAGGGTATATCTTGAAAATAAGTGAAAACATAAAGCAAGCATGTAACAATAAACAAGCAATGGGATGAAGATGAGCTCAGTTTGGAAGTGACATACAAAATAGATACTACACATGAATAACCCTTTAGCATATTAGAGTAATAAATAATATGACATGATGTATTTACTGAGTGAATGAGATAAGATGAAGTAAAATAGTAAACAATTGAATAATAGCACCTATATGTGAGAAAATGTAAAAATGGATTCCCACATTAGCTAGAAAATAAATGGTAAAGAGAAGTTTTAAGCATCCTTTATCATGTAACAATTTATGTGTAGCCTAAATTCAAATCAATGGACCATGTGAACACCTATGTTTATAGAAAAAGGATACATCATACTATGTATCAAGACATCACGATAAACAAATTGCTATATAATAATATAAATGTATAATAGAAATAACCCAACAATAGTGATGAGAATATTTTTGGATGTTGTGTATATATTTGAATGTTTTTGGTTTTTTAGCATTTATGAATGTTTTTTATATTTTTAGGCATATTTGAATGTTTTATTTTTATGCTGTTGAGGACGTAGATGAAAACCTATTCTCTAAAGAGAAGGGTGATCCAAGAATTCCCCAAGGGGGGAAATATTTTTTGATTTTTAGGGCTTTTTGTGAATATAAACTATATATATATATATATGGAAAGTAAGGTTGTCCCAGGTTTGTATGTCTAAAGTGAGGTTCGGGTATGTAGCCACTCATTCAACAAATCAAGTTGAACCTATATAAAAAGTGTGTCATTGAGAAATGAAGCGGAAAGTTGGATGCACCCTAGTGTGTGAATATTGTGTGAATTATCCAATAAGTACGTTGAATGAAGGCCCACTATCTCGTTGTTATGGATGAAGGAAGCATGTGACCATGGGTTAAGAAACTAGTTTCATGTGAGACCGTGTGTGGGATACTGTGTGTATGGAGGCTACATCCTAAATATTGTTTGTATAGAAGGTGAAATATAACTATGAGGAAACTTAGATGTTTTGTGTATTACATGAGCCCCGTGTGATGGCCTAGTTCTATATGAAGGGATATGAGACCTATAAATATGTCGAGAGAGTGATTGGAACCAAAATTCCAAGAGACCTATGCATGTCAATAATCAGCATTGAGAGTGTAAGTACTAGCGCTAGGAAAAAGTGTAAGGATATCATTTCTAGATGCAGTAGTGACTGCAATATGGTAGATGTACTTGAAACAATGATAATTGTAGTGGAGGAGGTGCACTAGTGGTAGGGACCTACAAATCTTTAGGAAAAAAGGTAGATGGGTTTGAGGAGGAATACCTTGAATATTGATGACCTAATTCTCATGTATGAATTTGACACATTAGTGTACACTAGATGGGACAACCCTAATATACTTTAGCCAAAAATACCTAAGACCATGTCATAATGTTTGACTTCATATGTTATAACAAATGGCATGTTGATAGTGAGTGGCCCAGACTTTAATAGGTAGAGTTATATTCCCATAGGAGGTAGGTTAGTTATGCTAAATTTGGACAATGGAAAGGAAATAAAACATATATTAGGAAGTGAGCATGTGTTATGATTAAAATTTGTATTGATCATTACATTGTCAATATCATGATTGGTAATAGAAGCAAGAATGTGAATTCTAGAAAATTTAAAAGGAGCATGAAAATTTGTATCAATAAAATTGATGGCCAATGGTGAAGCAATAGTAGCACCAACAAGAAATTCTAAATTAGCATTGGTAAATTGAGGAGGTAGAACTGTGTTATAAGCATGGTTAGTAGTTTCCTTAGCTACAACTTTTTCATGTTTAGGAAGTAGGTCATTCAATATTTTAAGCTTAGCATTATCATTGGGAGGTTTCTACATGGTAGTTTTAGCACATTCAATTACATCGAGTCAATTATATCTTGAATTACATGTTTAAGTTTAAAGAGTCTATCTATAGAGTGTCCTTTATAGATAGTCACAATATGTTTTTTCATCAAATTTTTCATCTTGAGGATGAATAAAATACAACTCGAGTGGTGGAGGAAGAGAGATAATATTACTTGGGAAGGATTTTTACAAAACTTCCCGAGGTGGTATAGGAAATTTAGTAAAATGTCATTGAGGATCTTGAAGTTAGAGCTTCATTGGTTGGTACATTGCATTAACACTAAAATTAGCCTTAGATCAGGGATTAGTAGCTATCCCCTTGAAAGTAGATTTATTTTGTAATTTAGCATTAGATTGAGAAAAATATTGATCACCATATTTGATCTTGCCCATGGAAATTAGCTTGGCCTCACTATCCTTAAGGCTTTGACATAAGCGATTGAAGGAATGAAATGTGTTAAATGTTGATGAATCTTGGATAGGAGGCAAGAATCTTTGTAAAAATAGGTCTTGTAACTCATAATCAGCTAAGACATTATTCATTTTAGTAATATTAGTTTTGCAATGCAGAACATAGTCACTAAGGAACTCGTTATATCCTTGATTCAATTTATCCATTTGTGCATAAGATATTTTAGTTCCAATGTTAATATAAAAATGTGCTAAAAATATATTTGCTAATGGAGTAAAAGATCATACAAAATGCACATGAAAATCATAAAACCATTGTAATGTATAATCTTGTAAACTTCTAGGAAACAATTTTGTTAACAATGTATCATCAAAAGTATAATCTAAGCAAGCAATATGAAATGATCTAAGATGCTCTTGGGGATCTTCATTTCCATTTAAAAGTAGAATTTTAAGTGGTACAAAACCAAGATTAAGGAATAAGATGTCACCTTAGGTGTGAGAGGATTGCTAAGAAGTGAGGAATCCATAGAAGAAGAAGAGGTAGTCCCTATTGTAGTGGAAGAGCTAGGGCATATAGATCACGTACTAATGATTCTAGGGCATGGGTTTCAAAATAGGAATTTGGTTGAATATGAGAGATAAGAGGAGGAAAAAAATGATTCATAGACATTAAAATGATGACATTAATACTATATCTTCTCATGGAGGTGTGGGGAGAAGAAGCTAGAATGAAAGATGTGGGAATCGTGGAGGTGACATTAGTAAGAGTGGTAGAATCCTCGAGCCATTTTGATTCCTCATGAGCAACATATAACAAAAGATATAGATTATGAGGGTTGGAAGTTATGTATGCATTTACATAATTTAATTTTTCAGTAGTAAATGCTCTACAAGGATCCTCAACCATGGTGAAGGATTTCTAGAAACCCTAAAGTAAGATAGATCCGATCCACAATATACAATACTCAGGTTCACTAAATGACCTAACCTAAATGTATAATTATTTATAGGATAGTAACCAATTGAATATTATACTACCCAAATAGTTTTTAAATATAATTGTAGTAATATCATAATAATACATGAAATAAGATATATAATGATAGATAAATTATATGAATTACTAGCAATGAGGAAGAGGAAAAGTATTAGTTGATATACTAAGCTATATGTTGATTTGGACTTTCATGATGACTGAAATGGATAGAAATGATCTAGAAGATATTTTTCATTGAGAATGTGTTTTAAAAAACTACCTAGACCAAAAGTATAGTATGGACCAAAGTTTACCCCACTATGTCCCTTCTTTGTATACCCTAATCCCTCTGTAATTTTATCTCATATAACTTTCTATGCGGGTGCACTACTTGTTCTTATCCTAACTAGAATTTAGACCTCTGATATGGTGTGATGTTCATTATGTAACTGATTCAATCTTCAAAACCCTGATTGGTGAGATATTCTTACAAAACAAACATTAGTTTGGTTGTGGGAACTCCTATACACCACCGACATCACCACTACTCAAGAGGGATCAAACAACATTTTGTTCTCATCTAGCATGTGATATCCAAAATGTATTTTGTCAAAATAATAATTGTGACCTTATAACAATGGGATCGTACTTGGTACTTCTTCTATCTTGACTTGAATTTGGTAATGTGCCTCTTGTACTTACAGTTCTAAGTGGATGAATGCCCTAGAGTGAGTGGAGATAAAGGAAAACCCTATCCAATTAAATATTGTAAATGAAAGGATTCTAAAAATAAGTTATTGATCACTATATGATAATTTCCATCTTTTGAAAACATTAGTACTTGTACCAATTTGTAGCACAAAACTCAAAACATTACATCATTTTAAGTATGAAGCTCCAATGTATTCTTTCATAGGCTTTATCAAATCCAATCTTAACCAACAATGCATTTGTTAAACACTACACAATTATAGAAACACCGAATATAATTATTTAGAAACTTAATTCATTCAGGATATCAAATACATAGAGGAAGATTACATATATAGAGTTTGATCTCCTTGATTCTAGGAGTCAACACTCATCCCACATATCTCTCCTAATCCCCACAATATCTCACTCAAACTCTCAATCCCATTATTCTCTCACAACAAACCTTATCTAATTACAACTATTTACATGAGTTAACAACTCATAAATAGTTGTATTACATTACACTATATTATTTATTTCCACACTCATAATAATGTTCACAATATCTAATATTATTATTGCTAATAGCATTTTGACCGATTAGTAAGCACATTCCATAGTTTCCCATGCCAAAATTAGTCTTTTAAGTATATATATTCCTTTAAGCAAGGTTGTTTGTTTAGCTCTTTGTTTCCATGCAATATGTCTAACATGAAAAATTAAAACTTTTGATCATGACAACTAAGCCCATAATTGAAAATTATGTTTCTCAATCATTGAGAGAATCCTTCCTCTTGACCATCCTACCTTCATTTCCACCTATAATAAGACTTGGAGGAAATTGATTATAATATTTTTAAAGTGTGTTTCATTGTGTAGGGAATATTTCCTAATATGATTGATGAACTCATTGAGATTCGATGAAAGACAACTTCCTCTGGAGGCCTAAAAATGCCATTTTTGGCCATTCTCAGCTAAGTAAACACCCTCCAAAGCCTATAGGGAATATATAAAGCATATAAGGGTGATTTTAGAGAAAATTGAAGGTTTCAAAGTACTTTAATAAAATTTTATGAGGAATATTTTATTTAGGGACATCTTGTGTAACATCGGATGATTTTGGGTATAGGAATGAATGCTCCAATGGTGAAAGAGGAATTATTCAAAAAATTCTAGGTGTTAAAAGGGGAGTTAGGAGGAAAAAAATAGTCATAAAAATATCTTGGAATCCTATACAATATATAAATAGGAATTTTTTCCAATACTCAAATATTCTTGAGGCGATTTAGGACACATCAACTTCTACTCTCGGTCAAAGATGAAATATGCCATAAATTTGAAATTTTAGGTGGAATTGGATTCTTAAAATGGTTAAAATTATGTCATCAAGTTTTTGGATTCAAAATCATATAAGGTTTGACCCCAAAACACTTTCCTATGCTCTCTAGGTGAAACTTTCACTCCCGATGTCCCGATTAGACATGGTGGGTGATACCAACTTTCCAAAAGTGTCCCATGTTGCAATTTTTCACTCTTATTGTCCCCACTATCTCACAATGTAAAAGGTAATAATGGGGACATAAAAATTTTACCCCACATCATGCTAACATTCTATCACTTACTCCTCACCACTTTGCCCCTATATGGCACAAATTGACTTCATCACTTGTCCCCCTTCATGATGGATGAACCTCAAGTCGCACATTTTGAACTTAGTTATCCACACTATCCCCCAAGGGAAAAAGGGCACAAGGGGGTCACAAAATTGTGACCCCCTTCTCCATGCAGCCCCTAGTCACCATCGAACCACCTGTCAACCCTCAAGATCTCATTCCTATCCCCTACTCTACCCAAGTCACACTTTTTCACTTTGAATATCTCCACTATCCCCAAGGGATAAAGGGGATAGATGGGAAATAAAATTATGACCCCCTTATCCATGCAGCTCATCCCAACCCCTGGTTAGGTAGCTATGGTCATATGTGAGTTAAAAATCACATAAATTAAATTAACTCTCCATCTCTCCAAAAAACTTATTCATTTTTCCAAGACAAGGTGTTGTTTGAAATACCCTCACAACCTCTATTTTTAAACCAAAAATTCTTCTCAACTTTCAATAGACCTCCATAACTAAAAATGAAGAATTTCTCATAACTCATCAATTGTGCACTTGTTTCCAACAAAATTTTGCATATGCATTCCTCTCCAAAATTCCTTTAAGGTGATTATAAAAGCAACACCACTGATGTTTTGTATTATTTATAGAATCAATATGAAAATTTTAAAGACATAAATTTTCCATTTCAGATTTATGGCAATTTGGTGGATGAAATAATTTTAAAATTGGAGTAGAGAACCTCGGAAAAAAAAAACTTTTGAAATTATTTTCATTGAAAACCAACACTTGTAAGTCCCTTTTAAAAATAGAAGTGGGCATACATGGTCTGGAATGCCTAAAAATAGTGGATCCTCAATATTCTCAACCTCCAAATGAGAAAGAAAATCAAAAATATAAAACGGTGGATAACTTACTAAAAATAGCAATCCTAGGTAGGACCTACTAAAAATAGATTTTTTTAATTGAGTTTAGAAAACTTGTGGAACTCCTTTCTATATATCTTAGTACTTTTGAAAATATGAAGTTCAAATATTTACAATGTCTGGAATCCATTTCAACCTTGATCACCATATTTTGGTGTGGGAGATAATGATGTCACTCACATGGATTTAAAGACTTGAAAAACATGATGCTCAATGGACCTCATGAACGAGTGGAGGATAAAATCTTCTTGATCGGGCTATTCTCAACATGAAGGTCACCCATTATATTTCTTACGAGCACTAGACTATCTTTGGCTTGTGTATAACACTACGAAGCTGATTCCAGGATAGTTCAAGTAGATGACAATTCATTCCTTATAGCCCTCACTCCCAAATGAATATCTCATCAATACATATTCCCACTAGCAAAGTAACATGGTCATCATTACCAAGGAATTTTCATCACAGGAGTGAAAAAGACGATTCCTATTTGTAAGGCCTAACACTTGGTTTGTGGCTCAGAAAGGAATAACACCTTCTCCATGTTCCCAAAAATTTCCAAAATTTAATTCCATGAAGGTTATTCAAGATTCCATTATCCTAATGAGTAGGGTGATGGAGGAAGCAAAAAATAATTATAGGATTGGATGGATCAGTTCATCCTTGTTTCTACCAAAGGGAACCAAGTGATAGACTAGGGGTAGATTATTAGTGATAACATCCTTTAGCAATTTCTTCATTTCTTCCTACACCAAGAAGTTCACCATGACTTCTTACCTAGTATATGCTCTTTCCTTCACAATGTTTCATGGGCCTCTCTCTACTACTCTCAATGTATATCAAAATCACATGCCTATGAGAAGCATCCATGTATCTCACATATAGATAAAGAAATTATCATTTTTCTAAGGTGAATGATGTATTTACTATGTTCATCATCAGACTCCTCAAGGGAAATCAAAAGTTGAGGATCTCTTCAAGTAGTTATGCTAATTGTCCTAAAAATTTAATTTGATTTCATCCAGTTCTCTACCTTCACCTACATTAGGATCTCAAGATATGAGATTTCTCCTCTTTGGCTACTCAGTACATGATTGAAAAAATCATAATTTTTTCAATTATGTAGGAAACTAGCTCATGTACATGCTCGATGTAGAAAAACAAAAAAAAGTGTGTATCTTTTCCCATCTCTTTGGGATATACTAATGTAAGAGTATCAAACATGTGGGTGCATCAAAATTTCTACACACATCTAGGCATGAATTTGATATCTAGATAAATAATGAAACTTTCACCTTTCCATGATTGCACCATGCACCTCAAATTAAAGACTTCTGGAAAATTACATTGATGATTTTGAAGTAAGAAAAAGGACTAAATGTAGAAGATAATTGACTAGACGATGGATTTCAATTTTGATTGGTTCATTAAGGGAATAAAGATGATGGAGTAGACCCGTTTTACCATGAGTATAAAGCATTAAAATATTCACCCCTTCCTCCAATCCCATGGAACAAAAATAATCATGTGAATGTCAAGGAATGGGCTGCAATGGTAATTCAGAGATCAAGTTAATGGTTCAAGAGAAAAATAAATACTTTCATCAAGTCTTGGTGGCCTCTTGAACCTATCTAGACAAGTATCTCACACTTCCTCTATGAAGAAATTCAAGAATACCATAAGCTCCGCTCATTCGAAGAAACCTAAATAATAAATGTTTTGGAGGAAGATCGCATTGAAGAATCTCAACCCAATATGTTATACAAGAATTCTAAGGTCATTGAATACCCCATTGAAACTATTGAACAAGGTGAAATTGACCCTTCACAATCTCTAGTTCTTCATTGGCTCCCAAGTGTATCTTCTTTAGCAATTGATTCATCCCACCATGTGCAAGATGAAATTCCCTATAATTCACTTAAAATTGCACCCATACTTGATATTGAGCCCTCTCTAGTAGAGACTTTCCCTTGGACAAAATATTTTCTTAGAATTGAATCAAGGATGGTGTAGCATGCCATGACACCTAATTTTGAGGCTATCTCAAAAATCATGAAAACCAAATGAGGAAAGAAGGCTCGGGTAACCTCTCATTTCTTTAGTGGGGCTTCTGGTGCTCAATATGTAGAGGTTACCTTACCAAATGGTTGTTAAACCTATGGAAGAAATTACTCGATATGATTATGAAATGACATGTATTTCTTTGGGTCAATCCATGAATGAAGGTAATGCACACCTATTCAAGGAATCTACTATATGCATGCTTTCTCAAAATGAGGAATATAAATAAACAATAGATAAATTAGATGAGAATGTGATAAATATCAATGATTATGTTCAATCATTCTTAGACCCTAGTGCAATACCACCTCCTCCTATAAAATCCATCACTCTTATTAGTAGCTTTGACCCTGAAATAATCAAGAAAGATCAAGGTTATACAATACAAGGAAGGGCTAACGATATATGGGTTGAAAATATTTTCGAGAAAGGAAAGAATTTTTTTCTAGAGATTCTATCATTGTTCAAATTTTCCCTCACCATAGATTCTAAAGTGAAAATGACCAAGGAGGATATTGAGAAGGAGAAATCCCATTAGGAAAATTTTTTCCATTGGTGTTTGAAATGAGCAATCTAATTCCCATTCCTTGGTGAGTAACAATGTGTTTACTTCCATGATTGATAATTGTCTCCTATTTGGTCTCACATGATAATGTCTTGGTATGACATGTTGAATGATGTTATCTTTGAGATTGATTCTTGTGAAGAGCAAGCATCATAGATTTTAGAAGGTAATAACAATATTGTGTGGAATTTTGGGTTACCTCCAATCAATGAATTTTTTTCAAATGAAGAGCTCCTAAAATCCTTCCAGAATTTGGTCAAAAAAGAGGCAGGAGATCCCTTCTCATTTAAAGAAGATACATTGGAGTCTCTCGTAGGGATTAGAAGTTCAATTTATAACAGTGTGAAAGATAATCAAGTTTGGTTCAAACAATGTAAGACCATCAAAAATTCCTAAAACTTGATCAATTCTTTGAGTTTCGATCATATTCCAAAGGTGGATAAAGTGGCACCTGATGTGACCCGTTTCAGTAAAAATTCAAGGTTGAAGAAATATTTCCTTTATTATTCCCCAAAGTTTCTCAACAGTTAGTTCTTCATCAGAAAAGGCTTCATCTTCATTAGAGTGGTCATATCTTCTCTTATTTCTTCCTCCTTTCTTCTCTCTCCATGTTCTAATTCTTCATTAAGAAGGTACTTTTCACTATTTTGTCTTATTCACTTAAGTTACCTTTAGTTTAACATTGTAAGAGTTATTTTCAATTAATAAGAAAAAGACTCATTTTTTTCCTAGGAACATGAAAGGTCACAAGTGATGAGGGAAGGTGAAAATTCATGTGGGGGAGATGAAAAAGTTTTTTGTAATTCTATAAATTGGAATGGCCTCTCCATTCCAAAGGGTTTTCAATTATGAGTTTCTAGTAGATAGCTTTACTACTAAATACAAGAAAGAGATTACTTTCTTCTATTTCCTCTTTTCTATGTTTCCTCTATTTCTTGCATACTTAAATTTGTAAGCATGATGATATTGTAAAACCAAGAAAGGACTTGATGCCTTTGATGAATAAATCAATAGAATTTTGTGTCTATGGTTTTTTAGTCTTATTTTGTTCACAAGGTTGAATTCCTCTAATTGAGTGTAGATTTACTTTAGTTAATGTTGTGAAAATAAGATAATTTCTATTCACAAAATTAACCCTCCTTCACTATATTCTCACTCTCCTAAACCTCCTTTCACTAAGAAAATTATTCCTAGTGCACTAAGTGCAAGCAATTTTCCACAAGTCTAGTGGATTACTCTTGTGTGATCCCCAGCTTTATATCCACCCACTTATTTGTTTTTCTGCATTCAACAAATGGGAGCCTCCCCATTACCAAAAGGAGGAACTATGTATCAGATTATTGGTGACAACTCACTAATTTTCCCTTGTGATAAATTATTTTTTCAAAAATCTCACAATATCTTGAACAACTAGCTTGATTTGAATAGCCAACGCCTTAGCTATGATTTTTTAGGAATCATTTAATAAGGTAATAGGGTGCTAATAAGAAATAGTGTCTTCATTTTTCCCTTTTGGAAGAAGTTTGATTATGCCTTTGTTTATTTTAAGGCCTATGGATCCATTTTCAAGAGATTCAAAATAAAGAGAATAAAATTCATCTTTGATGTGTTTCCTTATGTACTAATAAAATTCCATCTAATTCCTTATCTTAACGCCTTATCCTTTATAGTTATCAAGTATGTGTAGTTGTGTTTTAGCAAATGCAATAGAGACTTGAATCCTAATGTTATTAGGATCGGTGATAATTTATTTTCTAGCATGTTCTAATTACCCCTAGAGAGATTTCTCTTTATTTTTATTTCTTGACCATTCTTCTACTAAAGTATTAAAGGAATTTAGTGCATTCAGAAAGTGCATAATAACACCACTCAATCCAATATTCCCTTTCTTTTGGCTTGGGCATAGACTTCCAAATTCCAACTATTACAACCACGTAATTAGGATTTTTAAGGTGTGATTGTTAATTTTAAATGGTAGTTGAGATGAAATGGGGCTTTGAGAAACTAAGATACTACAAAAATGGGGAACTAGTCGTAAAGTGAGGTCCAAAAACAACTTGTATGAAAGTACCAAGCTAAGAATGAACCAAATGGATGTTGTGAGATATATTAATTTTTTCCAACTTGTTGAGTTTCTTTTCCATTCTAGATCTACAATTAGACCATGTGAACCAATTATAAATGTCGCGTAAATATTTATTGTGAAGAGGTTCAATAACACCCAAAGAATTTTGAAAATAAATTTAATTATAAAATTCCTCTTGGTTGAGTTTATTGTGGCTAGACTACCTACGATCATTATAGAGTTATACCATATTAAATTATGCAATTAAAATTTAATCGGCATTGGGAAAATACTTAGACATCCAATCCCAAAGAGAACCCCATTCTTTGGCACATGGAAAATTTTAGTGGTGAATATTCATAATTAGGTGAATAGTAGGAATTTTGGAATATGCATTTGGCTATTAGGTTTGACTGTGTCATTTCCTACATTTCACACAAAATATCTACAAAAATATTTTTTCCATGTAAATATCCAAAAGATCTCTTATTCCATTTTTTTATTGGATTGTTGTGTAATCAACGCTAGATTTTATAACAATATTATATCACCAAGTATTCTATGGACCATTTGGTCACAATCACCGACATTTTATAGAGAAATTTTGAATTTGATTAAATTCTCCACTTATACATATACATAGATCTATTTAGTATTTACTCTAAAGAAAATGATTTTTTATCTTTTTCGATTTGTGATTTGGGTATTGTTCCAAGTAGTAGAAAAGGATTCAACATATTTCTTACAAAAATAAAATAAATCAAAGTCTTTTCATCTCAGTAGCATTGCAATTTATATCCAAGTACTTAGTACATGTAAGTCTATTTAATATTGATCTTATTTAAAAATTGTTTTCTATCATTTCACATTACTTTATTTTCTTTTTTAAATGTTATAATTTATTAAAGTATGTCATTTTTTATTTTACAGTACCACCAATATATGTGCATCATCGTCACTGTCATTTTCTTTCCATGTTGTGTGACATTGTAAAGCTTATTTTATTTTCATCACACAAAATCCAACTCAAAAAATTTCCTTAATGGAAAATAAAAAGGGAACCTTGGGAAAAAAGTAAGCTGCAACACCTCCTAAGATCGGCATAAGAAAAATTACATCTTATTTTGAGAAACCTTCTATGGAATCCCACCCTTTTCCAACACTCTCAAGGGATAATGATTACATTTTAAATGAAACTCAGAATTATTTCATTCATGATTTGATGATTGACATTATCAATGATGAAGATGATAAAATTACTCCTCTTGAAGAAATCTCATTGAATGAATTTGAAAATGCATCATTGGATGATTTACATTTTCATCAGTAGTGTTAATATTTTTTCACCTACCTGATTGAATGTAGGAGGTGAAACTTCCTATCAAAAAAATTTAAATTGCAGCACACCAAGTACTCGGGAAACCTATTTTTGGAAGAAAGTAAAAGGTAAGAAAGTGGGACTTGGGAAGAAGTTTCAAGTTAGAGTGGGTTTCTAAGTTTCTATTTACTAAACATGTTGAGAATGAAAATAAAGATGAACCTCCCAAAGAATTAAAATGTACAATTTCTAGTTGGAAATGGGGTAGGGACAACAAAGTACCACTTAGACACCTATATTTATTATTTGAATAATATCCACACATGCAGTTCACTTAGACACCTCACCAAGCCAACTCAACCTAAGACCTATTCTTAGCAAGTTCCCATAACTAACTAAGACTTACCTAAACCCTAAAAATCAATGCCTACATTCCCTCTAACCACATTCCCATGCTCACAAGAAGCTCCCAGTCTAATCCATGGGATAATGACATGAGATCTAAGGAAATTAGGAGGATCTCCCTAGTTTAGTAAACCTAGGAAATCCTACCTTGACCGACATCGGTTACCCCTAACCGTTGCCGGTTAATCTGGAATGCCGTTGATTACCCCTTTTAACCCCAAAACAACCTTATTCTCAAGGTTGGAAGTTGGAAGCAAGTTGGAAAACTTTGGGAGAAATTTGACGAACAAGAACACATCTCAGAGAGATAATGCATCTTCAGAGAGCCAATTCCAGCGAAAACTCACATCCAAGGAGGGAGATTGAGCATCTTCTCCTGCACAGCCATCCTAGCCATGATCTAATCTATCCAAGCAAAGAGGAATGTACGTGCGGACCATGCAAAATATTTTCTTCGAGTTGGTGATCACTTACAAAATTCAATCTCATCATCAACACCTCCATCCTCACACACTGATATTCAGAATGAAATCCAAGTAAGTACAACATCATACTTTCTTGGTTATTTCATTTCTTCATCATTTTATCAACCATTGTTTATCTTGCTCCCTATTGACCTTCTCCATATTCTCACCTCCATATACCCATCAAACCTCGTGAAAATCCCACTCCAGTCACCCAATACCTTGTCCCAACCAACCCAAGTCTTTATATAATCACAAAAGAGACCCTAGCCTGTTTTGTGACATTTCTAGATATGACAAGAACTAACATTGATTACACTCTAACCACCATCAAATCACCTCGACTCCACACCGGTCTCTGTGTTTTCCCACACACCCTTAACAGAGACCTACCCACCTAATTTTATCTCACCCTCTTTCCCCTGTGATCTACCTAAGACCTCTGCCAAACCTACAGAACCTAGAACCAATCATTTGACCTTTGGATTCTATTCTAGCTTAGCTTGTTAGATTAGATCTATTTCTTATTGTGTTTTTAAGTGAGATACCTAAATCATTTTAAAATAACAATAGGATTTACTTTATTTACAACATTGAATTTTTAAAATAGTGGATTGATAGCCATCTAGGAAGTATCACACTTCCCGGATCTAGCACATGCTAGGCAGTTCACTGCCCATATTGTTTAATTCCTTTTGGTGGTCTTGTTTTCATTACAGGTAGTTCCTCCTAGCCAAAAGGAAGCTCTCATGATTAGTTGTGGATTTGAAAGTCATACGCGTGCAACAACCCATCAACCGAAATTTGAATAGGTATTCCTCCTACACCCGTTACCCTATCTATTTCGTCAACACTTCTAAGAAATGATCTAAGAAAAAGGTGAAACATTTTGGCACACCCGGTGGGACCCATCCAGGGTTCCTTGCATTTCATTCATTCCTAGGAAAAATTGTGTTTTTGTTTCCCTTCTAAAAGCATACACACTAATTTTCTTCTTTGGTAATCCACCTCTCCTTTCTATTTGCTCTAAAGGAAACTTTTCTTTTGGTGTAATTAAAAAGAATCATTTCTTCATGTTTTCTGCATTGTAGTGAAAGAGCATCCCTCTTCCTCTTCATCTTATTGTGTCATCCAATTTCACATTTTTTATTTGGGTTTAAAAACAAGTGCATTCTATTCTGATTTATTACATTAGCTCACATTAATTGATTGCAACCTATACGCTGGAAGTCATGACCAGCCGATCGTTGACAAACGAATCATAGAAAATCACTTCTATCCTTTTCTCTTTCTCTGAGTCTTACCAAACCTCACAAAAATTCAAAATACATACATTCTTAAACAACATCTTACCTGGAAGAATTTGTAGGTGATCACACGATCACGACACAGTGGGCACCCAGCTCGCTGCTCTGTCGAGTCATACTTTAGAGAGAAGCTCGGCGCCACCATAACATACTTGAAACCTCACCTTTTAGATCTCCTTATTTGTAGGAAGCCATCCTCACCAAAAAAATCTATTTCACAATTCATGTGTCAGTCCCTAAATAGCATAAGCTAAACAAACATAATAGAAAAGGCACTCCTAGGATCACATTTTCTTAGTGTTTTTCTTGGCTTGCGTTTTGAGGTGAGAGATCACGTTCATCACTTTTTCTTGTTCATCCTTACACGCTCCTCATCATAGCTGGTGTATTCTAGCTTCACCTGAGTGTGCCTGGGTCATATCATCATCATTCCTAGAATTCGGGTTTGATTCTACATCAGATTTTAATTCACAACCACTTTCTTTCATTGTTGTTTCAATTTCACAAGAATCGCCATCAAGTTACCTCTCCGACCGCCATCGGTTATACCCAACTAATGTTGGTTCGAAGTCCTTTGTTAACCTACCGAAAAGGACATTTTTACTTCACTTTCTTCCACTTTTCATAGTCTCTGTCACTATCATTCCCATTGACATTTTAAACATCCTTAGATTTGGCATACCTGTCAGATTTTACCTTTTGCCTCGTTGTTTACTCACTATCTATTTTCTACAAAGTGACCGGTTATACCTTACGGCATCGCTTTTCCCTAATCACATCGGTTAGCCTGTTTCACATTCTAGCCATCATTTGGTCCTTTATCCACTTTTTATCACCGATTCACTCGATCTCACTGTTTCTCTGTTTCATTTACGTGAAAAGTATCCCTACCTGATCAATACTGGTTCACATGGTGTTGACCCAAAGACAAGAAAACACCCTCGTATTCCATGCCAGTTGTCAACCACTCCCACCTAGTCCTTCACCACCTTCTATTTTATCACCAGTCATGGATCCCATCCAACCTACTACTATCGCTACCAGAGATGAGGAGTTTACACAACTCCTTGACTGAACCCTATCACCTTGATGTTTTACCTTTCCCACTCATCCACTCGAGACGCCTCGGGTCAGTTGATATACAACATGCCCGTATCTATCCCCCCGACTCTCGCACCCACTTCCGCATCGGCCCCATCTGGTTCCGTGCTGCCCACATCCACTTTACCCCCAAATGCTTTCACGCTTAGGTTCTACACCCGCTATGACTACTGCATTTTTTTACCTCTATGGTACCCATTACATCCACCGTACCCTCAACGAATACCCCAAACACAACCTCATCCACCCCTAATGTCTCATACATACTTATAGCTACATTCCCACCTCCAGGTAGGTTTGGTGACTATACGTACCCAAAATTGTAGGGTCCTCGTATCGCTAGAACGATGTTACACATGCCCCAATGATGATATAGGTCACCTCGCAAGGTGTTGAGAATCCAGAAAGCTCACCAATTGTATATTAGCATCCCAAGCACCTTGTCTAAGATTTGTGTACTTTTCTTTGTCCCTCCCCTTTCTTTTTCTAGCTTTTTGACCTTCAAGATGATGTAATCGCCACCTTGCCAGGTGGTGGCGGTCTCAACCACCACCCTAATTAGGGTGGCGGTCCTTTACGCATTCTCCAACACAATCTTTTGATCATGCGACTTGTAAATTTTTCAACATTTACCAACTTTTCTCAACCGCCTTAGCTCGTATTAATGTTTTATGTTCCCTGAATAGTGTTTCTTCATTTTTAATGGTAAAAGAGTTCTAATAGGAATCACCTTTGGGTGAATGTGAACTCTAGAAATAGCCACTTGTTTTCAAGCAAAAGGCCCTCAACTTCTCATTTCCATTGTTTAGTCTTTTAATTTCTTGCTTAGAATTCATTTTGTTTTCATGTTTGCATCCATGCTAGTTTTCCTTTCTTCACCTTAGAAGCCATTCGATCTTCTTGCTTCATCTTGTTCATTGTTGTTCATAAAAATTAGTCTAGAGAAGAGTAGTGTCATTTGTATATTGAATCCATTAGAGTCAGCAGGTTTTGTTCTTCACAAAAGGTAGATTCTAGAATCTCTTAGTACACTTGTGCTATATTCCTACAATAATTCCCGCTAGGAATTACATACGCCAAGCTCTGTCACTTGTGTTGTCCCTCTCCTACTCACATTATATTTGGTCTATATCCAAAGTTTCCATTATTCAAATACCTTCTTCTATTGATGCTAGCATATACACGCTCTTCTATATTCACGTGAACATGAAGGAATGAGGAGATCATTCTGAGGGGACAAAGTCATACACTACTGGATTCGCCACTATTCTACAAATTCTAGGTTTTATCTGTCAAAGTTCTAGTTAAAACATATCAAATAGAGTAGTGAATTATTTCATTTCAGTTAAATTTCACTTTTGATATTACTAGGGAAGCTATGGGGATTGATAGTTTCTCAGAAACTATGATTCATTCCTCACTTCTGAGGTAGGATCGAGAGTCTTTTAATTAAGTTAATCAACTATTTAGTTATTTAGGATAAACTCACAACTACATAGGCAAGTAGCTACACCGCGCTACCTTGCTTGTTTTAATTTTGTTATTAGATTAGTTGTCATTTTCTGAATATATTAGATTAATTACTCTTTTAATTCTATTAAAAATTCTATCAAAAATACAAAAAATAGAGGAATATATATATGTTGTAGATATATCTTGCATAATCAGCTTTATTTCATTTCATTTAGGCTTATATTGATCTTGTGTGACAATCACAGGACCTAAGGAGCCCAGTGGAATACGTTTTGAGCCAATCATGCCTTAACCAAATCTTGTTGTATCATTAACTCGACATAGACCAAAATCTTGGAATTCATGTCTTCTCGAACAACAATAGACCTACAAGAAATCAACACATAGCTAAGAGGATTAAATATAGAAGACGACAAAGCACACACGTTCTGGTCAAATCAGCCAAATTATAGACTTCCTTGATAGATATCCGTATGACTATAGAAGGACCTGAAAGAGAGCAAACATTCGGTTGTGATCCACTAGTCCCACAGCCAAACGTAGGAGACCTCCTCATTGATATAGACACTAGCTTACATATCCAAGTTTCTAGAACACCTGTTAGGTACTCTAAGAAAATCATGTAACTTCTAGTTCTAAACGTAGAGGCCGAAAAGGCATACGATTACTGGATACTCGGAATCAGGGATTGACTCTTCATATGACCATAGGAGGTCCACAAAGAACCACGAACTTATGGTTGTGATGCACAGGTCCCACAACCCAACGTGCCTACAAATCAATCAAGTATTGACACCAGCTTGCGACGAACGCTGGTGTTTAGGTTCTCTCCACTTCCACTAGACATTATCACACAACTATTATTATTAAACGTAGCAGCTAATCAAGCTAAATATTTCTATACTAGACTAGAGAATCGTCCATAAAGAACCAAAAGATCCACTACACATTTAGCCATTCCATTTTCATGACCTTGTTGGGAGATATATGTGAAGCATCCATAGCTCATCTTCCACATATCACACAACCCATATATCAGATCACGCAAGAGCTCGATATTGATTAGAGCCTTCGAGCAGCTATCCTCGCCGAACGATCTATCACACTGATTCAGGTTAGGAGGGCCTTCTTTGCTTAGATTCATAGATCCCATTATTACGTGTTGAAGACATAAGATTACCTAACTAGTTTATCTACACCCCATGTATATTCCATCCCCACCGGCTGTCTCGGCATGAACTCAAGAGGTCAAGTGCGAGGAAGATTTACTTGTAGATTCCCATGCTTGCTTGCCACTTTTCCATCGTAAAAAATTGGTGAACCCGACGTGAAAGGAACAATTGCTTCACTTTCACACTCTTCTTTTTAGTTTTATCCACCTTCGCTTCTTCCCATTATTTTGTGGGTATTTATATACCCCCAAAATATGTTGGGATACGATGCATATGGAAGACCTCTCCTAGGTCTTGAAGCATACTATGATCAATTAAATAGACAACCATCACCCTTGCTCTCAGCATGGGGTGACAACTATTCAACTAACCAATTTTCAACACAAACTCCACCTCAAAGGACTAGATATAGTTCTTACCAAATAGAGGAGTTGGATCAACTCACTCAAATGCAACAACTAGAGCCTTCAATCAAACAACATGATGCTCACTGGAGAATTTGGTTCATCTCCTCGGTGTTGCTTAGACCACAAATTAGTAGACAGTCAGATCCATATCTATTTTTAGATGATGAATACTTAGCACGTTATGCTAGGAATGAACAATGCTCTCAAAATATGTACCCACCTATAGGAGGTTTGCAAACACAACTCGAGGTCTTGTTCCAAGAAAACACCCCCATTCCTCCACCTATAGTTAATTCCTCGGTGAAACTTGGCAGGTACTGATCAATTCATAGCAGGGTACCATATTCCTATACAACCTCAAGATATACAACAACCACCACTAAGGAAAATACCGTGTCTTCACCAAACAAGGTCATCTTAGCCTTAGTTGAGAAGGTTAGAGGGTTGGAACTTGCTCAAGCAAATCAAAATTCACGGTTCATGTAAGCAGGAACTTCCAATCCTCCACAACATCCCATCCAAGTAGACCTCCTCATAGGAACAAGCATGTTGGGCATGCCTCCTCAGTATTTACAACAAATGCCAACTAGAACCATGTTTTCTAACGCTGCTCTAGTTGAGAATATAATACCTCCCGCTTAGTACAAAACAACCCATTCTTGAGCAATGCTCCTCCATACTTAAACATGTATTCCAAATCACCACAGGGAGATATGTTCTCTTCTCCCAACGATGTTCACTCAAACACAAGGATTTCCTTATGCCCCTACAAATACATATGCTACACCATATCAACAACCCATTCCACCTCCACCCCCTCAACAAGCACCATCAATGGTCGAAACCTATGCGATAGGGACTTATTCAGAATATTTGAAAGAACCTTTAGACTTCACTATACAAAGCATCATGCTTCCAAGACCTCTCCCCGATCTACCCAAGTACAAAGGAGAGGGAGACCCGAATGCACATATTAAGGCCTATGCCACAACCATTCGAGAACTGCTCCCTTGGGATGGAGTTGTTGCTAAAATATTCCCCAAAACTTTAGAGGGTATCACCCTTGATTGGTATTATAGAATACCTAAAGCCTCAATACATTCATTTAAACAACTCATTTCAGAGTTCATCAAGGCATTCAACATGAACAAATTGTTGAGAATAGGAATCAGGGAATTCTTGCATATTAAATAAGAACACAATGAATCATTGCTCATTTCATCCAAAGATGGCGTACAGTCCTCTATTCTTCAGCAAGCACTCCAAACATGGATCAAATGGAACTATGTAATTTATTCCTTCATTCTCTCAGCAGAGAGATAAAGGAAGAAGTCTAGAAGTTCCCACTAAGAACTTATGATGAAGTTCTCGAGAGTGCTCTCCGAATAGATCAAGCTGCAATAGATAGCGGTCGCAAGACATATGGAACAAATGGGAGGTTAATCATCCCCAACCAAAACACTATGACCTATCCTACTACCACAAACGCCAATCAAGGACCTAAAATCCTTAACAAAAACCACAGAGTGACAATAGATGGAGTGACTGACCAAACTAAAAGAGCAAATGTTGTAAATGTTCCACCACTAGTTAACAATCAACGAAACAACAATTTTACCCCAACAATCAATGCGGTGGATTTTAATCATCCCCAACGACAACAAAAACAAAAACAACGGAAGATCCGCATACGGGGTCCAAGTTAAAACTCAATTGGATATCAAAACCAAAACCAAAGGAAATAAACACAAAACTTTAATCCTAATAGTCACAGTTTAATCGAGTTTTGGATCACAACACGTGCCAAACCAACAACTTAGGAGTTATAATCCCAACTCGTATTGTGGTTTCCAAAAATTAGAGGCCACGATTACAATAAGTTCATGCAACATTTTCCGAAGAACAAAGACAACTCTTCATAGGTATGTTCTTAACAGATTCTGTGACACCTATGTCAAATACTTTCATAGGGGCAGTTTCCCCTTAAAACACACCTCTTAAGATCTTCAATGATCCACTTTCAAATCACAATAACAATAATAAATAAAATCCAAATGGGATGAATAAAGGTGTAATGACAAGAAATAATGATCATGAAGCCTCAACTTCACTAAATCCACCTGTCGCACCACAATTAGGAAATTAGCCACGAACCAAGATAGTTGGTCTAGTAGAGTTAGATACTAAGCTGCACGTAGAATCCATAACAAGAACATGAGAATATTCTTCTCAACCAAATCCAATCTATCCACTAGAGCCAAATAACATTCAACAAACATTGGTAAAACCCATAGGTGCTTATGATTTAATTAATGACTTAACAAAGACCTTCTCTCACATCTCCTTTTTGGACTTGTTGAAAAAATCTCCTGCCCATAGGGCTGCTCTTTTAGAAGCACTAGGTCTAGGTCATTTAATTAACATCACTCCACCTCTCAAAACACAAGTCAACCATATAGACTTCGATATCCACCCTCCAGGGCAGCCAGATATGGATACCGAGTTTATATTCAACATAAACAAAATGCCAACAGATGCTGAAATTAAATGTAGAGGAGATCCGGCCTTGGATTTACAGGTGTGGGTTTACAATAATTACATTAAATGCAAAATGGTTGATGATGGGGTAGTAGTTAACATTGTCCCCTTCTCTTTCCTTCAAAATCTAGGATATGGAGAAACAAACTATTCCACAACAAGAAATACGCTAAGAGGTTATGATAGCCTTAAGGCTACTTCAATTGGGACTATAATATTACCAGTCACCTTAGGACCCAAGAAAATCCTCACCAAGTTTTATATCATAGATCAGGAAACCAACTATAATATGATCCTCGGTTGACCATGGATACATCACATGAAAGCAATCCCTTCTACGTTATTCCAGGAAATAAGATTCTTACACCTAGGAAATATATTCGTAGCAAAAGGTGACCCAAAACCATTCGATATACACCTAACAGACCTGAAGAAAAGACCAAGCATTCACTCTAAGTTTGAACTCCCAACAAACCAACTTAACAAACCAATCAACTCAAAATTGGAAGAAAAATTAATACCTACAACAGAACTAGAAATTACGAACCTAGTCAAGGGCATCCCAACCCTCAAGGATGAAGCTAATGTTGTAGAAATAGTGTCATTAGGAACTACTACAAAAATTGTTGAATTACTGGAACAAGATCTACCAATTTTCCTACCATTTGATTCCACATGTATGGGATGTACCCTAGGAGTTGGTTCTCTTCCAACAGAGGAACTTTGCATGGTAGAAGTAACCAAAATAGAAGAAACAGATGCAAAGAATGTCCCAACATCCATTTTTCCTAGTAAATATTGGACTCTCCACTTCGATGGAGCTAGATGTCGCTATGGAGCCGGGCAGGTGTGATCTTTACTTCCCTAAGGGAAAGATCCTACCTTTGCTTTTAAGTTAAACTTTGAATGTACAAACAATGGCGCTGAGTACGAAGCCCTCCTCCTTGGCCTCATCATAGCTAAAAGGATCGGTGTTAATGACATCAGAGTGTTAGGAGACTCATAATTAGTTGCAAACCAAGTCTTTGAAGTATATGAGACTAGAGTTGAGCACTTACAGCTCTATAAAATAATGGTATTAGATCTAAGAAAAGGATTTTACTTCATATCCATCGAGGAAATCCCATGAGAATAAAACCTTCTCATAGATTCAATAACAACCTCAACTTCACGTTTGTTATCCCGTAAAATTGACAAGGGCAATTTTACCGATAACCATACTGAAAATTTTGTTCCCATCCCTCGTTAGGGATCCCCATTTTGAAACGCTTTAAAATCCCTTCCCGGAAATCTAGTTTTCGAACTTAGTCATTCTCGAGCCTTTTTTTTTGGGCGCATGAAATATCCTTGTAACACTAGCTTTTGATGCGCCTTAAAAGCCTTTGCGCATGGTTTTCCATGTTAACACATCTTTCGGTGCGCCAAAGGATGTTGAGTCTCTTTTATGCGTCGCCAAAGGCGCACATGATCTTATCAGTAACACCATATTTTCGTGCGCCAAAGGGCGACGCTTTCTCCTGTCGACAACATTTTTCATGCGCCCTTTCAAAAGTAGGTGGCACATTGATGGCTGGTTTATATATATATATATGTGTTTTGCGTGCCCAAATGTCATTTTCACTTTTGCGAAGGACGTGTTTTTCTCGAGCTTGTCACCTCTCCGCTCCGTCAAGCTTTTCAACGTATTGTGGACCCGCTTCTCAAAACTTTTACTATTTATCAGGTAAGAGGTTCTCCCTCTTCTACGTTTTGTGTTTTCGGTTCTTGATGCGTTGTTGGTCTGGTGTTTAGCTTGTCGGTTGGTTTTGAAATAGAAATAGGTTGAGCTTCCCCCATGCTGCCTTGTCTTTTTTCTTCTTTTCCTCCTCCCTTCCCCCCTCTTTCCAGATCTGCTGGTAGAGGGTGTTATTTTAAAAAAGAAAAGCTTGGTCTTAAAACCTCTTTTGGTCTCAAACCTTATGTCTCCCAAGCAGCCTTGAAAATGAGGAAAGAGAAAAGAGTTAGAAACCCCGTTGAGAAAGCTCTGCTTTTCACTTAGGCGCACCGGCGCATCTCAAAACACTAAGAACAGCTTGCACCCTTTGGCGCATCTACCCGCCTGTTACATGAGCAAAACCCGTGCACCAATGGCGCACTTTTTGTCCTCGCCGCATCAAGAACTCATGCGCCTCATGGCGCGCTTCTTTCGCATGCTACAAGTGCTGATCTCTGCGCCCTATCAGCGCACTGCTCATCCATGTTGCGTATCATTTTCCATGCGCCCATGGCGCATCCAAGCTTCCATGTTACACAAGTTATATCTCACAAGTATGAAGCTATAAAGGCGCAGCGCATCCCCGATTACACAACATCATGTTGTGTAAACCCTTCATGCGCGCGCGCCATATCCCTTTGCGCATGAAAAGTCAATGTTACACGATCCATCCACGCGCCAAAGGGCGCACCGAATCCCAAAGTAACACACAATTTTCATGCGCCCTTCTATAAAATGCAATCGCATCATCCATGCGCCATGCGCTTTGGCGCCGTTTAACCTTTGTAACACCTCTTCCCGTGCGCATTATCTATTTAGCCCTCGTAAGTTGCAATTTCCATGCACCCCGCGCCCGAGCCTTAAAATCTCTAACTCTTTCTTCTGCTAGCTTTCCATGGAAGATCAAATGGCTAATTCAACCTTTTTGGATTGGGTCTCGCTTCTTCTTCATGCAGATCAGCAGATAAACCTCGAAGAACATATGTCTACATCCAAAGAGAGGCCACCAAATCAAAAGGAAAGGTGAAGCTTACGAGGAAGAGATGAAGTATAAATATCAAAGGGTCAAGATGCCCGAATCACAGTCGAATGCGATGGATGTCGTGACTCGTAGTTGGGGTCACATTGACATGGATGAATTCTGGGTTAGAGCTCAGAAGGTTACAAGAAGTCCATGGATGGACAAATTAATAGGCAAGCTGCCCCGCATTTCACTTCGCCGAGGAATCCCCGCCAAGCGCTATCAACAATGAATTCATGATGGTGATTGCCCAATCTTACAACAAGGACACAAGGTGTGTCGAAAACAGCAAGGGCGAGGTATTCATAAACCTCACCGCCCGTCATTTTGAGATGATACTTGCATCCTCACCATCGGCACTTTGTGGCCGCGCCAAGAAGAGTGCATCAAGGCCTGGGAAGATAATGAAGACCAATGTATGCAACTAATGAACGAAGTCTACTTGAAAAACAACAAGGTGGTAACCCGTGGCCCCGCATCATCCACCGCAGTGATTTCTCGTAAGAACTCAGCGATACTATCACTTTCCCGAGCAGTGGTTTTCGACTTCTCGACGCCCATTACTTCCATAAATGGATGCCGAGGTACTTGAGACAATGAATAAAAATTTACCCGATCGCTGCTTTGGGGTGAAATAATAAGCAAAGACCATCTCCGAGCAGCTACAATATAGTCGCCACAACAGAGTGTTCCATATGAACTCCTACGTAGTCTACGCCAGCATCGAGAGAGGGATTATCCGGCTAAACCGAAGTGGAGTATGGCCTCGTGCCAAGATATTTGAGTTATCCACTCGAGGCCGAGAATAGCATCCAACATTTCACAAAAGTTAACGATGCATTCTTCTATCATGTCATCTCGCCATTGAGGCCAACATGACTCATGGTCGGACGACCAAAAACATAGTGGCAACCACGGAGAAATGGGGGGCCCTGTTCACCCAATTTCCCACATTCACCTATCTGAGGGCTGCCAACTTTTTGGGAGAGCCAACCAGGCTACCAAGGTATGCTTGGACCTAAGCCGATTCTACTAGAGCTATCAAGACACTGGTCACATACCATGAGAAATGCCTCAAAAGAAAAAGGGCGGAACTCCTTTCCCCTCATAAAGGGCCGATACACATGCTCCTCCCATCACAAGGCGAAGGAAATGTTCGCAGAGCTAGAGTTGCTCAATTTGAAACATGACTTCCCAAACAGCCTACCTTTTGACCCAAGAGGTCGCCGCCAAAAGCAAAGCTCGATCCGATCCATGTCCTCAAATTGAGGATATTTATATCGACGTTCTCCATGAGGTGGAACTCAAGAAAGGATCATTCTCGCTAGCATCGAACGGAAATTATCCAATACGGAGTGGCCATTGTCCCCAAAGGCTTCCAAACGATACGTAAGATGAAGTGGACAAGTGTATAATGACACGAGAGGGGACGATTGGCCCTTCCCGCCATCGACACAAGCAAGGCTCCTCAAACAATTGAGGAGAGGGTCAAGGAGACTATGCGCAGAATGTAACACCGGTGCCGAATGAACGGCCTAATCTACTCCTGGGGTTGATTTCACCACCTCCCCATTGGGCAATGCGCCTCCAAGGTCCAAGAAGTAGCTAAAAGGCAAAGGTGTAGAAGGTGAATCTAGTACCACCCAAGAAGAAGCCCCTGGAAGTCCTCCTTCCACAGCGCAAGAACAGGTAATAACTCTGGATTCACCGGAGAAAGAAGTAGCAGAGGATAGTCCCATACGCCCATCCACTCAGGATGTCGGCATTGCTACAACCACAGAGGTCCCTTCTATCCCTTCTTCTTCTCTTCCTTCCCCTCCTCGAGTGACTCGAGACGACCACCCCTTTGGTCTCCGCTCCCCCTTCTTCTACTCTTTCCCCGCTCTTCGTCTATCTTCTCCTCCTCGCTGATCTTTCTTCCATTTCTTCCCTCATTTTTGGGCTCCCTTCCTTCCTTATGTCTTCCTGCACTGCGCTTCCTTCCTCTCGTGGGCACTTCTTCGCTATGATTTCAATGCCACCGCCGCGTGTCTCCACGTTTTTCCCTTCTTCTACTGCAGCTCCCTCCTCCTCTGCCTCTCGGTCCTTCCTTTACCATGGGACCATCCTGATCTCTCAAAGAAATGAGCTAGCAAAAGAGGAAAGTTCCCATCACTCCGATGGACTTTTCAGTAATTCCAGCCAAAGGGGCAAAGAAGCAAAAGCCTGAACACGCTTCTCTCAAAGTGTTATAGCAGAGAGAGGATCATGGAAATAGCATACCCCGATCCCCTCAAAGAGAAAAAAGGATCTGTCTCCTGTGATTTTACCGTGACTCAAGTCACAATGGGGACATCTTCTCAAAGTCTCCGGGGAAGCTCTTTCCGCATGGCCGACGCCTTTTGTCAAAAGCTTCAGGAAACAAAAGAAGAGAAAAGGCTACTGAAGGAGCAGAACAAATATCTGCTTCAAGCCTTACAGAAGATGGGTAGTGCACCTCCCACGACTACCACCGAGACTTCGAGCTTCTCACCAGGAGAAAATCAATGAATATTCAAAGATCGGCGAGCAGTGGTATGGCCGCTTCGCTTGGAGGAGCCAGATCCTCAAGGACAAAGAAAGAGTGATCGCCGAGTATGTCAATTCATATCTAAACATCAAAAGGCGAACAAAGAACTCCAAGTATTAGCAGGGGCCCATATCGAAGAGTTGATCATGCTGACTCCAACACGAGACCTTTCAACAAATGTTCGACTGCTCACCAAGATCTGGTCAAGTTCGGTGTCTTCGGCCATCCAAGGGCCCTCAACAAAACCATGTCCACTCGACTATCGATAGATCAGCTTGAATTTGTTCTTGAAAAGATAGACAAGGTGAAGGAAGAGCCCTGATGCATGCATCAAATGGAGCGAATTGTTCTTAACATGTCTCCGTGGCTGCTCACTCCTTCTTTTACCATGAGATCACCGATGAGACTATCCGGATCTTCAAGGAGATCGCTTCTCAAGGAACAGGGCCAGAGGTCACATTTGACACTGAATCTATCAACAACCTGCTGGCCTGTAGGGACTTCATCGGGTTCCTCATTGAGGCGGAGAAAGATTATTCTAAAATCCCAGAAAAGCTCATAGAGCGAGTGGGAGACTTGTGAAGCAATCATCGAACGGCACAAGGATCCATCACAGGATCAATTTGGGCCCATGATTAACAAGTTTTTGGAATACCGCGCTCGCCCACATATCATCCTCTCGAGCAAGATCGTAAGGCAAAGCAACCCCCTTTCGGCCGCAGGATGACGATGACGAGTAGCTTCTTCTTCTTCTTCTTCTTCTTCTCTCTATATCTCCTCGAATTTCTTGTTGAAATGTCTAAAGTGTGTTGACACAAATGATGACATCATCCATGTTACATCATGGGATGATGTCATCCATCAAGTTGTAAAAAGTCAACATGACTTTTAGATATTTTGTAAATATCTTTGTAAATAGTTGTTGGCTCCTTTTTGCCTTCTTTTCTCCTCTTCTTCTATAAATACCCCAACACTTGTTGTGTTGAGGGATGGATGAATATCTTTCAGATGAGAAATAGGAGTAAGGAGAAAAGACTTTGAGCTTTTTGTAACAGAACAAATTAGTAATACAATATTTGGACTTTGTGCTGAATACCTGTGTTATATACATTAGATCTTTCTTATGTTAGATCTGTGTATTTATTCTGTTGGATCTGCTTCTATTTTATTGTCATTTATTTATCATCAGTATTGCTTTGTTTATTTATGCAAGTAGGTTTGGCTCATGTTTACCAACCCAAAAACATAAATCTTCCGACCTTTCTCGCTTTGGAATTCATTTCTTTTCTCCTTCGGACTGCTCCTTCTTCCTCCTCTCTCTCATTCCTTTCTCTTCGCAAAATGAAATAAACCTACCGGGATGAGATCCCAAACCCTCGAAGGTAGAATCTGTGAGACTTGCATAGATTCCTCGCCGGTAGAATAGCAATAAACCAGCCGCTTTGCCGACTCTCAAAGAGGGCTATGCCCTCGCACACTGTTGGCTCGCTTATCCATAGATCTCGCCCAAGCGATGATTTTCGACCAACAATTTTTGGTGACTCACTGGGAACGAATAGATCTGTCACGATCTTGTGGGTAGTAATATAAAAATCGAAAAATCAAAGATTCTTTGCTCACTGCTTTGCAAATCTCAACTTTTTGTAAAAATCTAAAATTTGCAAAAGTGCTCAAATCAAAAAAATTTCTTCTGAGAGTCATAGATCTGGTCCAGTTAAAGATCTTTAGTTCGCTGAGTTTTTGAAAAAATCAGTTTTTTGCCATAGATCTCGAGTTTTTGACTGCTTGCAAAAAGTTTGAAACCCTCTAAAAAAAAAAAAAAAAAAAAGTTAAAATCGATCCAAAAAATCAGCTTACTATCTTCCCTGCCACTCTTATCCTCATTATCATCTGTCATTTAACCGCAATCGGTTTCTGAAGAGGATAATTTTAAATATCTAGAAAAGTACCTGCTGCTGGTTTTTGACAGAAAAACCAGAAAATCAGCCAGTACAACCAAAAAGAAAGTTTAAATCTACGCCGTAACATTGCAGATCTAGAAGGTACACTGGCGAGTGAACCTTTTACGCGCAGCAGGAGAGCCCGTGGAGAAGCTGATCCTACTTTCGATCTACTTCAGAGGCACAATTTCAGCATAATACCGACACGCTTTTTCAAAGACTAAGCTCGGCTAGCCGGTCATCCAGGAGTGTCTCACCTCCACGAAGAAAAAGTCTTTTACAAGGAGCATCTACGTCCCTTTGTAGTGCCTTGCTACTCAGTGGAACTACACTTCCAGCTCGTGTTCTCTTTCCGGCTTTTCAAATGGCGGTTCCATGGGGAAACGCGATGGGTCCTTTGGCTTTACCACATCCAGTTCACGCTCTCCCTCACGGAAATCGAAAGAATTTTCCCAAATTTGACGGGAGCGGAAATCAAAGCACGGATTCCCATATATCTCTCGCATTCATTATGTCATGCAGTATTTTGGATGTGACCCACGAAGATGTGTCGGTTCGCCTTTTTCTGGAGACCCTACAAGGGCCTGCAGCTGAATGGTTTTAGCATTTGCCGGCCGGATCTATTACCAGCTGGGCCACCTTACGGGATGCTTTCGAAGACAGATATAAGCCTTCGAGGATGCATTTGCATTATTATCACGGATCACTCACCCAAGAAGGAGGCGAATGAGACCATGCGCGATTTTGTCGCCTTGCTTTAATGCACTAATCAACCGTGTTCCTGTTGCCATGCTTCCAATGCCGGAAAATCAAAAGTGTTTTTTCGTAAATGCTATGAGCTCGAAATTTAGTTTCCTCGCTCCTTCAGAACGAGTTGCCACCTTGGTTCTAGCCTGCAAGCCACGCCATTCACATAGAGGATAATGATAATATCCGCGAATTAAAAGGAATCACCAAGCCTAAATCTTTGGGCCTTTGCCCACCACTTCGCCTCCGATCCAAAGATTCCAAAAGATGGCGAACGATTTGCTTGCATTAAAGAAGCATTGCCTAGGCCTCTCCCAGCTTCCTCATACCGGATATTCCGTGGAGGAATTTCATTCCTAACAATGTCTCACAAAGACCGCACTTACCTACATAGCTACTCCGCGGTTGGCGCTCGGCTCCTCCGGCCAATGCTCGCCGAGATTGAAGAAGAAGAGCAAGATTATGAAGAACCTTCGCCTCGTGGTGAAGATGATCAAGATGTCGGTGAACCGACTGGCGACTCTACTATCGGGTATATGGAATTTGATGAGGAAGAATCTGATGAAGAAGAGGGTACCCAGGGGTATGCAAGCGGGCAGTCATACGCTGTTTTTACTCACTCACAAGGAAAAGAAGCGGAAGTTGCTGCCCATGTCCAGCAGGAGAAGGCCGTGTCAAACGCGCCTCCGATCATTGCTAAAAGAGGTAATCCTCTTCCTACTCAACTCCCTGGCAAGTCTTTCACAAAGAAATCTTTTTCCCCTATCTCTCCTCCAAATCAGTCCTCTCACATTCCTACTAAGACCACCAATCCTATTCCATCATCGCGAGGTGAGGGACTCATTCCTTTACCAACGCAACCCTTGGCCACGTTTGATATTATAGATCATGCAAAAAAGACCAAGATTCAAATGTCCAAGCCGAGTATCTTCACCAAACCCCGAACATCTTGTAAGATTGACTAAATATATCCAAAGTCAAGTCACATCTAATCAGTTTCCCAAAAGGAATCCTTTCCACTCCCCCGAATCCCATATAAATGTAGCTTCAACATCTCAAGTGTGCAAGATAGAACCTTTCTATCTCTCTCTCTACCGATCAATGGACACAAGTCGAGTAATTTCATAATTGATTCCGGAGCTTCGATAACGCCATGCCGCAAAAGTCACCATGCTTTGGGCCTCACTTTACCAAGCCTTTCGGCAGTGTTATTCTTTGAAACTAAGCAAGTTCCGTTGGTTGGCCAAATCAAGGACGCGCACTTTGATTTATTTGCTTTCCTGGATAAAAGAGTAAAAATGATAGTCCTTGCATGCGACATTCCGGCAAATTTCTATGGAATTTTGTTTGGGAAGAAGTTTTTGCAGCAAGTTGGTTGGTGGAGAAATTCATATGGATCGGTCCAAAGCTAGAATTCTAGTCAAAGGCATAATGCAGACTTTGGAGCCGTAATCCCAAAATAAGTACTTGGTCACCACTCAAGACCCCAAAGCCCAAATCCTTTTTGAATCATCAGGATGGGGAATTACTTCTTATCTACCGAGCCGATAAAAAGGGGCTGTCCTCGTTTCAAGAAGGAGATCTTAATAAGATCTGACATTGCAGCACTGGCGATGGCAGCCAGTGCAACTAGTGGATGTGGCGCTGGGCCGTGCTGATATCTCCCAAGAAGAAGTCATTCCTCTCTTTCAAATTGCAGCTTTTCAACATTAACAATATCGCAGTATGAGTCTCTCTTACTCGGTATGCAAGCCGCAAAGAAAGAGGAATTAAAAATCTAAAAGTGCAAGGTGATGCTGAGCTGGTTGTAAATCAGGTCAAGAGGATTTACCAAGTGAAGAATGAAAGGCTCAGACATTACCGTAATGTGGTATGGGACAGCATTGAAGAGTTTGATGCCTTTTCAATTGAATCTATTCCAAGAGCCCAAAATGACATGGCTGATTCATTGGCTGTTTCAGCATCTCTCATGCTCCCACATCCAGGTTTGAAAACGAACAAGTACACCATTGAGGTGGTTTTCCGCCCGAGCGTGCCAGATAATTCTCAGCATTGGCAGGTGTTCAATGATGATAATCAACTCATTGCTTTCCTGGAGAAGGCAGAAAATTTTAAAGAATTGCATTTTGAAGGGTCTACTTCCACTTGCCGTGAGTCAGTCACCGATCAAGGCAATGAATCTGAAGGTAACGATGGCATATGTCAGCTCAAGGGAAATAAAATTCCAAAGGGCCTGGTTTCTCTGGAACGCCTGTTCGACAGGCATGACCGTTTTGTAAAAAAGAAGAAGCGGGATGACCCTAGCTCGTCCCCAGAAACCGAACCGGTCAATATAGGTTCGATAGAACACCCGCAATTCGTGAACATTGGCAAATGTTGCACGCCTGAGGAGAAGCGAAAATTTGTCAAGTTGCTGAAAAAATATATGGATGTATTGGCATGGTCTTATGCCGATTTAAAGTCCTTCAAGCCAAAGGACGTTCAGCACGATATTCCGTTGAAAGACGATGTCAAAGCCTTCCGCCAGAAGCAGAGGCACTATAATCCCAAGATTTCGGGACCATCCAGCCGAAATTCAGAAGATGCTGGACGCAAGAATCATCTTCCCTATCCATCACAGCACTTGGGTAGCAAATATTGTGCCAGTACGCAAGAAAAACGGCGAGATACGCATATGCGTAGACTTTCAAAATTTGAATCAAGCTTCGCTGAAAGACAACTACCCTCTTCCAATAATGGATCAAGTTCTCGCAAGCAAAGAATCGGATCGAGATGTCGCCCATGCTCGACGGTTTTTCAGGTTACAATCAGATTGAAGTTTCACCTGAAGATCAGTTTAAAACAGCCTTCACTACTCCCTGGGGTACATTTGCCTACAGCAGGATGCCTTTCGGCCTAACTAATGCTGGCGCCACTTTTCAGCGGGCCATGGATTTCACGTTTAAAGGTATGATGGGGAAAGTCATTGTGGTTTACCTAGATGACTTAACCGTGTTCTCTAAAAAATGAAATGATCATTGTGATCATTTGGAACAAGTGTTGGCCAGGTGCCGAGAACATGGGATTTCCCTAAACCCAAAAAAGTCTGTTTTTGGAGTCACGGAAGGGAAGTTGCTAGGGCATGTGGTCAGCAAAGAAGGAACAAAGATAGATGCCGAAAGAGTTAAGGCTATTCAAAGCCTTACTCTGCCTACAAGCAAGACTGGTGTTCATTCTTTCTTTGGAAAGGTGAACTTTCTCAGGCGTTTTGTTCCTGACTTTGCTGAAAAGACCCATCACATATTGAACATGATGAAGGGGTCACCAACTTTCAGATGGAGTGAAGAGGGGAAAGGGTCATTTGAAGAAATAAAAGCTTCCGTTGCTCATGCACTCACGCCTGGTATGTCCAGATTTCTCCAAGGACTTCATCATGTATAGTTATGCATCTGAGCATACTGTGTCCGCAATCTTAATGCAAAAGAATTCAGAAGACATTGAATCCCCGATTGCATTCATGAGTTCTCCTCTCAAGCCTCACGAACTAAAGATGACTCACTGAAAAGCATGCCTTTGCCGTTGTCAAAGCAAAGAAGAATTTCAGGTATTACATCCTAAACTCACATACGGTGGTGGGTTCCGCAGACACGCGGTGAAATCAATTCTAACTCAAAGAGAGTTAGGAAGCTTCATGAGGAAATTGATCGCAAAAGTCCAGGAGTATGACTCGGATATTAAACCAACCAAGCCGGTAAGAGGCAAGGGCTTGTGTCACTAATGGCTGAAAACAAAGATTCAAAATCCTAATGAGAGGGGTAACTACATCAAGAAGCGTAGGACCGGCAAGAAGGGCCTCGATTCTCTCGCCTCTCGGTTCTATTTGTCGCAACTTCAGTGATGAGTGGTACTCCGACATCACTTTCTTCCTTACCTATGGCGAATGCCCGATGCACCTAACTCAAAGGAGAAGCGCACTATAAAGCTCGGGCGGATAAATACGCTCATCCGGGATGACGGCTTATATAAACGTGGATAGATGGCATCTTCCTCGCGATGTGTCGACAAACCCCAACAAGTAAAACTACTGGAAAGTTTTCACAATTCAGCTTGTGGAGGGCATTTCTCTTCCTCCGTAACGCACACAAGATCATTCGAGCTAGGTACTATTGGCCAACGCTCTTTCAAGATACAGCCACCTGGGTGGCAAAGTGTGAACCCTCTCAACAATTCGTCGGCAAGCCCAAGTTGGCTGCCTTTCCCCTAAGGCCGGTCATTATCAATGAACCATTCAGAAATGGGGAATTGATTTTATTGGCGCACTCAATCCTCAATCGAGTGCCGGACATAGCTATGTCCTTACAGCAACGGACTACTTCACAAAGTGGGTGGAAGCCATACCTGTCAAGCATGCCACTTCTGAGGTGGTTTGCAATTTCATTAAAGAGAATATCATTGTCAAGTTCGGCGTTCCAAACAAAATTGTTGCTGATAATGCTTCTAACTTCTCCTCTCGAGAAGTTATTAGTTTTTTCTATGAATATGGGATAACTTTGGCTCATGCCTCAGATTATTATCCTCAGGGAAATGGTCAAGCGGAATCCAGCAACAAGAACTTGGTGGCCATCATACAAAAACCGGTGGAATCAATCAGCGAATGTGGCACAAGTCTTTATACGATGCTTTGTGGGCGGACCGCATTACTCCCAAGAGATCGCTCGGCATGTCACCTTTTCAAGTGTTATATGGCATCGATGCCGAACTTCCCATTTCTCGCGAACTTCCTGCTCTCGCACTTGCACGAGCGATCAAGATGAAACTTTCCAAAGTTCTCTAGAAAAGAGAATCATGTATTTGGCAGTAACTTGAAGAAAAGAGAGTGAGAGTGATCGATAGGATCACCGAACATCGAATCAAGTTAAGAGGCTTTTCGATAAGAAGGCCAAGCAAAAGAGATTTTCAAGTGGGAGATCTCGCCCTTTTGGGACAAGCGAAGAGAGCCAAAGGGCATGCACGGAAAGTTTGATTCCCTATGGAGAGGGCCCTTCAAAATCAAGCAACTCAACGGAGAGAATAGTTTCTACCTCTCGTATCTGGATGGAACCGAGCTCCCGCTTCCTTATAGCGGGCAAAGATCTCGAAGATCTTCAGAAGTAGAGCTTGCTCTCTTCTTTGTACAATATGCTTTAAGTCGTGTGTTTTCTTTCGTCGTGTGTTTGCTTTCGGTTTGTTGTGTGTTTCCTTTGTTCTCCCTCCGGTCCCCCTTGTTTTTGACTCTGTTACCCAATGGATAGGCACATGAGAACTGGGATTCTCTACCCCCGATTTTACTCAGGGATAGTCCCCAGAAAGAGCCAGCTTGTTATCCCGTAAAATTGACAAGGGCAATTTTACCGATAACCATACCGAAAATTTTGTTCCGATCCCTCGTTAGGGATCCCCCGCGTTCGAAACGTTTTAAAATCCCTTCTCGAAATCTAGTTTTCGAACTTAGTCATTCTGAGCCTTTTTTTTGGCTGGGCGCATGAAATATCCTTGTAACACTAGCTTTTGATGCGCCCCCTTAAAAGCCTTTGGCGCATGGTTTTCCATGTTAACACATCTTTCGGTGCGCCAAAGGATGTTGAGTCTCTTTTGCGTGCGCCAAAGGGCGCACATGATCTTATTGCAACACCATATTTTCGTGTGCCAAAGGGCGCATGCTTTCTCCTGTCGACAACATTTTTCATGCACCCTTTCAAAAGTAGGTGGCATTGATTGATGGCTGGTTTTTATATATATATGTGTTTTGCGCGCCCAAATGTCATTTTCACTTTTGCGAAGCACGTGTTTTTCTCGAGCTTGTCACCTCTCTGCTCCGCTGCTTTTCAACGTATTGTGGACCCGCTCAAAACTTTTGCTATTTATCAGGTAAGAGGTTCTCCCTCTTCTACGTTTTGTGTTTTCGGTTCTTGATGCGTTGTTGGTCCGTGTTTAGCTTGTCGGTTGGTTTTGAAATAGAAATAGGTTGAGCTTCCCCCACCCCCTTGCCTGCTTGTCTTTTTCTTCTTTTTCCTCCTCCCTTCCCCCTCTTTCCGTGATCTACTCGGTAGAGGGTGTTATTTTAAAAAAGAAAAGCTTGGTCTTAAAACCTCTTTTTGGTCTCGAAACCTTATGTCTCCCAAGCCAGCCTTGAAAATGAGGGAAAGAGAAAAGAGTTAGAAACCCCGCCGAGAAAGATCTGCTTTTTCACTTAGGTGCACTGGCGCATCTTGCAACACTAAGAACAATTGCGCCCTTTAGCGCATCTACCCGCCTCTGTTATATGAGCAAAACCTGCGCCAATGGCACACCTTTTGTCCCGCCGCATCAAGAACTCATGCGCCTCATGGCGCGCTTCTTTCGCATGCTACAGTGCTGATCTCTGCGCCCCATTGCGCACTGCTCATCCATGTTGCGTCCATTTTCCATGCGCCCAATGGCGCATCCAGCTTCCATGTTACACAAGTTATATCTCGCGCAAGTAAGTATGAAGCTATAAAGGCGCAGCGCATCCTCGATTAACACAACATCATGTTGTGTAAACCCTTCATGCGCCGCGCCATATCCCTTTGGCGCATGAAAATTCAATGTTACACGATCCATCCACGCGCCAAAGGGCGCACCGAATCCCAATGTAACACACAATTTTCATGCGCCCTTCTATAAAATGCAATCACATCATCCATGCGCCATGCGCCTTGCCGCTTTAACCTTTCAACACCCTCTTCCCGTGTGCACATTATCTATTTGGTCTCGTAAGTTGCAATTTCCATGCGCCCGCGCCCGAGCCTTAAAATCTCTAACTCTTTCTTCGCTAGCTTTCCAATGGAAGATCAAATGGCTAATTCAACCTTTTTGGATTGGGTCTCGCTTCTTCTTCATGTAGATCGACGATAAACCTTGAAGAACATATGTCTACATCCAAAGAAGAGGCCCACCAAATCAAAAGGAAAGGTGAAGCTTACGAAGAGATGAAGTATAAATATCAAAGGGTCGATGCCCGAATCACAGTCCGAATGCAGATGGATGTCGTGAGACTCGAGTTGGGTCACATTGACATGGATGAATTCCCGGGTTAGAGCTCGAGAAGGTTACAAGAAGTCCATGGATGGACAAATTAATAGGCAAAGGCCCTCGCACTTCACCGTGAGGAATCCCCGCGCCGCTTGCCAACAACGAATTCATGATGGTGATTTCCCAAACCTTACAACAAGGACACAAGGTGTGTCGAAAACAGCAAGGGCGAGGTAGTCATAAACCTCACCGCCCGTCATTTTGAGATGATACTTGCATCCCTCACCATCGGCACTTTGTGGCCGCACCAAAAGAAGAGTGCATCAAGGCCCGGAAGATAATGAAGACCAATGTATGCAACTAATGAACGAAGTCTACTTGAAAAACAACAAAGTGGTAACCCGGTGGCCCCGGATCATCCACCGCAGTGATTTCTCGTAAGAACTCAGCGACACTATCACTTTCTTGAGCAGTGGTCTTCGGGATTTTTGACACCCATTACTTCCATAAATGGATGCTTTGAGGTACTTGGAGACAATGAATAAAAATTTACCCGATCGCTGCTTTTGCTACTGGGGTGAAATAATAAGCAGACCATCTCCGAGTAGCTACAATAGCCAAACAACAGAGTGTTCCATATGAACTCCTATGTAGTCTACGCTGCAGCACGGCAGAGGATTATCCGGGCTAAACCGAAGTGGAGTATGGCCTCGTGCCAAGATATTTGATTACTACTCGTGAGCCGAGGCCGAGAATAGCATCCAACATTTCACAAAAGTTAACGATGCATTCTTCTATCATGTCATCTCGCCTATGCCGAGGCCAACATGACTCATAAATGACGACCAAAACATAGTGGCAATCACAGAGAAATGGGGGCCCTGTTCACCCAATTTCCCACGTTCACCTATCTCGAGGGCTGCCAACTTTTTGGGAGAGCCAACCAGCTACCAAGGTATGCTTGACCTAAGCCGATTCTACTAGAACTATCAAGGCAAGGCGGCTGGTCACATACCATGAGAAATGCCTCAAAAGAAAAAAGGGCGGAACTCCTTTCCCCTCACAAAGGGCGTACACATGCTCCTCCCATCACAAGGCAAAGGAAATGTTCGCAGAGCCGGAGTTGCTCAATTTGAAACATGACTTCCCAAAGCCAGCCTACCTTTGACCCAAGAGGTCGCTCGCCAAAAGCAAAGCTCGATCCGATCCATGTCCCTCAAATTGAGGATATTTATATCCACGTTCTCCATGAGGTGGAACTCGAAGAAAGGATCATTCTCGCTTAGCATTGCGGTAATTATCCAATACGGAGTGGCCATTGTCCCCAAAGGCTTCCAAACTACGAAGATGAAGTGGAAAAGTGTATAATGACACGGAAGGGGACGATTGGCCCTTCCCGCCATCGACAAGCAAGGCTCCTCAAACAATTGAGGAGAGGGTCAAGGAGACTATGCGCGAATAGAACACCGTGCCGAATGAACGGCCTAATCTACCTCGGGTTGATTTCACCACCTCCCCATTGGGCAATGCACCTCCAAGGTCCAAGAAGCAACTAAAAGGCAAAGGTACGTAAGGTGAATCTAGTACCACCCAAGAAGAAGCCCCCGAAGTCCTCCTTCCACAAATAAGAAGAACAGTAATAACTCGGATTCGCCGTAAGAAAGAAGCAGCAGAGGATAGTCCCATACACCCATCCACTCGTGATGTCGGCATTGCTACAACCACAGAGGTCCCTTCTCCCTTCTTCTTCTTCTTCCTTCCTCCTCGAGTGACTCGTGACCACCCCTTTGGTCGTGTCCTCCGCCCCTTCTTCTACTCTTTCCCCGCCTTTGTCTATCTTCTCCTCCTCACCGATCTTTCCTCCTCCATTTCTTCCCTCATTTCCGGCTCCCTTCCCTTCCTTTTTTCTACGCAGCTAGCTTCCCTTCCTCTCGTGGGCACTTCTTCGGCTATGATTTCAATGCCACCGCCGCGTGTCTCCACGTTTTCCCTTCTTCTACCGTTGCTCCCTCCTCCTCTCTGCCTCTCGCTCCTTCCTTTACCATGGGACCAGCTGGATCTCTCAAAGAAATGAGCCAAAGAAAGAGGAAAGTTCCCATCACTCCGATGGACTTTTCAAGAAATTCCACCAAAGGGGCAAAGAAGCCAAGCTCATTGCACGTTTCTCTCAAAGTGCTTTGCGGTGAGAGGATCATGGAAATTACATACCCCGATCCCCTCAAAGAGAAAAAGGATCTGCTCTGGCAGATTTTACTGTGACTCCAAGTCACAATGGGGATATCTTCTCGAAAGTCTCCAGGGGAAGCTCTTTCCGCGCCGACGCCTTTGTCAAAAGCTTCAGAAACAAAAGAAGAGAAAAGGCTATCAAGGAGCAGAACAAATATCTGCTTCAAGCCTTACAGAAGATGGGTAGTGCACCTCCCACGACTGCCACCGAGACTTCTTAGCTTCTCAGCCAGGAGAAAATCAATGAATATTCAAAGATCGGCGAGCAGGGTATGGCCGTTTCTGGTTGGAGGAGCCAGATCCTCAAGGACAAGTGAAAGAGTGATCGCCGAGTATGTCAATTCATATCTAAACATAAAAAAGCGAACAAGGAACTCCAAGTATTAGCAGGCCCATATCGGAAGAGTTGGATCATGCTAGACTCCAACACGAGACCTTTCAACAAATGTTCGACTGCTCACCAAGATCCGGTCAAGTTCGGTGTCTTCGCCATCCAAGGGCCCTCAACAAAACCATGTCCACTCTGGACTATCAGATAGATCAGCTGGAATTTGTTCTGGAAAAGATAGACAAGGTGAAGGAAGAGGCCCTGGATGCGATGCATCAAATGGAGCGAATTGTTCTTAACATGTCTCCAGGGCTGCTCACTCCTTCCTTTACCATGAGATCAGCTGATGAGACTATCCGGATCTTCAAGGAGATCGCTTCTCAAGGAACAGGCCGAGAGGTCACATTTGTCACTCGAATCTATCAACAACCTCCTCGGCTCGTAGGGACTTCGTCCGGGTTCCTCATTGAGGCGGAGAAGGATTATTCTAAACTCCCGTAAAAGCTCATAAGCGAGCGGAGACTTGCGGCAATCAACGAATCGCACAAGGATCCATCACAGGATCAATTTGGGCCCATGATTAACAAGTTTTTGGAATACCGCGCGCCGAGTTCCACATATCCCTCGAGCAAGATCGTAAGCAAGCAACCCCTTTTGGCCGCAGGATGATGATGAAAAGTAGCTTCTTCTTCTTCTTCTTCTTCTTCTTCTCTCTATTCTCCGACTTTCTTGTTGAAATGTCTAAAGTGTGTTGGCACAAATGATGACATCATCCATGTTGCATCATGGGATGATGTCATCCATCAAGTTGTCAAAAGTCAACATGACTTTTAGATATTTTGTAAATATCTTTGTAAATAGTTGTTGGCTCCTTTTTGCCTTCTTTTCTCCTCTTCTTCTATAAATACCCCAACACTTGTTGTGTTGAGGGATGGATGAATATCTTTCAGATGAGAAATAGGAGTAAGGAGAAAAGACTTTGAGCTTTTTGTAACAGAACAAATTAGTAATACAATATTTGGACTTTGTGCTGAATACCTGTGTTATATACATTAGATCTTTCTTATGTTAGATCTGTGTATTTATTCTGTTGAATCTGCTTCTATTTTATTGTCATTTATTTATCATCAGTATTGCTTTGTTTATTTATGCAAGTAGGTTTGGCTCTGTTTACTACCAACCCAAAAACATAAATCTTCTGACCTTTCTGCTTTGGAATTCATTTCTTTTCTCCCTTCGGACCTATTCCTTCTTCCTCCTCTCTTTCATTCCTTTCTCTTCGCAGTCGGAAATAAACCTACTGGGATGAGATCCCAAACCCCCGAAGGTAGAATCTGTGAGACTTGCATAGATTCCTGCTGGTAGAATAGCAATAAACCGCCACTTTGCTTTGACTCAAAGAGGGGCTATGCCCTGCACACTGTTGGCTCGTTTATCCATAGATCCGCCTGCGGCGATTTTTGGACCAACAACGTTTTACCCCAAGTAATGAGTTAGAAGATACAATTTTCAAGGTATCACTTCATTCGAACCATTGGTGAAGAAAATATCAACAAACCCTTTTCTAACACATGCAACTGAGAATGAGTTTTCTATTTTACATCATGTTGACGGTGATAAAGTCACTCTTGAATATCTAAACACCTATGTAGAGCTACACCTTGCTCACCATATAGTTGATATTTCCCTAATACCACACTCCTCTTCCTACTTTGGAAATCCCATGGTAGAGTCTCCTCCATAGAAGGATCTCGATATCTACGAGATAGGAAATGAAGAAAGCTTGGAACTACCTCCATCCGCACCTGAATTTGAAGAAGGTAACACTTCTTTGATAGAAGAAACCATTGACATAAACATCGGAACAGAGGAGGAACCAAGAATTTTGAAGTTAGGATCCTCGTTAACTCTAGAGGAGATAGAAATACACACCGAATCCTTAAAGAACATCAAAAGGATTTTGCATTTAACAAAAAAGAAATGACGGGATTGCACCATAAGTTGTGGTATATAATCTCCTCACTAAACTAGATGTGAAGCCAATTAAATAGAAGTTAAGACTAATGAATCCAAAAGTGGCTCTCATGGTAAAAGAGGAAGTAATAAAACTTCTCCAAGTAGGATTCATCAAGCCCATTAACTATTCACAATGGGTTTCTAATATCGCTTCCCATCCTCAAAAAGAATGGGAAGATACACATTTGTATAGATTTTTGGGATATTAACAAATCTTGTCCCAAGGGTGATTTCCCATTACCATCCATTGACGTTATCATTGATGCAACAGCTGGATTTGAACTACTATCCCTTATGGTCGGGTTCTAAGGGTACAATCAAATTAAAATATTTGAACAAGATCAAGCCAAAACCACATTTATAACTCCCTGGGGAACTTATTGTTATGTTGTTATGCCATTTGGTCTTAAGAATGCCGATGCCACGTATCAGCGGGCAATGACTTATATATTCCATGATCTTATCCATAAAATTGTGGAATCATATGTGGATGACTTGTTGGCCAAGGCCAAGAAATGTTGTGATCATCCGGAAGTGCTCCATATCATCCTCTCACGATTAATTGAGTATGGTGTCACATTAAACCCAGAGAAGTGCATGTTCGGTGTAATGGGAGGAAAAATTATAGGATACATCATATCTTCACGAGGGATTGATGTTAATCCGGCCAAAATATGGGCTGTTCTCGAAATGATCCCACCTTCGATGAGTCTGGAATTAGGTCATTTCTTAGGAAACTCGATGCAATCCAAAGGTTCATCCCAGATTTAAGCTTTTCCATTCATCCAATCAACAATCTACTCAAGAAAGATTATAGCGTTGATTGGACTGAAGATTGTAACGAGGCCTTCGAAGTAGTTAAGCACTTCTTGTTATCACCACCCATGTTAATGCCTCCCAAGCCAGACCACCCTTTGATCTTATACTCATGAGCCACTCATGTCTCGCTGGCTTGCATGCTGGCTCAAGAAGACGATGACAAACAAGAACGCGCGATCTATTTCATTAGCCGAACATTGCTCGATTATGAAACACATTACACATAGGCAGAGAGAGAATGCCTTGCCATAATTTTTGCAAAAAAATATTCGAGACATTACATGTTAAACCAGGAAACAAGGGTCATTGTAAAGACAGACCATTTACGAACATTTCTCACACAAGTATCTTTATCTAAAAAGGTTTGCCATTTCATAACCCTAATGGGAGAATTTGAGTTAACATTTGTAAACCAAAAATTCATTTAAGGAAAAATCATTGCAGACTAGTTAGCTGACAATCCACTAGATGGAGGCAAGCTGGTAGATCTAGACTTTCTCGATGAATGTGTATACTTTGTCGAAACCAGACCCCCCATTTCTACATGTCCCTGGTATACTGATATCATCAATTTTATCATGGACCATACATAAACCGAAAAGTAAGTGTCCTTCTAAGCTTGGTAGTAGTTCTAATTCACCCAAAAAGAGCCACGTCACAACAAGAAGGCGGTTACCAATTATTACCGCTAAATATGTTGTTTTAGACCAAGTACTCTATCGTAGAGCCTTCGACGACATGCTTCTAAGATGCGTCGACATAGAAGAATCCAAGAGGATTCTTCATGAATCCCACAGTGGGATATGTGGGGGCCACTTCAGTGGTCATGCCACCGCTCGCAAAATACATCAAATGGGCTATTTTTGGCCCACTCTCAAACATGACGTAGTGGAATTTGTACGTAAGTGCCACAAATGCCAAGAATTCTCCCATGAGATTCACATGCCAGCACAATCCCTACAACCAATAGCAACTCGTGGCCCTTCTCCACATGGGGTCTAGACTTGATAGGGAAATTCTCTCCCTCATCAACCGATGGCCATAATTTTATAATCACAGCCACATAATATTTTACCAAATGGGTGGAGGCCATGCCTCTCACCACCGTACCAGATTCAGTGATTGCCAAATTCATTTTGAACCAAATTATCTGCAGGTATTGTGTCCCACAAGTCATAATCTCAGATAATGGCACATCCTTTAAGAATGAAAAGGTTCATGAGTTATGTAGCAAGTTCAAGATAAACCATCACATAGCCTCTCTTTACTACCCTCAAGCCAATGGGTAGGCTGAAGTGACAAACAAAATGTTAAAAGCTATTCTCCTCAAAACAATCAAGGAGAACAAATGAGATTGGCATTTAAAACTATATCTAGACTTGTGGGCCTATTGAACCTCAATAAGAACACCAACAGGAGCAACTCCTTTCTCATTGGTATTTGGAGTAGAAGTAGTTCTCCCACTTGAGGTTGAAATACCCAGTCTCTGCATCTCATTACAAGGGATTCTAGATGAAGAAGCTTATAGGGAAGCACACCTCTCTCAACTAGAAAGCCTTGATGAGGCCATGGTAAACGCCGAACAACGGCATAGATACTATGGTAACCGGTAGTAGTATAACTAAAAGTCTATGAGTGAGAAATATATGAAGAAGATCTAGTTCTAAGACTAGACAACCAGATCGATAAGAAAACTGGTGAAGGAAGAAAGTTTCGGCCCAAATGGTTGGGTCCATACCGAGTCATGAAAGACTACGGAAACGGTGCGTATCTCTTGTGCACACTAGAAGGTGAGGAATTTGGTGAAATGTCAATTCCTTGCACCTTAAGTGGTTTTACGCATAAAACATCAAAGTCATTGCTAGTACATTATAGCTACCTACATTGCATTAGTCTTTTAGCTACTTCATTCTGTCCATTTTGTAAAAATGATAGTCCAGGAGCTTACTCTTAAAACAATCTGTTACAAATTTATGAGGATATTGGCAAAGATATTCATATCACATCTCTTCAAACATCATCAAATATTTTCAAATCTTCTCATCAATTTCGACAGACAAACATTGATGGAAACCATACCAAGACCTGCATACTTGGCTTTTCTCTTTCTTTCTACTAGGTGAAGTTGTCCTTGCCCATGGTCTATTTTGGAAGCTTCTTGGTGTCACATCTATCCCTCTTAAATCTCTTGGAATGAAAGGATATCCCAAAGTCATAGATCAGAAATGTCAAAATCAAATGAAATCAAAAGCACCAAGCAAACAAAATATTTTATTTTACACACTTCTTTGCCCCATCAACCTTCGGTGATAAGCCCACATCTCTTACTGGTGATGTGAGGTTGGGAAAGGAAAGAAGTGCCCTTACTTACCTGTATCTTGCCTTTGGTGACAAACCCATGCTTCTTACTAGTGGCGTGAGGTAGGGTGTGGGGGGTCCAATCACACAAACTAACAAATCTTGGTATGCTAAAAATACAAGTCAAATTATGTTAAGAGAAAGAAAATATCCAAACATCCAAATTCCAAAGAGATCAAATCCTCAAAACTAGATTTTGTCAACCAGGTTTCCATTTATGAATCTAAGTCTAGATAAACTGAAAAGTAAGTGTCCTTCTAAGCTTGGTAGTAGTTCTAATTAGGGTGGGTGTGTAGGTTCAAATCTGGTTCTTGTTCTTGGTTTGTCTGTCTCTCATCATTCCATTCAATCAAACTCATACAACTTGTGCCCTTCCTAATTCTTGGTGTTGAGCACTCGCGTCTTACTAGTTGTGTGGATTTAGGATTGGGGCAAGTTCATCTCTTTATCACTATGCATTCATCACGTTTTTCCAATATAAGAGGGAATTACAAACATTGCCCAAAGAGTTCAAAAGTTCAATACTACCATATGTTAGTATCATCTCATATCAACACTGCAAAAACATATAGAGTAAAACATTCTATTTACTATCATTTGTTGTCCATTACATACATTCTAGAAACATGAAAAGAAAATATTCTAAAACATCTAAAAACACATTTAGAAAATGATTCACAAAATTCAAGATACCAAGAGTCTAGATCCAAAGATATATATATATATATATATATATATATATATATATACAAATCAGGTTTCGTATACAATGCCATCATGCACTAGGCATGGTCAAAATGCTCAATGAGCCCGAAAAGTATAAAAATAATCATATAAACAACCTAACAAGGTCACTACAAAAAAAGAGCCAAGTGGCCTCTCAATCCCTATGGGATCCCTCAGAAGGTGCATGATCACGTCTAGGACTCGGCTATGTCGGGCGCTGAAAGTGCACCGAGGGCTCATGGTCCCGAACAATAGTTGTAGTCTTTCCATGAGAACTACTCCTCCTCATCGTGCTCTGCAGTCCTATACCCGGCTACCTCAACACGGAAGGAAGTCATGATCTTGGCCACATGCCAGACAGGGGAAAAAACATCGGTATGCCTACCGGCTACTAAAGGCTCCCCTGCATCCATGGATAGCTCAACATGAGTCTTCTCCGTGGGGAGCAACAGGGTGTCAGTACATACCTAGTGAATCAAGTCTCGCCACTCATCAACAGTCTCTGTAAGAAAAGGAGAAAACAAATTAGAAAATAATCAAAAGGTGAAACCAAGGATGAATAAAAAGAGAGATAGCAACTAAGGCAATTCTAGCTAAAACAAATATCAAAAGAAGAGTGATAACTCACTCAGATCTCTCGAGCCTCCAAGAAGGATCTCTAGGATCCACGCTTGCCATAGATGCCACCATTGACCGGTGTCCCCATCCTACGTCTGGGAAACATGGCGTCCTACCACGGATTTGTCCTCTCCACCTAGGTCCTAAGAAAGTAACTCCTCTGAGACTAGAGTCACCCTCTCCGCACTCTGCTCTGCCCTCTCGGCCTATAGGATCTCCTGAGTGTCATGCCACTCGAGATCGCTATCCTCTCCCCCACCTAACTCACTGACATCCATGTCCTCAGTCTCCTCCTTTGTCTCTCCCTTTGTGAACTCCTCAGACTGGGAGTCTATATCAATGGGATCATCACTACTATGGGCAGGACCAGCGGTAATCTAAAGTAAAGGTTCTTGAGGAGCACTGGCTCTCTCTCAAGCGCGTACCACCCTCCTGGATGCAATAGGGATGCTAGGAGTAAGAAAAATCCAACCCCAGCCTCTAGGACCTCCCCTAGCCTCCCGAACTGATCTAAACACTGGCACCACTGGGGGAAGCATATCAATATAAGAAATGCCAAACTGCTGAGGCACTCGATCGAAGGGGTGTATCTCTACCTTCCTGTCCCCGTCCACAAGCTGCCTTATAATAGAGTAGGAAACTAGGTGTGTACCTCCTCACCCCACAACCCTGCCATGGCCTGATAAGGTGTGGCCTCCATATCTGTAGTGGTCAATAAAGCCACCGGCTGATGTGGTGCCCTAAGCACCGTCATCCCTATCCATCTAGCTACCCTGATGGCCTCGAGATCTACTGCCTGTATGCCCCTCCCATAAGGGATAATGTGCTCATAGAACTAGCTCATAACTAAGGTCGGATGGATCAACAACTATCCACAATTGTGATCGAGACCACCCTGTATAAGTTGTGATAGGTGGTCCCAAGTATATCGGCTCCCCAGGCATAAATCCGACCATGTGCCTCAATCTGTGCAATGATGGGGGCCTAAGCGGTAGAGAAAAGTATCCCCTCCCTTGTCCCCGATCAATCTTGAAGCAAGGATGCCCATAATGGCTTGGCAGATCAGAGGGATGGGCAAGCCGGGAATAGAACGGACCTTCACCCCCTTCTTTGAACTAGTGGAGACAACTGCATCTCCCATATAGGTGGCCCACTGAGTCACCTGAGCTTTGGATATTGATGTATCAAATGAAAGTCTCCTCCCAATAATCGAGACTCCCAAAATGTGGTAGACATCCTCTAGGGTGATGGTCCACTCACCCCTAACACTTGGAAATCGGAAGGTGTTCCAATCTGCATCCCAGTAAGAAAATAAGTCACATAGTATGTGACTGGCAGGTGCAACGTGGGGGACCCATGCGATCCTCAATATACCTACCCTCTGGAGAGTATCTTGCTCAGCCTGAGAGAGTGCATTTAACATTGCTAGAATCTAATCACACTCCCTCTCTCGGCTCCATCTAATGTACTCTTCCTTCTTCTGCAAAACACCCAAGAAAACGTAAAAAGAAGCAATCTAGTGTCAAGATTGCATTGGAAAAATCATTAAAACAAGTAGGAACACTAAAAATGCAAAAATAAATTCAAAATAGTGTTGTTTTAACACTCTATAGAGGACCGCCGCCTTGCAAGCAAGGTGGCGGTTCCCATACCCGCCACCTTAAAGGTGGTGGTCCCATAACTTCCACCCTACTCGGGCGATGGTCATGTCCCGTGACTACAAATGGGTCGCATGCCCTAAAAATGCTCAAAAACACAAAAATTGACCATTTTAGCTAAAGCGAAAGAAATCCCATTAGGCGTCCCCCCTAAGAGACACATTTAAAACTAACATTTCTAAAAATAACCCCCACAACAAAGATTTCATCATTTTAACATTTTGGGTGCAAAAATGTTAAATCGAGAAGAACTAACTTGAGATCTTGTAGGTCGAGGTTCCACTCGCGGAGGCATGATCGCTATCTCGATACAAACGTTTTGACTATACTCTCGTAAAAAGCTCACACGTGGGTCACAGAGCTCAAAAAATATCAAATCGACACGCGTAAATGAATAGGAAAATAAGCCTGTTTTATATGTATATGGTGTTTTGACTCATTTTGAATGCCCCTTTCATAGGTTTAGAGCGCCGGAAGGAGGTAAGTTCTTATCCTGCGCAAATGGTAAGTCCTCATTTCATACTAATTTAGTATATCTACACTTGAGTCCTCTTTCCATTTTGTAGGTAGCGGGAACTTGGATGATGACATTTCGACACACAGGCGTGTCAGGTATAGTTTCTAGCTTCCCGCTTTTGGGACCTCCATACTCGGACCCACCATTTTACGCCTCTTCATGGTTAAAACGTTTCTCCAAGGGGGCAATATGTACGTACCCAAAATTGTAGAGTCTTTTCAGTATTGTACCACTGGAACGATGTTACACATGCTCCAATGATGATACAGTCACCTCACAAGGTGTTCGGAATCTATCTAGGAAAGTTTGCCAAGTGTATGTTAGCATCCTAAGCACCTTGTCTAAGATTTGTGTACTTCACTTTATCCTCTGCCTTTCTTTTTCTATCTTTTTGACCTTCAATGATGAAACTGCTGCCGCTGTGGCGGTGGTCTCAGATCTTGCCACCTGCTCGGGCGGCGGTCCTTTACACATTCTCTAACACATTCTTTTGATCATGACTTGCATAATTTTTCAACATTTACTAGCTTTTCTTAACCTCCTTAGCTCATATTAATGTTTTATGTTCCCTGGAATAGTGTTTCTTCATTGTTTAATGGTAAAAGAGTTCTAATAGGAATCACCTTTGGGTGAATGTGAAATCTATAAATAGCCAGCTTGTTTTCAAGCAAAAAGGCCCCTCAACTTCTCATTTCCATTGTTTAGTCTTTCAATTTCTTGCTTAGAATTCATTTTTTTTTCATGTTTGCATCCATGCTAGTTTTCCTTTGCTAGAAGCCATTCAATCTTCTTGCTTCAGTCTTGTTCATTGTTGTTCATACAAATTAGTTTAGAGTAGAGTAGTGTCATTTGTAGATTGAATCCATTAGAGTTGCAGGTTGTGTTCTTCACAGAAGGTAGATTCTAGAATCTCTCGGTACACTTGTGTTGTATTCCCGCAATAAATCTTGCTAGGAATTGCATACACCAAGCTCTGTCACTTGCGTTGTCCCTCTCCTACTCGCATTATATTCGGTCTATATCCAAAGTTGTCATTGTTCAAATACCTTCTTCTATTGATGCTAGCATATACATGCTCTTCTGGATTCACGTGAACATGAAGGAACGAGGAGATCATTATGAGGGGACAAAGTCATACACTACTAGATTCACCACTATTCTATAAATTCTAGGTTTTATTTGTCAAAGTTCTAGTTAAAACATATCAAATAGAGTAGTGAATTATTTCATTTCAGTTAAATTTCACTTTCGATATTCTTCGGGGAAGCTATGGGGATTGATAGTTTCTTAGAAACTATGATTCATTCCTCACTTCTAAGGTATGATCGAGAGTCTTTTAATTAAGTTAATTAGCTATTTACTTATTTAGGATAAACTCACAACTACATAGGTAAGTAGCTACACTACGCGCTACCTTGCTTGTTTTAATTTTGTTATTAGATTAGTTGTCATTTTCTGAATATATTAGATTAATTGCTCTTTTAATTCTATTAAAAATTCTATCAAAAATACAAAAATAGAGGAATATATATATGTTGTAGATATATCTTGCATAATTAGTTTATTTCATTTCAGTTAGGTTTATATTGATCTTGTATGACAATCACGGGACCTAGGGAGCCTAGGGAATATGTTTTTGAGCCAATCGTGCCTCAACCAAATCTTGTTGTAGCATTAACTGACATAGACCAAAATCTTAGAATTCAGGTCTTCCAAACAACAACAGACCTACAAGAAATCAGCACACAGCTAAGAGGATTAAACATAGAAGATGACAAAGCACACACGTTCTGGTCAAATCAGCCAAATTATAGACTGCCTTGATAGATATCCGTATGACTGTAGAAGGACTGAAAAGAGAAAACATTCGGTTGTGATCCACTAGTCCCACAACCAGACATAAGAGACATCCTCATTGATATAGACACTAGCTTACGTATCCAAGTTTCCAGAACACCTATTAGGTACTCCGAGAAAATCGTGTAACTTCTAGTTCTAAACGTAGAGGCCGAAAAGGCATACGATTACTAGATACTCAGAATCAGGGATTGACTCTTCATATGACCATAGGAGGTCCATAGCAACCATGAACTTACGGTTGTGATCCACAGGTCCCACAAGCCAACGGGCCAACAAATCAATTAAGTATTGAAACCAACTTGCAAACGCTTTGGTGTTTAGGTCCTCTCCACTTCCACCAGACATTATCACACAACTATCATTATTAAACGTAGCAGCTAATCAAGCTAAAGATTTCTGGACTAGACCAAAGAATCATCCATAAAGCACCAAAAGATCCACTACACATTTAGCCATTCCATTTTCATGACCTTTTCGGAGATATATGTGAAGCATCCATAGGTCATCTTCCATGTATCACACAACCCATGGATCGGATCATCTGCGAGCTCGATATTGATTGGAGCCTTCGAGTAGCTATCCTTGCCAAATGATCTATCACACTCGATTCAAGTTAGGAGGGCCTTCTTTGCCTTAGATTCACATATCCCATTATTACATGTTGAAGACATAAGATTACCTAACTAGTTTATCTGCACACCACGTATATTCCATCCCCACCGGTTGTCTCGACACGACCTCGAGAGGTCAGGTGTGAGGAAGAGTTACTTGTAGAATCCCATGCTCGCTGGTCACTTTTCCATAGTATAGTGATCCCTACCCCATTCCGTAGATGTGGTTCTTTCCATTCCACAATCATTATCCCCTATTATCACTAGGGTTACCATGACCCTTCCACCCCCATATACATACTACCAATAACCTCCTGTTTCATCCATTATTCATTTCAGGTACATACCCCCTATTTCACTGCCTTCTTCTCCACCACCCTACATGGTATCCCCATACACTAGAGTGCCACCCCATTATACACCCAAAACCAACCTCCTCATGCTACAGGAGGTATCCAATCATCACAACCCACCAATGACCTAATGAGATTGATGTTGGACAAGATGCAGACATTGGAGGCATCAGTTTCTAGCTCCCGCAACACTCTCACCTACGATGAGATTTGTAACGAGCCTATTCACCCATCCATTCCTATCTGTTCATACCCTGTGCATTGGGAAATGCCTAAATTCAATCTCTTCAATAGCAAAGAAGACCTCCAACAACATTTACGATCGTTCAAACATGGGTGTTATCTAATTTCTCATGATGATGCCTTGATTTTGAGAACTTTTCCCATGTCCCTCACTAGACCTACATTAGATTGGTATAGTGGGTTACCTAAACACTCTATATTCTCATTCAATCAGGTAGCCCAAGCCTTCTGGACCATTTCTCTATCAATATCATCGAAGGTTACCATGACCGATCTATATTCCACACGTCGATGTATGAGGATGAATCCATCATGATTTTGTCACTCACCGGCGCACTTGATCAATAAACTTACCTTCCAAATGCCACAAACTGAACTCATTGAACTCTTCACATGAGATTGTGATAGACATATCTCCCGACCTTGTAGGTCCAAACCTTCCAAACATTCGATGAGGCATTTATTATGGCACGAAAGTTAGAAATTCGGGCCATTCAAGAGAAGAAGATCCAATTACAAAATAAGAATTCGGCATTCAAGTCGAATGATACCTCTTCCTCTTCCAAACCACAAACCATTTATTCAAAAGCTAAGGGAACCACTAATGCAGTGGTACTCAAGGCTAGCCCAGCTCATCCATCAAATCAGGCTACACCCTCATCTAATCTCTCACCTGTATAGGCTTTTGAATTTAGACAAGAGCAGCAAAAATATACCCCAATTGGGGAACCTTACTCTTCTATCTTAGAAAATCTTATCAAAGATGGAGCCACCACCCTTCCACCCATAAAACCACACACTGGTTTTGACCCTAATCGCCCCTTGCCCGCATGGTATAAAGAACATGATTTATATAATTATCATCAAGTAAAGGGTCATAGTGATGGAAATTACATCAATTTTGAGAATATTGGCCAAGAAATGCTTGAGAAAGGTGAGTTAACTATGGATAATCCCAACACCACCCCCAACCAAAGTCTATAAATTTTCAAAAAACCATTTCCCAATCATGCCCCTTCATCCCATCAAACTGGTGAGATATCAATTCACGATACCCATACCCGTGAGGTTCACACTATCTTTAACGAGGTACCTATCACCTCTCAATTACCTCACATCCCTTCTATAGAGGAAATCCTAGCCCGAAATCCTCCTTCCACATTGGAACCTACCTCCCCTGTTCCTTCACCAATAGAGGAACAAATTTCATCACCTACGGAGGGGTCTTCCGCTAACATTGAGACCATCTCACCCCTGGCTTCTCCACTTAGAGAACCTTTACCTACAGTACCTCCTCCACCCATAGAGGAGCTCCCATTACCTCCTCCACCCATAGAGGAGCACCCATTACCTCCTCCACCCACAGTGGAGCACCCATCCATTCCTCCACTTATATAGGAGCTCTCATCATCTCCTCCGCCTATCATAGACCCGGTTGAGATACCTTTTCCTCTCGGTGAGCATTCTCCATCTGCTACCCAAAATCCAACAGAGACCTACGTTCAGCTCTCTTACCCACGGAAGTTGAAGCCGCCAATTCCCCTTCTCTAAGATGCACTTTATGGGAATTCCTATTATGTCCTCACCAACTCCACCCACAGATGTGCCATTCTCATGTTTATCCGATCACTTAGATTATGTGGATAGGGCTTTACTATGGGGGCACCTCTTACTCCTGTCTCAACACAAATGCAGAGATCCCTTGTTGATACCTCCACTATCTACCCAAATGCATTTCAACCCATAAAACCAAATACAACCACTTATGTCGCAACCCCTTTCACAAAAGCCGTTAGCACTCACACCACACCCTTACCCAAACCCACACCCATAAAATTTTCCTCCACTAAACATATTACCACCTTAGGGGTCACCCCACCACCACCTTACTCATCCACCAATTAAATTAGATTTAGCTACATCCTCCGATGTCAAAACCACACCTATTCCAACACCCAAACCAAAGAAACAAACTCATCAACCTCATACCCCGACCGCACCAATCACGCCTCGCACTTGTCCCGTCTACCTTAAAACCTCACTGTCCTAACATGGTCAAGCACCCTTCACCCCTCCATAAACCAATAACACAACAACACATTCCTTCCTCACAAACCTCTAACCTACCCAGTGCACAACATGACTTACACTCGCACCCGTAGTCTCTTTTCCACCAATACCTCTATTAGCCTAAGCTATTGCTTCACTACCCACTACACTCCAGTCATTGTCCCTCACACCCCAAGTATGACCCGCGTTACCTACCTTCACAAAGACCCCAGTTATCCCCTGCGGGTAACTCACCCTCTTCCTCCATATTATTTTCCTTCTAGACCTCGTACACCCACATCACCTTTACCCAAGAAGGTGCAACTCAAAAATAAAACCCCACTACCCCACAATAAGGTAGTTAAAACAATCACACACCCTCCTACCCATCCATCTATTGTACCCCTACCCAAACAAACATGACCGATACCTAAAACCACATTGGCACCTAAAACCGTAACTCAACCCATTCCTACTCTTCCAAAAATAGTTCCTCGACAATCAACCACACCTACACCCAAACCCACGTTCACTTCCCATTGTGATCCACTAGTAGGGTCCTATGCCAAAATTTTAACCAACCTCCTCGAGACTTCTGTTATCACATTACCACCACTCAGGCCTTATGACCCCCTCAAACCCAAGCCAAAAGGGTTTGATGATACTAAAATTTGTGCATACCATCGTGTTCCAGGGCATGATGTGGAGAGCTGCAAGGCCTTGAAAATCGTCCTCATCCAATTGTGTCCACCAAAAACCAAATTCAACGATGAAGACCTTCTCGACGAGGATCCTTCTTCACCACCACCCATCCCCACACTGCCCACTCAACAACCAAAACCTTCACCCTCACAGATTCTAGAGCCACACCCAAGATTTGAAATCAATATGGTTTGCATAAGAGAACCGCCACACCACCACCCAAATTTCGTTGCGCCCAACCGACCTCACAGGGTTTTTCTCCTCTGGTAGGTTTTTACCTATCATGTCATTATACCAATCACCCTACACCATCTCCATTTTCCAACTTGCCTCAAATCAATATGATACATGTCACTACACATGCGTAGAAGGGAAAAGAAAAGGCAAGTGACCCACCAAAAATCCTATACCCAACATACCATCTACACCCATATCGAAAATAACTATCCACGACCCCACATACCCAATTTATAATGGCATCACACATCGCACCATGCTCAAAAAATTACACCAGTGTCCCCTCAAACTATCCTTATATGACCTTATCCAAACCTCGGCATCCCATCGTCAAGCTTTTATGGAGGTCCTTCAATCTATTGAGGTTTTACCCAATGACCCTACACCCGTAGCCTCTATTATCACACCTCATCATGTAGCCTCTCTCACCAAATTACCACCTTCATCCTCACCTCACCTTGTTCACCAAGTGGCCTCCCTTAGCTTCTCAAAGGAAGAGATCGTGCCATACCAAAAAAATGACCTGGACCTAGCCCTCTTCATCTCTGTACACATTTATGACATATGGGTACGCCATGTGATGATTGATAGAGGCGCTAACATTAACATTATTTCATCCCATGCATTTGCTCAAATGTGCATACCTAACAATTTCATGCATAAAAATCTGGTCATGTTGTGTTCATTCAATGACGCTATCACCTCCACACTAGGCATTGTCATCCTTCACATTCAAGTGGGCCCCGCTCTGTTCTAGAATTGTTTTATGTATTGGAGGGGGAATTCGAAAGATAACTTTTTGCTTGGAAGACCACGGATCCGTGTCATGGGTTGTGTTCCTTCCACTTTACATCATTGTGTAAATTTTGAACATGAAGGTCACACTTATACCATTCCAGCTGACCCATCACCTTTCAAAGCATGCAACATTCTATACCGACCCAATGATGTGCTCATAGTTGTCAAGTCGTCTACCTCCGCTACCAATACTTTGCTTCACCTACACCTCCACATACCAAGACAACTACTACTTCTACTGCACATACCACCTCCATTCCTACCACTTCTACAACCTCCATGGTTGACCAATTAGCTTTCCAATCCATTAACTCCACCTCTACATTGACCTCGACAAATTATCCATACCAGCTACCTACATAGCAAGCCACGATCCCTTGGAAGATGTTTTTCAATGTCTCACTCTGGGGGAGTACCGCCTATATAGTGTCAACACATTCCTTACTCCGCACGAGTATGGAAGCCTTCACCAACACCCTCGTTATGATCATCGTATAGGAGAATTCCTCCTTTATGGTCCTCCTCATCTTCATACTAGTCTCACCTATGGGGGACTTGATAATACCACTTACACACCTGAACCACCATCACAACCCAACCCATTTTTCGCTAACTTCCAATCACTTACCAATTACTATTTCACCCACACCTTCTTGCACCGTTGTGCATGGAAGGGTTTTGGTTTTGGATTTTATGAGCAAGGCCGCCATACCGTTATTCCATGTACCACCTACAAACATAATGACAGTAGTGGTATTAGCTTCCCCGAACCTCCTACTAAATAGGCCTACATTGAACTCATTGAAGACCCTAGCCCCCTCCACCTTCATCTTCATCACTATCTTCACCCGATCCACCTTCATCACCACCTTCACCGACGAGTCGATGGATTCTGAATCTATCCCTCCTAATGTTTTTTTCATAAACACCATTTCCTCTGGGCCTTTGACTTATCAATGTGAAGGCGAGGTCCCTTCCACTCTTCCATTCGTATCCCGAGATGATCGATGAAGACACACCTAGAATTAACAAAGTTGATGTCGGGATGATGAATCCATACTCACCTACCTTGGTGCGGAAGACTCATATATTCATTGGTCGTTACCATCGAGATGTAACCATGTTAAATGAATTGACTATTGAGATCAACATTCATACTCGGGACGACCCACACATCCTAAAGATCGACAATCTTTAGATGCTGCTAAACATGAAGCCTTCACTTCTTTTCTCAAGGATCATAACCACGCTTTTTCTTGGTCTTATGAAGACATGCCTAGTATTGACCCCACCATAGTGGTCCATAATATCGTAACTTTTCCCGATGCAAAACCTATCAAACAAAACCTGAGGAAAATGCACCCTCGCATTGCTCTTTTCATCAAAGAAGAACTTCAACGCCTTCTTTCCATTTCCTTCATCTTACCCATTGATTATCCTTGTTGGATTTCTAACATTATCCTTACTTAAAACAACTGGGACTCCGCATTTGCATTTGCAACTTTTGTGACCTCGACCTCACCACTCGAAAGATGACTTTCCCTTGCCTAGTATTGATCAACTGTTGACCTTACTACTGGTCATGAGATGATGTCACTCATGGATGGCTTCTCGTGTTAACCAAATTTTTCTTTCCCCAGAAGATCAGCACAAGACCTCATTCATTACCCATTGGGGAAACTTTTGCTATCGATTCATGCCTTTTGGCCTTAAAAACGCTAGTGCTACATATCAGCGTGCTATGACTTACATCTTCCATGATATCATGCATTACATATTGAAAGATTATGTGGATGATCTCTTGGCCAAATCTAAATGTTGTGCTGAGCACCTCGTTGTCCTCAAAACCATCTTTGACCACCTCATTAAATATTGTGCCCTTGAACTAAAAGTGTGTCTTCGCGGTTCTCTCGGAAAGCTCCCGGGATTTATTGTTTCCTCTCGTGGTATAGAATTTCACCTGCTAAAGTCAAGGCCATTTAGGAAATGCCTCCATACACTAACCTTACACAACTTTGTAGCTTGCAAGGTAAATTGCATTCCATTCTCCATTTCATCTCACAATTATCTCATCGGTGTCAACCATTTCATCATCTGCTTAGGAAGGATGTCTCATTTAAATGGGATGATGACTGTCATAAAGATTTTGAGGCCCTAAAACAATACCTTCTCCAACCACCCGTACTCATTCCACCTAAAGATGATCAACCTTTTTACCTATACATATCAGCTACCGATCATTCCTTGGGATCCATGCTTGCTCATCGCGATGAACAACATAGGGAGTAGGTAGTTTATTACATAAGCCGTACTCTTTTAGACTATGAAACCTAATACAACCATCTAGAAAATATTTCCTTAGCCTTAGTTTTCATTGTCACCAAACTCTGCCATTACTTTCTCAACCACAAAACCTATGTCGTGACCAACACCGACCCCTTACACTTCATGTACACCAAACCTTATCAAAATCAGTGCACCGCGTGATGGCTTATGCTTTTAGCTGATCTTGACCTCAAATTCATTCACCAAAAGTCCATCAAGGGCCAAGCTATCGCTGACCAACTAGCTGACACACCTATTTCCGGGATCAACCCTCTAATTTTGACTTTCCCGATGAGTTAATTGCTACTCTTTCCCTGGACAAACCCCCTTACCAAATGACACTTTTCTTCGACGGTTCCAAGTGTTAGCAAAAGGGTGGGGCCAGCATTATCCTCATTCCTCTGGATGGAGAACCCATGCCTTTGTCTTTTAAACTAGACTTTGAATGCACCAACAATATTTCCAAGTACGAAGCGCTCGTACTAGGTCTCCAAGCTGCATATACCCTATATGTCAAATCAATCCACATCTTTGGTGATTCAAAATTGGTCGTAAACCAAGTTAATGGTATGTACCAATGTCGTAAAGAGATACTTAAAAGTATAAACATCATGTAGGGATACTTTTGACCACCTTTGATTTTTATACCCTTGAAACCATCCCACGTTCAACCAAAAAAATTTCCGATACCATGGCCTGCTTAGCTTCCCAAATACCTGTTTCCCTACCGATTCCAAAATATTTATCACTAGACAACACCTCCATTCACCTTCTTATTTACCTCACGATGTTTACTCATTTGGAAACGATGCCCCTGACCTGAGTGACCTTTGGTATAAACAATACTCTGAGTACCTTTCCCTCTCTATCTTACCTCTTGATCTCACCCATAATGGACAACGCACCTTCCTTAAAAGAGACTCCCATTTCATCATTCTTGGGTGACTCCTCTATAAACGTGGCTTTGATGGTATTCTCTTACGATGCCTCACAAGTTCTTGAATTCCTTATACCATTAAGGAGGTTCATGATGGCATATGTGGTGGTCACTTTAGTGGCCTTACTATTGCTAAGTGCATTCTTCATCGGGCTATTCTTGTGCCGACCCTTAACCATGATTGTTGCGACTATGTCAAACATTGTGTGAAATGCCAACAACATTCTAACCTTCATCATACACCCAGTCATGCCTTATAGGTCACTTGTGACTGTGGCTCTTCTCTCTCAATGGGGTTTGGATCTTGTTGGAGAAATCAATCCTCATTCTTTCCAACACCATCAATGGATCATAACTACTACCGAATACTACACAAAATGGGTGGAGTCCATACCACTCATCTCCATGAAAGCCAAGAAGATATGTGAGTTCATTAACCATCACATAATTTGTCCCTTTGGTTTTCGTCATCACCTCATCACCGACAATGGAAAACAATTCAAAACATAACATTGTAAAAACTTTGCGATGCCTTCACATTCAGACTTATTTTTTCATCACCTTATTACCCACAAACCAATGGCCAAGCCAAATCCACTAATAAAACACTCAAAAAAATTCTCATGAAAGTAGTTGACAATACTGGAAAGGATTGGCATACTAATAAATCCCCTCACTCCGCATTTCTCTCCATGACATGCTTACTGATGATGAATTTCGTCAGGAAAGCTTAATATAGCTAGAGTTATTAGATGAACTTCATCTTAATACTCTAGATCACCTTCAAGTTTACCAACAAAGTATCAAACGTGCTTATGACAAACGTGTTCATGAACGAACCTTCCAAGTTGGTGACCTTGTCTTGAAAGAAAATAAACATGTAACCAAATCAAAAAAAGTAAATGAGGAAATTTCTCTCCTAATTGGCTAGGACCATACATCGTAACTCATACCTATAGATCAGGTGCCTATCATTTATCCTTGCTTGATGGTAAACCCAAACTTGAACCCCTTAACACATTACATATTTGACCATTATATTGTTGACTCGCTGTCCTACCGCACCCTTTGTCTCTTTACTGAGGCTCGTCCCTTGAGCGCCATCCACTCCATTCACCGCCTAATGATTAAACAAGAATCATGTGAGTACTCGTCACTCGTTATCTTCTCTTGCATATGTGTACCATAGCACTTTGGACATAGCATGATTCTCATGGATACTTTTCCTCTACCTATAGATGAGATCCCATTGTCGTTCCACCTTGCCTTTTAAACAAGAGTCCTATCCTCCACCTTGGTCTTGTCCATGATTTCAAAACCCTCACATGGGACCAAACTCCTTGATTCAAACTTCTAATAAAAGATGAATCCTCAAAAGGACATCTTCCTCTCGACAAAATTACTACTATAAATAGACATCTCCCTCGAAGGAAAACTATGTAAAAAAATGAGGTAAACCGGCTTCCCGCATCGATCGACTTCACGAAGACCTCAAGGAGTACCATATTATTTATCCCATATAGACTTCCCACATCGATCGTCTATCAAAACAAAAAAATATTTTTCATGGACTTGCCCATTATGACCTAGGACCTCTTGCTCAAAATCATTGTCACTCAAAACATGTAAAATTAATTACCTTTCACCTACCTTACAATTTCCACTCTCATTTCCTCAAATTGCCTCAAGGTACATCTTGGAATTTCAACATTTGGTGATCCTATGACTCCCATCATCGTAAAATGCAGTTAATCATGCAATGCCTTTCAGGTCTTTTTTTCATCACCCTCCAAAGTATGATCTACTCGGTATGATCCTACCCAATTGGGTGGCTTTATTTCCCCATCTTACCTTTTAAACATCTTTGTTTACATTTTGATTACCTTATACAACACTTGGTACTCAACGCTTACCTTTAGGGTAATCCTCCCCTTTTCACCATACTCACCTTCACCTACATCATTTTACCTATAATTTACCCACACCTATTTAACCTAAACCCACAACATGCCCACAAACCTACCAACTCATTTTCATATTCTTCCCTAGCTCATTGGAGAACTACATCGGCCTAAGGTCCCTTTTCACTAGGACTATGTAGGCAGCACTCCAAGGGCATGGGGCCCTTAGAGGTTAGCTCGTCCATTCTCTACCCTAAACCAATTCATCAACCATGCCTAACTCACCATTTACATCACATTTTACTTAGTTCCCCTTTTATAACAAAATTGGAAATTAAGCCACATACATAACAAGTTGCTTACTACAACATACATTTATTACACCTACCATCTCTCTATCATCACTATGCATAGATTATACAACATTTCACCTATGACCCATAGTATCATTCATTGCCAAAATAGTGAATCATAACTAAACCTACTTTCAAGTCAACCATGCATATACCCTAACTCATCCATGCCTATAACCTTGACTCATCCATGCCTATAACCTAACTTAATCCATGCCTATAACGTGATTGAACTATGCCTAAAACTCCGACTCAATCCATGCCTATAACTTTGACTCATCCATGCCTATAACTTTGACTCGATCCATGCCTAAACCGACCTGACTCCATCATGCCTAACTCACCTAATTTCCATTCATATCAAAATAACAACTCAAAATCTCATCAACATATCAACAAGTCAAATCATAACATGTATCTCATAAATCAATAAATGTATATCTCAAAATACATGCCTATCTCATCATGGCCATCATCTCAAAAATGTTAGCACGTAGGCCGATATACAATACAAAATGTCATTGGCACGTAGGTTGGTCTCATATATACAAAAAGAATGAAACACTCGATACAAAAAATCTTTGGCACGTAGGCTGTTATATGCTCAGAATATACAAAAATCACTCATACATCTTCACTGTCTTCAGCTCACAGGCCGATATGTGATCAAAAATACAAAAATCTTCGATATGCAGGCCAACATATCTATCCACAATAATCACTCATATACATCAAAAAAATTGGGTGGTGCGCATATCGGACATCTTCTTTGAATGTCCTCCATCTCTGTGTCACCTACACCTCGGCTTGTTGTGCCTGTTTTCTTTCTTAAGAGAGGAAGTCTATCTCGGTTGCCATAATCTGGTCATGATAATATCTTGCCTCACCTAGGGCATCTCGTAACCTAGATACAGGCACGGTCTGTGGTGGTCCCATAGGTCTCGGCCCCTATCCACCCTGTACCGGCTTTGAGTGAACCGGGACCAGCTCTCGTGCCTCTGGTGGTGCCCCTATCTCATACCTATATCTCGGGCTGTAAGGCCCCCAATTTAACTGTACTGGGCTGTAGACAACTAGCCACCTGTAATCTTGCCACTGAACCGGTAAGACCGCCACATGACCATCTCTGTCTCCATCTCCTCCATCAGCTCTACCCACTCCCTCCACCATATGGGCCTACTGAGATTTGTCCACCTATACTCGTAGCTTGGTTACCTCTTGCTCGACCCCTTGAGTTGTGTCTACAGTATACCTATCTACATGATCAATGTTCTTTACTACCCCTGTAGGTGTCTCTCTGTACTATAACGGTAGCTAAGTCAGGCTACCCTAGTCTCGGTGGTATGGCTCGTAACTGAGCTACCCACCACTTCCTATACCTATCTATGCATCTGGCATCATCAATCTGCTGATCCACTGGCTGCTCCTCCTCTCCTATAGGCACTGAAGGCTATGGTAGAGGTAAAGGCCTCTCCATGTCATCTCTCCGATACTGTGGGAAGGGCGGAGGAATATCTTGTACAAGCCCGAACTACCGTCAAACCCTATCTATCGGGATCATCTCATCCTCCCCAAAGATAACAACCACTGTATCCACCTCTCTAACTGGAGCTCAACTAGCTCCTCATGCATGTTCCTATATTAGGGGAATCCCACATATGGCCTCCAGATAATGTCCACTCTGGACAACCCCTCCAACAACTACATAAAATAGGCCACATCATATGTCGGCCTATCTGACCTCTGCTCTCCTAGAACCAACACCCATCTCTTGTATCCCAACCGCACACATCTCGGTGGGAATGCATCTTATTGGGGCATCCCTATAGGTTGAACACAGACTATGTGCTCGTAGGCCCAACAGTGTAGTATAAATGTACATCACAAAGTGAACCCGCGTAACCACCCATACACACACACTATTTGTATAGCTGCACCAAGAATGTTGGTGCACAGGTGAATCATTTCACATGCACCATCATATTGTGGAGCACCCCCATCAGTGATTAGGGAAAGCATCCACCTTATGCATCGGGTAGTGCATAGCAAGAGACACCTGCCTCCATCAATAAAACCACTAGCCGCGTCTCATCCGAACGGGATAGGTACATCTCGCCATAGCTCAAACTGGCGCTATGGAATCTCAGCTCTGCCACCCCCTTGCCAAATACTTTCTTGATCAACTCCTCTGAGGCCTCGGAGGAGATAGAGTACACCTGGGCCCCCAATATGGGTAACCGCAAAATCCAGAACATGTCCTCCAGGGTGATGGTCATCTCACCCATCGGTAGGTGGAATGTGTTGGTCACGGAGTCCCATCCATTGATGAGTGTGACCATCAAACTAGGATTCCAAACAACATGTCAGTAACCTCAAATACCACTCAGGCCCACTGACTCCACGTGGTTCAGCTCTAAAGGGGTCTTAAGCTACAACCGTCACCAGTGGGCGAACCACTGTCTTGCATAAGTAATTGTGATCTCGCCTGCATCCAATCCAAGAACAACATTAATCTACATTTACCATGACCATATTCACCAATTTCCATAACCCTCCACCCTATTTTTACCCTACTCATCTCAACCACCTAACCTACATCATTTTTACCCCCATGTGCCCAAAGCCCGACCTGTGTCGGTTCATCCTAACTGGCATTGGTCACCCTTTAACCAGCATCGGTCACTTATTGGTGATTGATACCGGTTCCTCTTTACCAACCATGGTTATCACCTAACTGGCATCGGTCACCTATTTGGTGACCGATCCCGGTTCTTACTCACCAATGCTTTGGCCAAACTTGACAGATGCTTGGTCACTTTGTCGTGGAAAAATCCGCGACTTCCCAAACCCCATTTTTTCATAACCCTCCCCCCTTCCCCTTTTACCCCATCTATAATGACCAACACTACCCATGGACCCCTACCCACCCCACCTACACTTTTCTACCCTCCCACCCTCTTTTTATCCCGTTATTCCCCCATACCCACATTTAACTTTTTCCCACCCACAAAATACAACAAACACACAAAAAACCTACAAATACCACCTAAAGACTACTAAATCTTCTACTCTATCTAATTAACACTATAAAGTTAGGCACTTACCCATCAGCGTTGCCGTCATCTCGATGGCACATCTGGTCACTATGCCGTGGTCCACCCGATCCCTCTTCGACCTCTCTGCCCATCCCCAAAAATTGACCGTAACCTCCGACAAATCACCTCTCTTGCCTTAATCCTGTGGAACCACTATTCACCAAACTAATCCTTGTCAAATCACACTACCAACTCACTATCCCATTCCTTCTGAACAATTTTCTCACTTTTTTCATTTTTTCTATCATTTTCTCCCTTCGACCAATAACAAATGAATAACAAAAACACGTAGATTTTTTTTGTTTTTATACAAAACCCGACCTAACCGACGTCGGTTCCCATAGACCGGCATCGGTCTAGTGCCCTACCTCATCGTCGTCAATTTTCCTATACTGATGTTGGTTATCCATGACCGCCATCAGTCAAACTCACCTACACATTGCCCCTACTTTGCCATTTTACCCCACCCTTTACCTTGATCCTTTACCCCCTCCATCCTTTACCCAACCCATTACCTTACCTCTCCGACCTCATCATATACTTTGCCTAATCTTTTCCTCCTTTGGGGACTCGTAATTTTACCCATACCTTGCCCTTACCTCTGTTGTGACCTATATATTTGGACCTAGACCATCGCTAGTGCCATTTGACCTCATGTGTTCACTATACCTTGTGGCACTTTATTACCTATGTTGTTGACCTCATGACCTTAACTAGCATATTTCCATGACCGTTTATCTTGAACCTCCCTTTGGTGTACTGAACATATCTAAACGTTCCTACACCTAACCTCTATTGTGTTTCTGACCATATCCTATACCTTGATACCGAATTCACTTCTACCTTGTTTGGATAAACCTTTCAACCTTAGACAATGTAGAGTTTTCTGCTCTTCAATCCGGTAGTGTGCTGCGCTTTATACGTGTGCATGCATTTGATCAGTAGCTACATGTGACCCTCGGCCCATTACCTAGATTTCCCAAATAGACCTTTCACCCTTTTCCCCTATCCCACTTGCCTTTTCCTCACATTTACCTTTTGTCAAACCACTCACCGCTTCAGCCTGCTACCTTATTAGTTCCTAGTTTGAGGGGGATCACCTTCACCCACACATGGGGCAACCACATCTTATTTTTATTGGCGTCACTTACCAATACAAGCTATGCAACAAAAAGGGTAAAAATGTAGACACTAAAATTAGGTCACACTCCCCTTTTGTCCCTTGACATATAAGCACCCTTTGTTACATTTACCTAGCCATGACCCCCTTCACCCCACTAATATTAATTTAATTAAATTAATGCATTATCCTCACTATATTTATTATTTAAATATCTTATTTGAATAATATCCACACATGCAGTTCACTTAGACACCTCACCAAGCCAACTCAACCTAAGACCTATTCTTAGCAAGTTCCCATAACTAACTAAGACTTACCCAAACCCTAAAAATCAATGCCTACATTCCCTCTAACCACATTCCCGCATGCTCACAAGAAGCTCCCAGGTCTAATCTGCAGGGATAATGACATGAGATCCAAGGAAATTAGGAGGATCTCCCTAGTTTAGTAAACCTAGGAAATCTCACCTTGACCATGTGTTGGTTACCCCTATTAACCCCAAAATAACCTTATTCTCAAGGTTGGAAGTTGGAAGCAAGTTGATAAACAAGAACATAGCTCAGAGAGATAACACATCTTCAGAGAGCCAATTCCAACAAAAACTCACATCCAAGGAGGGAGATTGAGCATCTTCTCCTACACAACCATCCTTGCAATGATCTGATCTATCTAAGAAAAGAGGAGTGTACATGTAGCCCATGCAAAATCTTTTCTTCAGTTGGTGATCACTTACAACCTTCAAACTCATCATCAACACCTCCATCCCTCACACACAGACATTCAGGAATGAAATCCAAGTAAGTACAACATCATACTTTCCTAGTTATTTCATTTCTTCATCATTTTATCATCCATTGTTTATCTTGCTCCCTATTGACCTTATCCATATTTTCACCTCTGTATACCCATTAAAACCTTGCAAAATCACACTCCAATCACCCAATACCTCATCTCGACCAACCCAAGTCTTTTGTGCAATCACAAAAGAGACCCCAGCCTATTCTGTGACATTTCCAGATCTGACAGTAACCGGCATCGATTACACCTAACCACCGTCGATCACCCCTAACCGACACCGGTCTCTATGTTTTCCCACACAACTCTTAACAGAGACCTACCCACCTAATTTTATCTCACCCTCTTTCCCCTGTGATCTACCTAAGACCTCTGTCAAACCTGCAAAACCCAGAACCAATCATTTGACCTTTGGATTCTATTCTATCTTAGCCTGTTAAACTAGATCTATTTCTTATTATGTTTTTAAGTGAGATACCTAAATCATTTTAAAATAACAATAGGATTTAGTTTGTTTACAGCATTGAATTGTTTAAAACAATGGACTGACAACCATCTAGGAAGTATCACATTTCCCAGATATAGCACATGATAGCCGAGTTCACTATCCATATTGTTTAATTCCTTCGGTGGTCTTGTTTTCATTATAGGTAGTTCCTCCTAGCCAAAATAAATCTCTCACAATTAAGTATGGATTTGGATGTCATACATGTGCAACAACCCATCAACCGACATTTGAACAGTATTCCTCCTATGCCCGTTACCCTATCTATTTCGTCAACGCTTCTAAGAAACGATATAAGAAAAGGGTGAAACACTAAGTGCTAATCCTCACTTGAAACCCAGATTGACAATAAGAACATGCCAAAAATAGTAAATATTTTCCTTATTTTGGGAAACCTATGATTTCCCACCTTAACCAACACCTTGCTATCCCTAAACCAACATCACCACCCTAACCGTCATCGGTTACCTTATATATAGTTTTATAACCTTGTACCAAGGTTGGTAATTTTGATTTCGGGGAGTTCTATTGGATTTAAGCGTGAATCGAGACTTCTCGGCATCCAAATGATGGGATATACTCAACCATAGGCTCAAGCAAGCACATGAAGCTGATACCAAGGCATTAGAATATTCATGGGAAAACTCTAGGAAATATTTCCACGACAATGACCAAAAACGTCTTCATGGATCAACCACCGCCTTCCCTCACCTACCAGCCTTGTAAATATAAGTAAGTGTATTTTATTTTCATCATTTTGTACTTGTTGAAAGTGTAGGTTCATTATCTTTTGTTATCAGATCTTGTTCTTTTCTACATTTCTCCATCCCCACCTTCTTACCAATCTAACTATCTAACCACCCACAACCTTTTGAATCTCCTTCTCCTACAACACCCCCACTTATCTAAGTGATAAACCTTACTTGAAACCCGTTGACAATCAGAACATGCCAAAAATAGTAAAGATTTACCTATTTTTGGCAAACCTAGTACTTCCCACCTTAACCGATGCCAGTTATCCCTCAACTAACGCCGATCACCGTAATCGTCATCGGTTACCTTATATATAGTTTTGAAACATTTTACTGAGGTTGGTCATTTTGAGTTCAGTGAGTTCTATTGGATTCAAGCACGAATTAGAGACATCTCAACATCTAGACAATAGGATATACTCAATCGCAGGCTTAAGAAAGCACTGATGCTCATACCAAGGCATTAGAATATTCACGGAAAGATATGGGAAATATTGTTGCATAAGACTGACCATAAATTTCTTCGTGGATCAACCACTACTTTCCCTCACCTACGGCCCTACAAATATAAGTGTATTTGATTTTCATCATTTTGTACTTTCTTAAAGTGTAGGTTCATTATCTTTTGTTATTAGATCTTATTATTTCTCACATTCTTTCATCCCCACCTTCTTACCAATCTACCTATCCAACCACCCACGACCTTCTAGATCTCCATACCTAACCTCTATGCATTCCTGAGTCTTCTTGGCATTATTACGAACCCAACCATCCTCCCTTCATCCTCTGATGCAATCATAGAGAATTCCAAAACTAATTTTATTTAATTACAAAAACTTCCCTAAAAACACCCTAAGTTATCTTAACCATCGCCGTCTCCCCTCTTTAACGGCATCGATCACCGGACTAACATCGGTCTCTATGATTTCATTCTTTTTAACCAACAATCCCAATCAATCCTTAGTCTACCCAAAATTACCCCATATCTCACCAGAACCTCCCCAAACCTCACTAAAACCTCACCCAAACCTGATACCCACCTACAACCTCACAATAGACCTTCCCAACTCTCTGTGTAGACATAGAGAGAGCCTGGACACCCACTTTTGACATTCTTTCATTTCCCACAGAATCGATACCGGTTATACCATAACCAACATCACTTATACCTATAAAGACATCGGTCACCCTAACCGGCGTTAGTGTCTATGCCTGGTAAAACTTCCTTATATCAGCAAGCTTCCTAATCACCCAAAATCAACCCAAACTTCACCAAATCTTACCCAGACCCCGTCTGTGACCCTCAGACCACCTACCCAACCTACAACCTAACCCAAGACCTTCACTAGTGTAGTTATCAAGCATTTAATTGGATTGACATTGATAGTAGTCTGAGACACCTAAATCAACACTAGCATTAGATTCTTTTATTTGCATGTTCAGTTATTTTATATTGAGTTATATATTAGTGGATTGACAACCATCGAGGAAGTATCACACTTCTTGATCTAGCTCACACTAGGAAGTCCACTAAATTTTTCTATTAATTGTATCTTATGGTCTTGCTTTGTATTACAGGTAGTTCCTCCTAGCCAAAAGGAAGCTCACACAATCATCTTGGATCGGAAAGTCATTTACGTGTGCAATCAACCTACCAACTACGTAATAACATGTATTCCTCCTTAACTATTTACCTTATTTAATTTATCGTACAACAATTCGGTGAAACATTTTGGCACGCCCAGTGGGACCCTTTTTGGGTTTCCTTTTCATTGTTCATTTTATAGGGTACATTTTGAGTGTTTATTTCTATTGACCATACACAATAACCATGCCTATTTAACCTAATTTCAACCATGCCTAAATGACCTAGACTTAACCATGCCTAAACGACCTCTTCTACCTAATCATATTTTTCCTAGATTATGGGAGAACTACATCGACCTAATACCCCTTTTCACCATGGATATGTAGGAAGAACTCTAAGGGGAATGGGGCCCTTGGAGGTTAGCTCGACCACTCTTTCCTCCATTTTTATATTTACATTCTACCTTAATGAGTTTTCCATTTTACACAAAATTGGTAAATTAAAAAAATCATAAAAACATACCTACCATTTTCACCACAACATACATTTACATCATCATTTATTTATTTTCCATACTAGCAATAACTTAGAAATCAAATCAAACCTAAAACATGACCAAATCATGCCTAACTCACCTAGACTCCACCATGCCTATACCTGACTCCATCATGCCTAACTCACCTAGGCTCCATTATGTTTATACCTAACTTCATTATGCCTAACTCACCTAGACTCCACCATGCATATACCAGACTCGATCATGCCTATACCTGATTCCATCATGCCTAAGTCACCTAGACTCCATCATGCAACTAACATCAATCATGCCTACATGACCTCGATCATGCCTAATTCACCCAATTTTCATCAATACACAATAATAATGGAAATTAAAGCCAAATATATCATCCATCCAATAAATATCATCAACTATATAAATGGGAGATTCTATGTATCAATACATAAATACACAGATATAAGTACATACCAGTATCTCAAAATATCTCATATACAATCTCACATCTTTAACGTAGGCCGATATATATAGAAAATCACAATGCTCATACAATGTCATATATAATGACTAATCATCACCCCACTTGATACCCTCTTGTCTAGTCTCACTTGTCTCTTCCTCCTTGCCTCTGCTAGGCCCGGTCTTTGAGTGGTCATCACCTCACCATGACCCCTTGTGCTCCATGAAATGTGAGTCTGGATCTCATCCAGTCATTGGCTTCTATTGGGCTCTATACTTGCATATCGGGAAAATCTATCTTTGAAGTCATCAAATGGGCTATCTCTGGGTTCAATGGCCCCTTGTGCTCCATGAAATGTGAGTCCTGGATCTCATCCACTCATTGGCTTCCTACTAGGCTCTATACTTAGCATATGAGGGAACATCTATACTTGGAAGTCATCAAATGATCTGATAGTAGAAAGCCTCGTTCGTGCCATCCTCTGAACCTCTCCATCACACCATATGAGGTGGTGTCATGGATCTCATTGTAACCTATGAAATCTCCTTTGCTAATAATGGCCTCGGCCCCTGTCTTTATGCCTACCCTCATGCTTGGGCCATGGGACCTTGTCCTGGCGTAGGTTCCTATAATATAGGACCCTATCCACTGGCACTGGAGGTACATGTACTTGTGCTACATCCTAAACTTGTAAGGCCACATCCTATTCCTATGTAGTGACTAACTATTCCTTTAAACCATCACATGTTCCCATTGGGTGGTTACCAGACTCCATCCCCATATCCACCTTGTGTAGGTGTACATGTCCTATGTTACCTAAGCCTATAAGGTCGTCACTTGATCCTGTAAAGTGGCTTCATGTGCCTCTGACCCTATCAGTTATCCCTGTAATATTGTAATATGTGCCTATAGGGTAGCCACCTGACCTTGGAATCTATCCCTCTACACTATGATAGTGGCTTAATCTAGCTTCCTAGCCTCGAAGGTGTTGCCCATAGTTGTGCCACCCACCACTTCCTGTATCCATCAATGACCCCCTACATCTTCAATCTATCTATCCACCACCTGCTCCTCTTGCCCTGTCGGCACATTCGGATGTGGTGGAGACATAGGTCTCTCCATGTCATCTCTCGATACTTTGGGAAAGGCAAGGGCTAGTCATCTAGCGTAATCCAAACTGCCATATGACCCTATCCATGCATATCATCTCATGCTCTCTCGGTCCGTCATCCCTATAACCATCTCGAAGCAGATGAAGCTCCTCTACCTCCTCATCCATGCCTCTATAGGAAGGATAGTCCACATATGATATCCACATAATATCGACTTTCAAAAAGCCCTCTAATCATGACTGTAGTATGACACATCATATGTGTCCTTTGTCACCCTCGGTTGCCCAACAAGTGGTACCCATTATTTGAAACCAACTCGAGCAAGCCACCCCAACCAATCATGTCATGGCAAACCAATTGGGTGCACACACACAATGTGCTCATATGCCCAACAATGTAATAAATATGTATAACACATACCAAATCTCCTCAATATCCCATAGGCCCATAGCTCCCTATACAGATGAATTAGGAAATTAGGTGCCCAATAAAAGTGTATCCACTCCTCGATCATGTCTTGCAGTACACTCTCGTTAGTTCACACGAAAACCTACCACCCTCAAAATTTGGTAATGCAAAACATCCCACTACCACCATCATCAACACAAATAGCCTAGTCTCCTATGAATGGGATGCATACATATCTCCATAAGTGAGACTCACACTTTGTGATACCTTAGCTCACCCATCACGTCACCAAATACAACCACTATAGGCTCCATTGATTCCTTTGATAAAATGGAATATATTGTCTCCCCAATAATAGGAAATTACAGGATCTTGTAAACATCCTCCAAGGTGATGGTCATCTCACCCATCGGTAAGTGAAAGGTATTGGTCACGGAATCCCATCTATCGATGAGAAAGACCATCAAACTATGATCCCAAGCTATAGGCCTATAGTGTTGGATAGTACTTAGTCCAACCTCGGTCATGTGATATCACTCCTCCATGGTCACACTAGGCCACATATGTACCAGTAGGGGTGGTACTTTGTCCCGCATCCTCAACTGATCTATTACCTACATCATCTAATACAACTATGTCAAGACTTGACCACCCCAAATCACCTATTACCCACTACACAATACTCACCTACAAACCTACTGTCCCATATTATCCTTACCCATTATCTTAATTCATTTCACCTACTTACCTATCCCACATCACCAAAATCACATTTTACCCTCTTCCCTCTACATACATCTTCACCTACCCCTTCCTCACCTATTTTACTTTCCTACCTAGCCCTTATTTCACCTATTTACTCTTAGCCTTAACTGTCATCGGTTTCCTTAACCATCATTTGGTCTTCTTGATCGACATCGATCCTTTATAACCGATGACAACGGTCACCCACATGTTGACCAATGTTGGCCAACCCCGATTGTCGTCGGTCTCTGTCATGGCACCCAAAATCAAAAACCCATCCCCCATTCTTCAAAATTCACAAAACTAGCCTAAAAACCTACTCTAACCTACCCAAACCTATCCTAGCTTCATGCCCAAAACTATTTAGCCTACATTAGACCTTCCCACCCCTCATTCCCTTCAATTTTACCCCCAAATTCAAAATTAAAAATTCCACCCAAATTTTCAATAAACCAATTTCAACCACATTATTTTCACCCAAATGAGGGATTCGATTGTTTCTACCTCTACTCGTGTTATCTCCATGGTGGCATTTTTGCTCTATGACATTGGTCCACCCACTCCTTCTCCTACCTCTACCATGACCAAATCAACTCCTCCCCTCTAAACCAATCAAATAGATCTCGTGGACCCGCTAATCTAACACCAATCACCTAATACATGGCTTTCCAACTCATCTCAATGCCTCGTACTATCATTTTCGAGTCCTCATTGTCTCTCTTCATTTTCTAAATGTAGCAAATTCAAAATAAATCTATAAAACATGCATTTTTATTTTTTATCCCATAATCAACATGACCGACGTCATTCATGTCATGCCCTATCCAACCGATGTCGGTTACACCATAATCGGCATTGGTCACTTGACATTTCCTTTTGACTCACACGACATACCCACTTGACCCACCACATGCCTATTTTTCTTAAACAACATTAATGGTCCAACAATTTTTAACCTTACCAATACCTATTACATCATCCCCGCACACCTACAATACCTACACATTTCCTTAAGTATGTTTAGGGACATGTTCTTTACCTATAACTTGGCCTTACATGTGCCCTAACCTATATATACCCTGACTTGAATCACCTTTTGTGACATTTGAATTTGTGTACTTGTTATACCTTGCGATGTTGTTACCCATGTTGTTTAGCCTAATGACCTTACCTTGCCTAATGATGTGATGTTTATCCCGACCATACCTTTGGTGCTATGGAACAAAACCTATTACTCATTCCTACACTAGACCTCATTGTGCTTCATGACCATATCCTATACCTTGGATACCTGAATCACTTCAACCTCATTTAGATAAACCTATTATCCTTTTTACAACATAGAGTTTATGGTCATGCTCTTGAACCTAGTATTGTATCATGATCTATATTTGTTCATGCATTCAATTTCCATTACGCATTAGCTAACCTAACCTTACCCATTACCTAAAATGACCATTACCCATTACCCAAAATGACCATATTTTCACACTTACCCATTTATCAAACCACTCACCGACTTCATTTAACACCTCATCAATTTCTGGTTTGAGGGGGATCACCTACCCATCGACTCACACTTATATTTGGGAAACCACTTCCTATTTTGTTAGCATCGCTTATCACTATAAGCTACATGAAAAAAGGGGCAAATGTAGACACCAAATTTGGGTCACACTCCCTTGGTCCCCTTTAATTAGTTAACGTAACGTGTTCACCTAACCATTCCCCTTTACCCCGCATTCATATTAATTTAATTACTTATAATTGAATTAATGTTCATCCTCACATTATTAATTAATTTAATTACTTTAATTAAGTTAATTTACACCTCACCTAGCCACATCACCTAGACACCTCACCATGGACTTATTATTAGTATATTAATTAACTAATATTGAGTCTCTACTTATCTTAATCAAATGTGACTATTTCAAAACCCTAAAATTAAAGTCATATTCCTTCTCATACAACACTCCCACTTATCTAAGTGCTAAGCCTCACTTGAAACCTAGATTGACAATTAAAATATGCTAAAAATAGTAAAGATTTTCCTATTTTTGAAAAACCTAGGATTTCCCTCCTTAATCGACGTCGGTTATCCCTCAACCGATGTCACCGATCACCCTAACCATAATTAGTTACCTTATATATAGTTTTCTAACATTTTACTAAGGTTGATCATTTTGAGTTCAGGGAGTTCTATTGGATTCAAACATGAATCAAAGACTTATCAACATATAAATTATGGGATATACTCAACCACATGCTCAAGAAATCACTTGATGTTTGTATACCAAGGTTTTAGAATATTCACAAAATAATCTAGGAAATATTTCCATGGCACTAACCACAAAGTTCTTCATGGATCAACCACTTCCTTCCTTCACCTACCAAACTTGTAAATACAAGTAAGTGTATTTTATTTTCATCATTTTGTACTTGCTTAAAGTGTAGGTTCATTATCTTTTGTTATTAGATCTTGTTCTTTCTTACATTCCTCCATCCCCACCTTCTTACCAATCTACCTATCCAACCACCCATGACCTTCTGGCTCTCCACTTTGACCTCTATGCATTCCTGAGTCTTCTTGGCATTATTATGAACCCAACCATCCTCCCTTCATCCTCTGTGTAATCACAAAGAAGTCCAAAACTAATTTTATTTAATTACCACCAAATTTCCCCTATGGACATTGGTTATCTTAACCTTCTTCATTTCCCTCTTTACCAACATCGGTCTCTCGTTGATTTCATTATTTTTAACCAATAAGCCCAATCAATCCTTTATCTACCCAAACTTACCCCATATCTCACTCAATCCTCCCCAAAACCTCACCCAAACCTAATACCCACTTACAACCTCATAACTAACCTTTCCAACTCTCTGTGTATACCCAGGAGAGAGCCTCGACACCCACTTTTGAAATTATACCATTTCCCACAAGAATGGATATATTGGTTATACCATAACCCGACCTTCAGTCATACCATACTACACCGACATCGGTCACCCTGACCATCGACATCGATATTTGTGCCTAGTAAAACTGCCTTAGACCAGCAAGCTTCCTAATCACCCAAAATCAACCCAAACTTCACCAAATCTTACCCAGACCCGTCTGTGACCTTCATACCACCTAACCAACCTTAACCTGACTCGGGACCTTCACCATTGTAGTTATAAAGTATTTAATTGAATTAACACTGATAGTATTCTGAGACACCTAAATTAGAAAACTAGCATTAGATTATTTTATTTTCATGTTCAATTATTTTATATTGAGTTATATATCAGTGAATTAACAACCATTAAGGAAGTATCACACTTCCTAGATCTAGCTCACGCTAGGTAGTCCACTAACTTTTTCTATTAATTGTATCTTGTGGTCTTGATTTTTATTATAGGTAGTTCCTCCTAGCTAAAAGGAAGATCACACAATCATCTTGGATCATAAAATCATTTACGTGTGCACTCAACCTACCAACTACAAAATAACAAATATACCTCCTTAAATATTTACCTTATCTATTTTATCATACTACAATTCATTGAAACTTTTGGCATACTTGGTGGGACCCTTTTTGGGTTTCCTTTTCATTTTTCATTTTATAGGGTGCATTTTTAGTGTTTATTTCTTTTCACAAAACTCACATTAAAATTTCTCCTTTAAAATATTCTCCTTCTTTTTATTGTCTACGAAAATTGTGCTTTTTAGTTCTCTAAAAAGAACATGTCTTCCTTTCTATTGTATTACATTTAGTGAAAGATCATTCCTCTTCCTGTTCTCTATTTGATACATCGAACTTAATTGTGGATTTGGGCTTAAAACATTTACATTTCATTTTGGTATGTTGCATTGTAGCTCACATTAAATTGAGGGCAACCTATACGTTGGAAGTCATGCCCAGCTGATGGTTGACTAATTCAATCGTAGTTCACTTTGCACATTCTCTATACTGAACCACTAAAATAATTTACACATTTTCTTAAACAATATCCTACCTAGAAGAAGTTGTCAATGATCACACGATCAAAGGATTGACAATGGGCACCAAGTTGGTTTCTCTATCCAGTCATTATCTTAGAGAAAGGACCCCCTTGCCAAAAATTTACCTGAAACCATCCTTAGTTCTTGGATTTTCATAGGGAACCTTTTATCAAACCAAAAAATCTGCTCTATTCACAAGTCATTCCTAAATGGCATAAGCTGGAACATAAAATCAACCACATAGGATTTCATGTTTGCTAGTTTTTCTTGATTTGTGTTTTGAGGTGAGAGGTCGTATTCTCCATTATTTCTTCCTTTCACACTCCATAATCATAGTTGGTGTATTTCAAATCTTTCAGTGTGTTAAGGTCAATTGTAGCCATATTCAGGTTTCTGGGTTGGTATTTTATTTGATCTAATTTACCAAATTCACTTTTTCCCATCTTTTCACAAATTTCACAAAGGTGACCAAGGCGTCGGTCCAGGTGACTATCATCGCTTTACTCATCTAATCGTCATCATTTTACCTTCCTGTTGTCAATTTCCTATTTTTTGTCATTCAAACCAAAGTAGCACTCATCATGTTTATGTTCTTTCTAGGTTTCCTCAAATACTTCACCATACCCTTGGGTCTTTGAAATAATTGTCAAATCTAGATATGCTTCATTTTCATTAGTTATTGCCACATTTGCAAAGATTTTGATTTTCCATAAGTAATTCAATATTGATCACCTAATTGGCATCAATTACACTCTATCACCGATATCGATTACCAAACTACCATCGGTTCCTGTGTTTTAATTTTTCAAATAAAAACAACACCATTTTTCACCTTCCAAAACTATTTTCTCCATTCTTTCTATTCTTCTGTGTCATCTACAGGAGTCATATTACCAGGTCTATGCTAACCCACTTGGTTTTGACTTGTAGCCAAGCCAACACCCTTGTATTCCATGCTAGGCTTCAACTACTCCCACCTAGCCCATCGTCACCTTCCATTCTATCACCTATAGACCCAGGTAAGCCTATCACCATCAACACTAATAGTTGGGTGCTTTGATAGTGATCTCAGTCAACCTTTCACCAACGCATCCCAGGCACCTTTTCGATGGCAACCCACACCCTTCCAAAATCTCATCCTCTTTATCCCCTAGTCTCTTCCACCAATCGCTACTAGGGTATTTTCATCCACCCCACCTATGTATACATATTACCAACAACCACCTATTTCCTCTACTGCTTACTCTGGGTACTTCACCTCCACCTCTATTCCCTCTCATATCCCTCCATCAAATTTTTTTTACACAACATCACCATACACTAGGATTTTTTCTACAACATTCCAATATTATTTACCCCCTCATACCTTAGGAGGTGCCCCTTCATCATAACCCACCAATGACCTAATCAAAATTATGATGGACAAGATGCAGACATTAGAAGCATCTGTCTCAGGTTTGCATAACTCTCTAACATATGATGAGATTTGCAATGAACCCATTCACCCATCCATTCCTATTCACCCATACCCTACACATTGGGAAATGCCAAAATTCAACCAGTTCAATAGCAAAGAAGATCCACAACAACACTTACGGTCTTTTAAACATGTCTACTACCCAATCACTCACGATGATGTGTTGCTCTTATGGACATTTCCAATGTCGTTGATGAGACCCACCTTGGATTGGTATAGTTATTTACCAAGAAGTTATATCCTCTCATTTAAATATGTTTCTCAAGCTTTTCTTGACCATTTTTCTATCAATATTGTCAAGAAAATCACCATGACTAACTTATATGCCACACGCTAGTATGAATATGAATCTATTACATTTTGTCACTCGATGGCACAACTTGATTAACCAACTTACATTCCAATTACCTTAGACAAAGTTAATAGAATT
>CM031240.1:60190429-60511202 GCA_018340775.1 Taxus wallichiana var. yunnanensis | reverse complement strand
AATAACATTGGAAATGGCAATAATGAAATGAAGATTCATGATAATCAATAAACACATGATTAAAACGTTTCATTCATAAAAGGCCATTAATGAAGAGGTTGTAGGTCTAAAAGTCTTCAATGGAACAATTTTGAAGAAAATATTTCCAAGATTCTATCAAAAGCAAGCAATAAGAATTGAAGGATCATGAATTTCTTTCCAAAATACTTGAAGGTTTAGAACATAAATACATAAATGATTTAAGTTGACATATCTTTACACAAGCTTCAACAGATTCAAGCACCTTTTACAACATTCATTGAATCTTCAAGTTTCCATCATGAAAGGAATAGATTGCAGCAAGCCATTAGGTTGAACAATGCACATCACAATACAAATGCCCAAGATAGATCAGCTCAAGGCAGGTGTGCATAATATTATTGTTCTCATAATAGAAGAAAGGTTCAAGCCAGAAAGCACTAGATCAAATAGTCCAAAAGTAACTAAAGAGTGCATAGAAGACATAAGCAAACATGTTTTGCAAAGGGTATACAAGTAGTCTACAACGAGTTCAAGTTGTAATCAAAGCAAACAAAAAGAGCCAAGATACAAATGCAAGAACATCAAATAAGTATGGAGTTTACTTTGACATTAGTATGAGAACACATATTATATCAAAGTATAATACATTTTGAACAATTATAGTTTTCCAGAAGTGACCAATTATCAAATGCAAAGGTATAGTTTTGCAGCATTAAGGTACTCTAGAATAGAATAAGAGGGTGTTTTCATGATTTTGAGTAAGACACAACCATCCATGCTCAAGGTTTTATATGCAATAATTAAAGAATTTATCTTCATTATATAGACTATGGTAAAGTCAATCATTTGAGGTTGTCTTATACTATTCATTACCAGCCCGCACTCAACAAGTAAACATGATATATCTTACAACCACTAGTTTAGTAGATATTTTTCAAGATTGAAATTTGAGTGAATACAAAATATTTTTTCAAGATATAGCAATATGGATTTGGGAAACCAGAGTCCAGTTTGGGTAATACAATGACAAATAAGATATCGTGAGTTCTTAAAACTACAACACAGAACAACAAAGAGAGATTAAAAAAATAGTTTTCATGAATGCAGAGTTCCCAAGTCATACAAAGTTGCCATCTAACTTTCATTCATCAAGTGTCATCAAATGATATAGCTATAGTTTGTAGATTTCAGCAAATGAAGGAAGTTTTAGAATATATCAATCATTTACCAACCATAGAGAAGAAGATTCAAAAGTCCATGATGCTCTAAATTTAGAATCATATTATACTTTTGCAAGTACTTACAAGTGAAGCTCAAAGTAATTTTCCCAACAAATTGAAAAGGAGTTACTTCATAGGTTGGAGCATTCATCTTTTTAGATTGCATATATTTTAAGTACAATTTTTTTCAAATTTTACGGTACCAAATTGGCAATATGTAAGCTAACAAGAGGGTATTTCCAGCCTGGATTAATGCAAAAAAATGATAAATCACAGTCATCCTAGAGGAATAAAGATTATTCAATCAGGTTTGAAATAGACATTTTTTCATATTACACTCTTCCATGTCCATTATGTTTTCAAGATAAAACAAAGATCTCCAAAACCTCATAATGGCAACCCAAATCTACATATACAATCTGGGTATTCAAAAACATAAAAAAAAAATCAAAGTGCTAACAACCACACCAGGCTTAAAAATGAAATGATGATCCAAGTTGTATACAAACCCATCAACACTCTTCAAGGAACAACCATGTTTCAGTTTGTGCGAAGTATGGAGAAACAAAGAAAACCTAGTAGCAAGTCAAAGCATGACATACTATAATGAGAATGTTCAGAATGCACAAAAAGGAACCCATGAACGGTTCAAACCCCAATGACAAAGGAAAGGGTCAAATATTCAAATATTTGACAATGGTGGCCAAGCAATACCGAATTCCAATGCAAGTGAAAACCCAAATCTGGGTCATGTAAAATAAAGGTGAAAAAATAATGAATCCACGGATCGAGTACAGAGCACAAAACCATTCAAAATGTTGAACCAGAAACTTTCAATGAAATAGAGCCCAATCATTCAGAGTTTAGAAGTCTTCAAATCATGGTAACAGAGTAAAACATGTGAACTTACCTTGATGCCCAATGGTGAGCTAATCACGAACCAGCTTGGCATGGCCATGAATTAAAAAAACACCGGAACCCAAAGGATGAACACACCTATCCATTGACCGTATACATAATGCCGAACTAGAAAAACCATGAATATGCACAAAAAAATAGCTTCGAGCCCATCAATGGCCACCATTTTTTTCCAAAATCTCCCACAGTGAAAAAAACAAATAGAATTCATGGATTTGAGCAGGGAAGAAACCAGAAACTAGAAATAGAGGTCAAAAATCCTTATATGGCCACCCCATTTTTTTAGTAGAGTCTCTAGAATGTTGTACAAAGGTTCCAAATGTCAAAATGAATGATTTTAGGGATTTTACACTAATTGGAGTAGTTTTACCCATGATTTAATTTTGACCTTGGTTAGATATAACTTGGGTTGAGTTTCCTTATTGACTTAGGGCCATAGAGGGTTTTGCATAGTTTTTCTTTGGTAATAATTTGCATATAATGGGTTGTATGAACCAATAGGAGATTAGCATACCAATACCCATGTGTGCGGTGAACTTTTTAATATGTGAAGATGATTACGTATGCTAATCAAAGTCAAGGAGGTGATCACACTTGTGCATGTGACAAAAATAGCTTTTGAATGTAGTGCCAATAATAGCCCAAAAGATAAAGACAAAAATACCTTTTTGCATGAGAAGACAAAGATGGCCAGTTGTCACCTCAATTTATGCAAAAGAGATCCATACACTAGAAAAATGAGGGAAAAAGCAGAGTCAACCACCATTGATCAAGTGGGAGTAAAGCTAAGGATGCTATCATTAGCCTTGTTTTATTTAAAATTGTATTTTTGTAAAGGATAAAATTATGCATGTATGGGAGATATCACTAGAGTGCATGTGTTATTTTCAAATGCTTTAAGTGATTGATTTTTCCTATATATTGTATGCTCTTTCAAACAATAAGGGGGCTAATTTTTTTCACGAAGTTATACTTGCAAAATTGATTCTACTATTTCACCTTTGAGTAATAGAAAGAATGATATTTTCTCCATTCTTAAGCTTTTTTACCTTTGTGTAAAAGTAGGTTTTAGGCATGTCTAAGTGAGTATTTTATTCCTTTGCATATTAATATCCTTACAACACCTTCATCAAGTAAATTTAACTATTTTGCAATCACCTAAGTGTGTTTTTAATGCCTTAGTGAATACAAAACCTGTTTAAAATTGAGTGGAGTGAAGCCATCAGATCTTAATCTTGTCTTTAATTGTGTTTGTGTTAGCCAAGCCCTAGAAAATTTTGGTGTATCACCTTTACAAGATTTTTTATTTTACATTCTTTCTAATTCTTAACCCATACAAGTCTTAGAAATTCGATTATCCATCAAGGGAGCTAGTTGTCTCTAGAGGTTCTTGTCACACCCAGGAACCCACAACTCAAATGAGATCCCATTGTACCAGCCAAAGTCGAGTTAGATAGCCCATCTAGCATAGAGTTGTACTTGGACCGATAACACTACCTACATCAAGCGAGCCCACATCTACTTTGGTCTCATCCACATCTTCACCTATGTATTCTCCTTTATCAACATCCACTATCCTTAAATCCACATCTATTATATCTACCTCACCTATCCCCATTCCATCCATATATATCTTTCCCACACCTATTTTATTATCTATGGATACATCTACCATCATACCAATGCCTGCCTCCATTCCCACACTGCTCCATCCACATATACCACACCCACCTATCTCTACACCCATCCCTATATTTACATGCCCTTTCGTACCCTTATCTACATCAACTATTTTGTCACATCAACCACACCCGTGAATCGCACACTTCCCCACATCTACTCCAATATCTATCTCCATATCCATGCCTACTTCTATATTTCCTTCCTTTATCCACATTAGATCATCTATGTCAACATCCAAATTTTTGTCCACATCCATATCACCACCTACAACCTTTACAAAGAAGACATCCCCCTTCATCCACTTGTAATTCACATTCACATCTCATCCTCATTATGAAAAATTACCCCATCCCCTATATCAACACCTCTCAAACCTACACAATCTACAACCTCTTTTGACCTTTTCAATTGTATTATCCAAAAGCCGCTTCCATCCTCAATCCTCACATATAGAAAATATACATTGAAACCCCAACAATCTATACTATTTAAGCTATCCTACACCTCATCATCTATCGTTTGCTCTCCCCCATCCATTTTAGGGCCACACCGTTTACCCAAGGCACCCTTCACTACCCTATCTCAATTAAAATCATCCAAGTCATCCATCCCTCCATCTAGACCAAAATATAAGGCTCTGCCAAACCTCACAACAAAGAAGGTACCTCTCTTTCCTTTAACCACCTCCCTCACATCCATCCCATCCACCATCCATCACCCCCTTATTTAAATACTTCCATCAATACCTATACTAACACCCTTCAACATCTCATCCAGGGAATCTGTAATCACTCTTCCCCCTATCAAGCCCTTTGACCCACACGGGTAGAAGCCCACGTGGTTTGATCCTAACACCATTTTTTCTTATCATCATACCCTTGGAAATGACACAAACTAGTGCAAATCTCTTCAAATCCTTATTCACAATCTAATGGAAGAATATGAATGACCCATCAAATAAAACCATCCTCTTCCACCTACCTCATCGATATCCAAGTCCCATCCTCTAATCAAATACACACCTCTTAAGGCACCCGGATCTAGTTCTACATCCAAATCCTTCATCGTAATCCCTCCTCTAACATATCTCTCTTCTAAATAAATTCCCCCTCTTCATCGATATCATCCATATCACTACTTGGTCTCACCCTCATGAGCCTCGAGTCATCTATCTAATCAAAACCCAAATCCATCGCCACTTCTCCTTCTAACGAGCCTTCCCCATCCCCTATGGCATCCACATTTGTATGCAAGTTATCCTATATAACACAACATCTCTCACTGGAGGAGTTTCAGCCCTTCACTTGTAATCATCCCCCACACATTTTTTTACATATCCCATGCACATAAATCTGTCCCCCTCTTCATCCAAAACTGCATAAGACATAGGTAACAATGTGTCTCTCCCACCTTACTCCTTTTAATCGAATGTCAATACTCTATAAAGGATCCAACATGGAAATTTTTCTCCCAAATTGATTTGATTGTATGTTATCACGTATAAGTATGGGTCATGTGCTTATTGTTTAGCTTATCTTGATGGTAAACCAGATTTGAAACCTCTCAATACCTTTCACTTGTGAAATTTTTACTATTAACATGTCTACCTATGTGACCTTAGTCACATTAATGATCCTATTTTCCATCATTAGTCTTCTCCATCTTCCATCATAATGATTTCTAATTATGTGTTCTATTATGACTATCATATTTATGACCTTAAATATGGGCACCGCATCTCTACTCATAGCATGTTCCTTATGGATAGGTTCTTCCTTCCTGGTGAGAACTATGCAATCATTACATCTATATCTCCTTCTTATCCACCTAGTGGAACCATGCTAAGGGTCTTTAGGTGTAGCTTGTACATATTTATCATCCCCTCCCCAATTGGTCTTCTTTGTTATCTTTAGCTCTCTTTTCAAAAATCAAAACCATGGATGTTCTTATTAAAGCTATCTTATCCTAAATAATAGAATACTCCTCAAAGGACATATGTTCATGTCAAGCATAATGTAAAAGTATAGACTCATCCCTCGAAGGAAAATTATCATATATCCTGCCATCAAATTCAAAAATCAAAAGTAAAAGAAAAAGAAAATCCAAAATTCAATATTGTACACCACCCTCAAATGATGGCTACTATATTATATTATGATAAAAAGGATTCCCACATTTATCGACTTTAGTAAAATACAAAATCAAGCATCCTTGGAAATCTTATCGAATCTATCATCTTTCCTATCAAAATCAAACTTCCCGTACTTATCATTTTATGTGTTCTTCTTCGTAGATAGGGCATAGTACTAAGGACACCACCTAAGGAGGATATTTTTTCCCCGAAAAATATTCATCCAAACCCCTTTATCATGTCTATAATAGGTGTATAGGCACACATTCCATATTTCCTTTTGTGATCTTAAGTGTGACTAATCATTGTTAGTTGCATGTTAACACCTACCTTTGGTTGCAAGTGTATTGCATTGTCTGATTCCCTTTCTTTCCTTACCTCCAATCCATTTGGGATCATATCTTCTACATTCATTCTTTTCTACGATGTAATGTCCCTTGTAGATTCAGGGTCACCCATTTATGAGTCACGTATTATCCATCTATCTAATCCAATTCATCTCATCCATATCTATCTCTCTTCATTCATATAACCAACCACGTCATATTCTATTTCTATCACTTTATCATGTTTAATCTAAATCCATTATCTTTTTCTATATCTGGCATCATATCCACCATATCTAATCTAAAAACATGTCATCTCATTTCTATCTTTCTATATATAATCCAATTGTATACATCACATCATCTTTTCATCTTCTATATCTAATCATGTTTGGCATCAACATCCAAAGATAACGTATCATGTCACATCTATCAACACCCCTAATCAAACATCAAAATCTAGCAAAACATATTCAAAATCCATCACATCTATCTATCTTTCATTATCCTTTTTACATCTTCCCACCAATTGTGTGGCCATCTCTAAGCCCTTCCTAATCCTACTATTGTGGCCATATTTCTCATCTCTATCCTGCTAGGATGAATATTTTCGCTTCCTCATCCTTGAAGGATGCGCATATATTTTGTACCACTTTTTCCCCGTCATCTTGTTTGACCATCCTCATATTTATTTGTGCATAATTTGATGTCCACCTTTAACTCATTGGTCCCATGACCTACACATCCATCGATTGGTTTCCCACTAGATTCCCTTCATATCATATTTTTCTACTCATAGGATCTATAAGTCATTCACGCCACCTCCTCCGTAGGTTGTGCTTTGTCCCTACCGATGTGTTTCCAAGCTCACCACCATACTTTTACTTTTTTGTGTTTTTATCCTATCGATGGTCACCCCCTTCACTTGGGGAATCTTTCTCTTTCCCCACCCTTCCTCCTTTTTACCCTCCCTTTCTCCATCTATCTCTTTCAAACTCATAATCGACCCCCTCCATGTCGTCGATCCTAGTTTGAGGTGGAGCACCTCAACCATCACCTTTCATCACTTCTAGTTTGTGTCTCACAATTTGCTTTAACACAAACCATTTAACAAATGTAGACACCCATTTTCGGTACCCTTGTACTGTATCTCATGTTCTCCCTCGTTGTCACATAAAGACGTTCATCCTACCATACTTATTTCTAAATAATCCACTTTCCCTCCCGAAATCCTATTTCCCCCACATCCCAACTATTTTTCATATTTTTCACCTATTCTCCATAATTCCCCCTTCCCCCATATTAATCCTTATTATTATTCATATTCCATAATAATCCCTAAACCTATTTAATTTATCCCTAATCCCATCATCACCTCTTATCTTACCCATTTAATACTCCTTTGGGATCCCCACTACCCTTAATCATTTCCCTTCATTTAATCCCTCCTAAGATTCCCCACTACCTTCATTAATCTACCCTCATCATTTCACCCTCCTTTATTCCCCTCCACGCCTCATTAACTCGCTTCTAGAAATGGTCAAACGTCGTCATCTCACCCATTTTTATCCCCTTTAGCATCAAAATCTACATCTTCTCCATCACTCTTCCCATGTCTCTCGCAGTCCCAAGACTCATGTGGGTCAATGTCGTCAACCCTATATAACCACATTCACCCCTCCTTTCTCAAGTCTAAAACTTTGAATATTTCGGTATATTTACATTTTTCTTCCTTCTTCCTCATCCTTAGAGCTTTTTCATCAGCTTAATTCATCTTGGCACTCTATGAATGTTTTCATTGGATCTTGGAGTACTTTAAATATTGCTTGGATATTTGTTTGGTGCTTTGTTTCTTTATTTTTTAGGTTTCCTAGAGCTCGATCCTCCTTAGCTCCATTTTTGATCCCATAAACTTATCCAAATCACATATCATGCTTCATCATCGCAATCGACCCATATCAATCTTCATCGAATCAACCCCTATCTTCATCCAATTTCTCATCCTCTACATCCTACTTATCCTATCAACATCCTAAAATCAAGATCAACATCCCATAACCATCACTCAGTCCACATTCGTTCTCGCATTTTTTTGTCAACTCATCACTAGTTTTCATCAACTCAGTATCAATCTAAATTAGGTCACCATTGATTTTTTACTTATCCTCATTAGATCTATCATATTCATCATGATATCATAGTCAACAACTCTATAGTGGGTTCCAAAACTATTCTTATTCATCCTTTATCCATCTTTGTTTGGCCAGTCATCGACTATGCTAATCATACCTAGGTTGTCATCGACCTATTTAATTTAGGTTTGTTATCCCGTAAAATTGACAAGGGCAATTTTACTGATAACCATACCGAAAATTTTTGTCTTGATCCCTCGATAGGGATCCCTCGCGTTCGAAACGATTTAAAATTCCTTCTCGGGAAATCTAGCTTTCGAACTTAGTCTTTTTGAGCCTTTTTGGCTAGGCGCATGGATTTTCACTGTAACACCACATTTTGGTGCGCCCCTTCAAAAAGCCTTTGGCGCATGGTTTCCCATGTCAACACGTCTTTTGGTGCGCCAAAGCATGTTAAGCCTTATTTGCGTGCGCCGAGGCGCATGCGCCTCGATGTTGACATATCATTTGTCGCGCCTCTTTTCCATGCGCTAAAGGGCGCATGTGCTTTCCTTGTTACACCGCGTTTTGGTGCGCCCAAGGGCGCATAATAATTCATGTCGACAACACGTTTGATGCGCCAAGGTCGCACCCATTCTCCTGTTGTCAGTTACTTTCATGCGCCAAAGGGCGCATGCTTTCCTCTGTCGGCAGTCGTTTTCGCGCGCCTTTTCAAAAGTGGGTGGCGCATTTATGACAAAGTTTTGTTATATATAACAGTGCGCGCCATGTCATTTTCATTGTTCTTTTTTCAAAGCACGTGATTGCTCTGGGTGTGTCAGCTCTGCTCTGTCGTTGTCATTTGCTCTCTGGGCCCGCTTTCCAACCGTCTTTATACATTCAAAGGTAAGAGGTTCATCCTCTTTTTCATTTTCGTGCTTTGGTGTGTTCGGTCTGGTTTTCGTTTGATGGCCCGTTTTTTAAATGTCGTTTTGCATTGGACTGTTTCTTCCCCTATCCCGCTTAAACCAACTTCTTCCTTCTGTCCCTCATTTCCAGTTTATAAGGGAAGTTGGTTTGATTAGGCTTGGTGTTAGAATGAATGATGCTTAAATGTTTAGAGAGTTTTTGGTTTTCCCCATGGCGCGTTGCCGCGTCATGTTGCACCTTAGACAGTCGCGCCCCTCGGCGCGTCTACCCAGCATGCTGCAGTTGTGAATCATGCGCCCCTAAGCGCACCCTTTCGGCCTGTAACGCACTCAGAACCCGCGCCTTCTTATATCCCTTTGGCGCATCTTTTACCCCTGTTGCATCCCTCTTCTATGCGCTAAAGGGCGCGCCCAGCTTCCATGCAAAGCGAGAGATATCTGCGCAAGCGTAAAGCCTCCAAGGCGCGGGCGCACCTTCCGTTGCAAGTACATGATGTTGTGTCGCTCCCCCATGCGCCGCGCCATATACCTTTGGCGCGCCTTTTTTCCATGTCGCACAATCTGCCCATGCGCCAAAGGGCGCACCAAACCTCAATGTAACATGCATTTCCTGTGCGCCATTCTATAAAATGCAGTCTGCTTCATCCATGCGCCATGCGCCTTTGGCGCCAATTTTATCTCTGTTACGTCCTTTTCCTATGCGCCTTGTCTATTCAGCCTGTTATATACATTTTCCATGCGCCCTGCACCCCGAGCCTTAAAAATTCTAACTCTTTCTTCTGCTAGCGTTCCCATTGAAAATCAAATGACTAATTCAAGCTTCTTGGATTGGGTTTCACTCCTCCTACGTGCAGATCATCAGATAAGCCTTGAAGAACACATGTCTACCTCAAGCAAGAGACCCGCCAAACCAAGAGGAAAAGCTAAGCTAACAGAGGAAGAAATGAAGTATAAGTACCAAAGGGTTAGAATGCCCGAATCTCAGGCGGAATGCAATATGGATGTCAGAGATTCTGAACTAGGCCACATTGACATGGACGAATTCTGGGTGAGAACTCAGAAAGTATCAAGAAGCCCCTGGATGGATAAATTGATGGGTAGTGCTCTACATTTCGCCGGTGGGATTCCAGTCAGCGCTATTGATAATGAGTTCATAATGGTGGTTGCCCAATCTTACAACAAGGACACCAGGTGTGTCGAAAATAGTAAGGGGGAGGTGGTCATTGACCTCACCGCTCGCCATTTTGAAAAGATTCTTGGCATCCCTCATCACCGAAGCTTCGTGGCCGTTACCCAAGAAGAATGTATCAAGACTTGGGAGGACAATGAGGACCTATGCATGCAGTTAATGAATGAAGTCTACCTCAAAAATAAGAAGGTAGTGACCCGGTGGCCCCAGACTATCCACCGAAGCGACTTCTCCGAAGAACTCAGTGACACCATCACTTTCTGAGCGAAGTCTTCGGGCTTTCGACGCCACTACTTCCATAAATGGATGCTTTGCGGTACACTGGAAACGATGAACAAAAATTTGCCCGATCAACGCTTCTGGGGGAAATAATAATGGCGCCATTTCGAAAGCAATGACAGTTTGCCACAACAGAGTGTTTCATATGAACTCCCTACGTAGTGTATCTTTGCAGGCCGAAAGGGACTATCCAGGGCTGCACCGAAGTGGAACTTGGCCTCAGGCCAAGATATATGAATACTACCCAGAGCTGAAGCTGGAGAATAGCATCCAACACTTTTCAAAAATCAATGATGCTTTCTTCTACCATATTATATGCATGCTGCGACCAAAGTTGACTCATGGCCGCACAATTAAGAATACTGTTTCTGCTGTGGAAAAGTGGGGGGCCTTGTTCACCCAATTTCCCACATTCACCTATCTGAGGGCGGTTAACTTCTTGGGCGAGCCCACTAGGTTGCCAAGGTATGCTGGACCAAAGCTGGTTCTATTGGAATTGTCAAGGCAGCTGGTCACATATCATGAGAAGTGCCAGAAGAGAAAGAAGGGTGGAACTCCTTTCCCCCTCACGGTAGGCCGATACACTTGTTCCAGCTATCACAAGGCGAAGGAGATGTTTGCCGAGCTAGAATTGCTCAATCTAAAGCATGATTTCCCGGCAAGGCCTACATTCGACCCAAGAAGCTGCTTGCCAAGGGCTAAGCTTGATCCTATCCATGTCCCTCAAATTGAGGACATTTACATTGACGTCATCCATGAGGTGGCACTCAGGAGACTGGATCACTCCCGCTTAGCATTGGCAGAAATTATTCATTATGGAGTGGCCATCGTCCCCAAAGGCTTCCAAACTTCGGAAGATGAAGTAGACAAGGTGTATAATAACACAGATGGAGACAATTGGCCCTTCCCGGCCATTGATAGAAGCAAGGCTCCTCAGACAATTGAGGAGAGGGTCAAAGAAACCATGCGGAGAACGGAGCTCTGGTGCCGTATGAATGGATTGATCTACCTCGGCGTAGATTTTATAACTTCTCCATTGGGTAATGCGCCTCCAAGATCAAAGAAGCAGCTAAAAGGCAAGGGTGCAATAGGTGAATCAAGCACCAGTCAGGAGGAAGCCCCTGAAAGTCCTCTTCCCTCGGAGCCTGAACAAGTCATAACTTTGGAAGAGGAGTTCATGGAGGATGTTCCCGAAGGCCCATCCACTCAGGATGTCGGCGTTGCTACAACTACGGAGGTTCCTTCTGTCCCTTCTTCTTCTCTTCCTCCCCTTCCTCAGGTGTCAGCAACCACTCCTTTGGTTGTGTCCTCTCCCCCTTCTTCTACCCTTTCCCCTGCTTCTTCATCCATCTTCTCCTCTCTTGCTGATTTGTCTCCTTCCATTTCTTCTCTCCTTTCCGGGCTCCCTTCCCTTCCTTTGTCTTCTGCAGCCCCGGTTTCCCTTCCTCCCGTGGACACTTCCTCGGCTATTCTTTCAATGCCACCGCCGCGTGTCTCCACGTTCTTCCCCTCTTCTACCGTTGCTGCCTCCCCCTCTGTCTCTGGTCCTTCTTCAATAGGACCAGCTTGAATCTCTCAGCAGCTGAGCCAGCCAAAGAGGAAAGTCCCCATCGCTCCGATGGACTTTTCAATTATTCCGGCTAAAGGGGCAAAGAAGCACAAGCCGGTTACACGCTTCTCAAAGAGCGCTGCAGGTGAGAGAGTCCTGGAAATAGCTTACCCCGATCCCACCAAAGAGAAAGCAGATCTGTCTCCAGCAGATTTCACAGTGACCCAAGTCACGATGGGGACGTCCTCTGAAAGTCTCCAGGGGGAAGCTCGTTCCGCGATTGATGCACTTTGTGAAAAGCTTCAAGAAGCTAAGGAAGAGAAAAGGCTGCTGAAAGAACAGAATAAATACCTGCTTCAGGCCTTACAGAAGATGGGAAGTGCACCTCCCACAACTGCCGCCGAGACTCCTGAGCTGCTCAGTCAAGACAAGATCAATGAATATTCAAAGATCGGTGAGCAGGGCATGGCTGTTTCTGCTTGGAGAAGCCAGATTCTCAAAGATAGCGAAAAGGTAATCGCCGAATATATCAACTTATCTCTGAACATTGAAAAGGCGAATAAGGAGCTCCAAGCATTAGCAGTCCCGATATCAGAAGAGTTAGAAAACGCTAGACTCCAACACGAGGCCTTCCAACAGATGTTCGACTGTTCAGTCGAAGATTTGGTCAAATTCGGAGTATTCGGTCACCCAAGGACCCTCAACAAGACTATGTCCACTTTGGACTATCGGATAGATCAGCTCGAGTTTGTGTTAGAAAAAATAGATAAGGTGAAGGAAGAGGCCCTGGATGCGATGTATCAAATGGAGAAAATTGTTTTATCCATGAAACCAGGGTTGCTCACTCCTTCCCTCACCTTAAGAACGGCTGATGATACTATCCGGGTTTTCAAGGAGTTAGCTTCTCAAGGAACAGGGCCGGAAGTCACGTTTGATACCGAATCCATCAATAACCTGCTAGCTTGCAGGGACTTCATCGGTTTCCTGATTGAGGCGGTGAAAGATTATTCCAAACTTCCCGAAAAGCTTGTAGAAGAGCGGGAAACTTGCGAAGTAATCAGTGATCGGCACAAGGATCCATCACAGGATCAGTTCGGGTCAATGATCAACAAGTTCTTGGAATACCGCGCTCAGTTCCACATCTCATCTCCTGAGCAGCATCAGAAGCAGGCGACCCCTTTTCGGCCGCAGGACGATGATGATGACTAGCTTCTTCTTCTTCTTCTTCTTCTTCCTCTCGCTATTCTCCGACTTTCTTTTCGCAATATCTCAAGTATGTTGATGCCAACGATGACATCATCCATGTTGCATCATGGGATGATGTCATCCACTCAAAAATGTAAAAGTCAACATGACTTTAGATATTTTGTAAATATCTTGTAGATAAGTGGTTGGCTCCTTTTTGTCTTCTCTCTCTCTCTCATCTTCTATAAATACAAGGATACTTGTGGTATTCGGGGGTGAACATTTTTCAGATAGAAATAGAAGTGAAGAGAGAAAGACTTTGAGCTTTCTTGTAACAGAAAAGAACAGTAATACAATTATTCAGACTTTGTGCTCAATAGCTGTGTTATGCATAAGGTCTTTCTTACGTTAGATCTGTATGTGTTTAATCTGTTGAATTCATATCTACTTTTCCGTCATTTGTTTATCAGTATTGCTTTGTTTATTTATGCCAGTAGGTTTGGCTCTGTTTACTACCAAGCCCAAAGCATAGATTTTCTGACCCTTCCGCTTTGGAACTCATTTCTTTTCTTCCTTCGGATCTGTTCTTTCTCTTCTCCTTCTTTTGTTCCTTTCTCTTCGCAGCCTAGAACACTCTACTGGGATGAGATCCCAACCCCTGAAGGCGGCGAATCATGAGACTTGCATAGGTTCCTCGCTAGTAGAAGTAGCAATAAACCAGCCGCTTGCTTTGTCTCAAAGAGGGGCTAAGCCTCGCACACCGCTGGCTGTTATCCACATCCATCCCACGCGTCACGCGGATTTTCTTGACCAACACCCTAAGGTGTAAATTTGTGCCCTCAAGAAAAGAAGCTACAATTACGTAACAAAAACATTGCGTTCAAATCAAATGATATTTCTTCTTCTTCCAAACCCCAAAATACCTATTCTAAAACCAAGGGGTCTAGCCAATGCATTCGTTTTGAAATCCATCCCATCTCATCCATCTAACTAATCAAAACCTTCATCTAACCTCTCCCTCATCTAGACCTTTCAGTTTAGAAGAGAGCAACAAAAGTATGCCCCATAGAGAGCCTTACTCTACCATTTTAGAAAAACTCTTAAAATCTAGAGCCATTACCCTTCCACCCGTCAAACCACATACTGGTTTTGACCCTTCTCTCCATGTGCCTACATGGTATAATGAAAATGATTACTACAATTACCATCACATTCAAGGTCACAATGACGGTAATTATATCACTTTCAAAAACATTGTCCAAGAAATGTTAGATAAAGGGGATCTCATCTTGGACAATCTGAATGCACCGGCTAACCAGAACCTTCATATCTTCAAGAATCCATTCCCAAATCACACCCCCTCATCTAACCAAACCATTGATTCCTTGGCCAATTACAGTAATATCCTTCATGTTGTTTTTGACATCTTACCAGCTCCTTCTACATAGTTTCCTCCTACTTCATCTATTGAAGAAATTCTTGCACAAGCTCCTTCATCCATGGAGGAACCTATGCCATCTACTCCTTTACCCACAGAGGATTCTCCCTCATCTCCCCTTGCACCCACAGAGGATTCCACCATATCTTCCAATGTAGTTTCCCCACGCACCTCTCAATCTAACGAACAACCCGCAATATTAACTCTCCTACCCATAAGAGAGTCATGCTTACCTTCCTCTTCACCAAAATAAGAACCTACCTCATCCACATTGTCTTCTCTTAAACATGTGGATGACCCATTGACAATTTCCCATTTGGTAGAAGATAATTCTCCATCAGATTTTAAAGATCCACTTGATTTTCTCTCATCTCTTTTACCCATAGAGTCGGAAGCTAATCACTTCCTGTTTCAGATTTATCAAAATTCTCTACGGAGTTACCATGAAATAAACATTGGTTCCTTCTACTTCCATTCCATTCTCACATTTTCTGGACCACTTAGACTATGTTGATCATTTCATGCTTTGGGGGCACCTTCGAATGCCTGTTTCAACTCAAATGCATATGTCACCCACTGATACTTCTACCATTTACCCCAAATGGTTTGGAGTAACAAAATCTATCATACCTAAGGTAGTCATAACGACATCTTCCACATCACCTTTTCCCACACCTACACCTCTACCATCACCTCTATAACCACCTTCTCCTAAACCAATTACTCCTTCACCTCGTATCCAAAGCTACCCGCACTTGGGATTCATATAGACATCAATCCTAGTCCATCCTCTTGTCAAACTAGATTTAGCCACATCCTCACAAGCTAGCATGAAAAATATTCCCCACCTAAGAAGAATACCCAACCTCTTAGACCACATACACCAACTTTTCCTACTACTCCTTTGTCACCTTCACCATTTCCATCTATCCTAGAAACCCACCACAACCTTGGCCAAAAACCTCCCACCCAAGGTGAAAAAAATCCCAGAGCCCACCTCCTCATCACAATCCTCGCTTACACCCGAATTACCTACACATATTATGCATTTACTTTCACTTGTATCCTTTCTACCACCTATACCTACACCACTTCCAAAGATCCTCATCATTACCTATGATATTTCCTTCTCTTCAACCAATACCTTCCACCTTGCCTCTTCCCACAACCTTCACCGCACCTCCATTATCACCTTGGCTAACCCATCCTCTTCCACCATCTTCCTTCCCTTCTACATCATGCACTCCTTATTCACCTTTACCCAAGAAGGTACAACCAAATTCCAAAACCCACTACCCTCCAAAGAGGTAGTTAAACCTATAACACCTTAAATTACTAGTTCATTTGCTACACCTTTTCCCAAGAAGGTACAACCCAAACCTAAAATAATACTACCTACCAAACCAAAGGGTCAAACCTATTCAACCTCCCACAAGACCTCTCATGACAAAATCACCCACACCTCCATCTCGACCCACACTTACTTTGCATTGTGATCCATTGGTAGGGTCTTATGCCAACATCTTAGCAAATCTTTTAGAGACATCTCTGTCATGAAATTTCCATTACTTAGACCTTATGACCCACTAAAATCCAAACCATTAGGGTTTGATGATACAAAAAAATTTGCTTACCATCGTGTTTGAGGGTGTGATGTGTATCTTCTCCAACTATGTCCTCCTGAAGAAAAATTTCACGACGATGATCTTTTAGAGAAGGACCCTATTCCACCTTCATCTATCACCACACATCCTTTCCCCTTACCTATTCAGTGACCTTCATCTCCACCTCCACAACCCTTTTATCCTCCTCCAACTTTGAGATCAATATGGTCCATATAAGAGAGCTAGTCATACCTCCACCAAAATGTAAATGTGTTTCCTTCTTTTCAAAACACCAATATATGCCCTCACCATACTTTAGTCATTCATGTCGGTACACCTATCACGAATCAGTTACTCCCTTACCCCATATTAATATGGTTAACATTACCACTCATGCCTAGAATGATAAATGAAATGAGAAAACAACTAGCCCATCCGCCACTCTTGTACCCAATATCCCATCTACACCTACACTAAAAATCACCATATGTGGACCAACATACCCTATTTCGATGTAGTTTCCCATCGTACAATAATTAAACAATTACACAAATCTCCTCTCAAAATGTATTTATACAACCTTGTACAAACCTCTAAGTCTCATCGATAGGCCCTCATGGAGGTTCTACAATCTATTAAGGTTTTACCTAATGACCCTACTCCTATGGCCTCCATTATCACTCCTCACCATGTGGCCTCTGCATGAATCCATCCCCTTCCTCTCGCACCTCGCTACCACTCATCAAGTATCCACTCTCAATTTCTCTGACGATGAGATTTTACCTCTCCAATCAAATGATCATGATATCGCCCTATTCATTTCCTTCTACATTGATAATATATGTGTTCGATGCATTATTATCAATGACAAAGATCAAAGATCAACATCATCTCCTCCCATGCATACCACCAAATATGCATCCTCACCAATGCATGGATAATAACCTCGTTATGTTGTGTTCATTCAATGATGCCATAACTTCCACCCTTGGTGCCATCATTCTCCACATTCATGTGGGGCCATGTACCATTTCAGAATTATTCTATGTATTAGAACTGGAATTCAAGTACAACATGTTGCTTGGTTGACCGTGGATCCATGTCATGGGTTGTGTTCCTTCAACTTTACACTGTTGCTTAAAATTTGAACATGAAGAACATAAATATACCATTTTAGTTGATCTATCACCATTCAATACTTGTAATATGTTATATCGACCCAATGATGTCCTTATACTAGTTAAGGCATCTACCACCGCTACTACTTCCTCTTCAACTACAGCCCCATCCACCAATGTTGCCGTTACCTCTTCCACACCTAACTCCACTATTCCCACTACTACTATAGCCTCTACAGCTGATCCATCATTTAACCCATCTACTTCTCAACCAACCAATGCTTCTTATTCCCCTCGTCCAATATTTCATCCATTCCCATAACCCACATACCCATTATTGATCCCTTAGAAGGTGTTTCAACACCTCATTCGGGGAGTATTGTCTTTATAACATTGACACATTCCTTACTCCTCAAGATTATATTATACTTCACCAACATTCCCGCTATGATCACTACATAGGAAAGGTTTTCCCCTATGGTCCTCCCCACATTTTCACCAACTTAGCATATGGGGGCTTGATGGTTATACCTACTCGTTTGAGCCACCTTCCAAAACTAAACAATTTTCTTCCAACCTCAAATATCTCACCAACCGCTGCTTCACCCACACCTTCCTCCATTGTTGTGCATGGAAGGGATTTGGATTTTGTTTCTATGAACAAGGCCACCATACTGTCATCTCTTACACCACTCATAAACATAAATAGCGTAGTGGTATTAGATTTTCTGAACCATCTCCCAAGAAGGCCCGAGTTGAACTCATTGAGGATGATAAACCTTCTCCACCTCGTTCACCAACTTCGCCACCTTCACCTACAAATTCTATAGATCCAGAGTTCATTCCTCCTAACTTTTTTTTCGTGAACACCACTTCCCTATAACCTCTAAGTTATCAATAAGATGGCGAGGCTCCCTCTTCTCTTCCCTTCCTACATCTTGACATGATCGATGATGATACATCTTCTATTAACGGCATTCAATGTCATGACAATGAGTCTATTCTCACTTACCTTGGTGTGGAATATTCTTATATTCATCGATAATTACCTTCTAAGACACAAACCATGTTAAATTTATTGACCATCAATATCAATAGTCACACTTAGGATGACCTGCACATTCTAAAAATAGGTCAATATTTACATGTTGCCGAACAAGAAGATTTTTCTTCTTTCCTTTGAGATCATAGCAACACGTTTTCTTGGTCTTATGTTGATATGTCTGGTATTGACCTAAACAAAGGTGTGATCCACAATATTGTAACTATTCTTGAAGCAAAAATCATGAAAAAAGACTACGGAAAATGCATCCTCGTATTTTCATTATTGTCAAAGAAGAACTCCAGTGCCTCCTTTTGGTTTCCTTCATCCTACCCATTGATTTTCCCCAATGGATCTCTAACATCATTCCTATCACAAAATCAATAGGGGGACTCAATTTGCACATATTTCTTTGAACTTATCTTAGTTTTCCCCAAAGATGACTTTCCTCTACCTAGTATTGACCAACTAGTTGATCTCACCACCAGCCATGAGATGTTATCACTCATGGATTGTTTCTTAGGTTATAAGAAAATTTTACTTTCCTGAAGATCAACACAAAACCACCTTCATCATTCCTTTGGGGACATTCTACTATCATGTCATGCCTTTTGGCCTTAAAAATGTTGGTGCTACATATCAGCGGGCTATGACTTATATCTTTCATGACATTATACATTGCATATTGGAAGATTGCATTGATGATCTTCTTGCCAAATCCAAACATCATGCAAAAACCCTTACATTACTTAAGTTCATCTTTGATTGTCTTATTAAGTATTGTGTTCACCTTCAACCTAAAAAGTATGTATTCATGGTTCTCTCTGAAAGCTTCTTGGTTTTATTGTTTCTTTGCATGGCATTGAATTTGATCCCGCTAAAATAAAGGCTATTCTAAAGATGCCTCCACCCACTAAGCTTTTTCAACTCTGTAGTTTACAAGGAAAGTTACAATCTATTCTTCACTTTATTTCGCATCTATCTCGATCACCGCCACCCATTTCATTATCTCCTAAAAAGGATGTATTCTTCAAATGGTATGATGAATTCCATAAAACCTTCGACACCTTAAAACACTACCTCCTCTAACCACTTGTTCTCATTCCCCCTAAGGACGAACAACCATTTTACCTTTATATTTCTACTACTAATCATTCCTTGGGTGTCATGCTTGCTCATTGTGATGAGCACAATAGGGAGCAAGTGGTTTATTATATAATCCATACGCTTTTTACTATGAAACTAGATATAATCACACTAAAAACTCTGCTTAGCCTTATTTTTTTCCAAGAAACTTCGCCATTACCTACTTAACCACAAAACCTTCATTGTCACTAATATTGACCCTTACATTATATGTATGCTAAGCCCTACCAACATCAACATGTTTCACGTTGGCTCATGCTTCTTGCAGACTTATAACTTGAATTCATCCATAAAAATATGTCAAAGGACAAACCATCACTGACCAACTCACGATGCACCTCTCTCCAAAAATCAATCCTCTAACTTTGATTTCCTAGAAGAATCCAATGCTACCCTCTCTTTCGATGATACCATTTTCCAAATGACCTTATTCTTCGATGCTTGCAAATGTTAGCATGGGGGTGGTGACGGAGTTATCATCATTCCTCTTGATGGTTAGCCTATGCCATTATCTTTCAAACTAGATTTTGATTGTACTAAATATATCATTGAATATGAAGCACTTATATTAGGTCTTCAAATTGCCATCACCTTACACATTAAATCAATTAATATATTTGGCAATTCCCAACTGGTTGTAAACCAAGTTAATGGTATATACCAGTGTTGTAATGAGATACTTCAAAATTATAAGCATCACGTTGATATAATTTTGACTACCTTTGACCATTATGAACTTCAAACCACCTTGTGTTCTACTAATAAATTTATAGACACCATGGTCTGTCTTTCTTCTCAAATACCCACTTCACCCTCTGACTTGAAAATATTTGTCACTATACAAAGGTTGTAATCAGCTTCCTATCTATTTCAAGAGATTAACATTGTCATAAATATTGAAATCGACCCATGTTACCTTTGGTACAAACAGCTTTGTTGATTACCTTTCCCTTTCCATTCTACCTCTAGTTCTTACTTGTAATGGAAAGCAAGCCTTCCTTAAAAGTCCATCTCATTTTTTCATCATGGGGGTATTATTTATAAACATGGCTTTGATGGTATTCTCTTACGATGCCTTCCAAGTTCTGAAATTCCCTACACCATTAAGGAATTTCACACAACAAATTTGTGGGGGTCACTTTAGTGGTTTAGTCTTGCCGCTAAATGGATTCTTCACTGGTCTATTATTGACCAACCCTAAACCATCATTTTGTGACTATGTCAAGATTTGTGTGAAGTGTCAGCAATATTCTAATCTTCATCACACCCCTAGTCACGCCTTACAGGTCGCACGTGACCTTTGGCCTTTCTCTCAATGGGGTTTGGATCTAGTTGGAGAGATCAATCCTCATTCTTCCCAACATCATTAATGGATTATTACCGCTACCAAATATTACACTAAGTGGGTGGAAGATGTACTTATAATTTCTACAAAAGCCAAGAAAATCTATAAATTCATTAACCATCACATTATTCATCACTTTGGTGTTCCTCACCGCCTCATCACTGATAATGGAAAACAATTCAAAAACAAAACCCTACGGAAACTCTGTGATGCCTTTATCATTCAAATCAAATTTTCTTCACCTTACTATCCTCAAGCAAATGGCCAAGTTGAATCAACCAATAAAACCTTAAACAAAATTCTTATAAAAGTAGTTTAAGATAATTTGGAAAGGATTGCCATATGCACATTCTTTTTTCGTTATGGGCTTATCGCACTAGTATTCGTAACTCAATTTTTTCCACACATTTATCTCTAGTCTATAGTACAAAGGTTTTCCCTCTCAAAGTCCAAATTCCCTCTCTTCATAGCTTCCTCAAAGATATTCTCAATGATGATTATTTTTCTAGGATCATTTGGCATAACTTGAGTTATTAGACAAACATCATCTTAATGTTCTCAATCACCTCTAAATCTAACAAAAACATATCAAATGTGCCTATGACAAATGTGTCCAAGAAAAACCTTCCAGGTTGATGACCTCATCCTGAAAGAAAATTGACATATAGCAAAAGAGGAGGAAAGTTAATGGGGAAATTCACTCCTAATTGGCTTGGACCCTATATCATTACTCATACCTATTGATCGGTGCTTATCATTTGTCTTCACTCGAAGGTAAACCTGAACCTGATCCCTTCAATGCCTTGCATATTTGACCACTATATTGTTGAATCAAGTCCTTGATAACCTTATGTCAATTAAGAGCTTATCCCTTGAGCTCCATTTACCTATTTTAAGGATCAACGACTAAACAAGAATCATGTGATTACCCGTCACTTTTCAGCCTTATCTTCAATATGAGTATCACAACTCTACTCATGGCATGATTCTCATGGATACTTTTCATCCTTTTCAATATGGAATCCCATGGTCGTTCATCACTTAAAACCTTTCTTTCATAGCTAACCCTTGTGTTCTATGGTTTCATCTTCATAACAGGAGCCTATCCTTCTCTATAGTCTTGTCTAAGACCTAAAAGTCCAAAAACCTAATTCAAAAAGCAATATATGGGACTTTCCAATTCAAAAATCATTGATTCAAACTTCTCATAAAAATGACACCCTCAAAAGTAAATTTCTACTATAAATGGATGGTTCCCTCAAAGGACAACTATACAATGCTAGCCATATTGTACATAGTCTATCACAAAAAGAAGACTATTCCTACAAAAATCAAATAAAAATATTCTAAAGCTTCCCACATTAATCAACTTCATGAAGACCTCAAGGAGATACTCTACTCATCCCACATAGACTTCCCACATCGATCAGTCTATAAAAACAAAATAAAAAAGAAAAAGCTAACTTTTTTTCATGGACTTGCCTATTTTGATCTCGAGTCTCTTTCTAAAAAGGCATGATGTCACACACCAGGTTACACTAAACCAGGATTCTTTCACCTCACCTCCTTTCCTTTCTAACCTTCCACCTACTCAAGGGACGTACCAAAAATGTGAAATTTCATGATCATGTGACCTTCTTCACCCATAGAACAGTCAATCATGCAACACATTTTAGGGTCTTCCATTCATAAGCCAATATTTGGTATGATAGACTCGTCAGGGTTCTTATCAATTAGGTAACACTTTTGTCTCCTCTAATTGTTCACCTCTTTTCTTACTTCTTGATCCTCCTTTACAGGACCAAACCTTTGACACCTACATGTTAGGAATTCCTTTTCCACCAAAATCACCCATATCTATTCACCATAGACAACAACCATGCCTATTCAACCTAAATTCAACCATGCCTAAATGACCTAGACTCAACCATGCCTAAACGACCTAAACTCAACCATGCCTAAATGACCTAGACTCAACCATGCCTAAACAACCTAAAATCAACCATGCCTAACTGACCTAGACTCAATCATGCCTAAAACCAACCAACCCATTCTTCTACCTCATCATATTCTTCCCTAGCTTATGGGAGAACTACATCATCTTGAGGCCCCTTTTCATCGAGGCTATGTAGGCAGCACTTCGAGGGTATGGGGCCCTTGGAGGTTATCTCAACCACTCTTTCCCCTAATAAATTTTCCCCCATTTTTCTATTTACATTCTACCTTAATGAGTTTTCCATTTTACACAAAACTAGGAAATTAAAACAATCATAAAAACATACCTACCATTTTCACCACAACATACATTTACATCATCATTTATTTATTTTCCATACTAGTAATAACTTGGAAATTAAATCAAACCTAAAACACAACCAAATCATGCCTAACTCACCTAGACTCCACTAGTCCTATGTCTAACTCACCTAGACTCCACAATGCCTATACCTCGACTCCATCATTCCTATACTTATATCCATCATGCCTAACTCACCTAGACTCCATCATGGCTAACTAAACTAAACTCAATCATGCATACATGAACTTGAATCAATCATACCTAATTCACCTAGTTTTAATAAATAGACAATAATAATGGAAATTAAAGCCAAGTATATCATCCTTATAATAAACATCATCAACTATATAGATGGGAGAGTTTGTAAATCAATATATAAATACACAAATATAATTACATACCAGTATCTCAAAATCTATCATATACAATCTCACATCTTCGGCATGCAGCCGATATATATATCAAAAATAGTAATGCCATATTTAGTGACTAATCATCACCCCACATGATACCCTCATGTCCAGTCTCACCTATCTCCTCCTCCTAGCCCTCTATCGGGCTTGGTCTCTGAGTTCTCATCACCTCACCATAACCATGTCTCTCGGGATTCATTTCCCATGTGCTCCACGAACTATGAGTCTTGGATCTCGTCCACTCATTGGATGCCTACTTTGGGTTTTGTGCTTTGCATATGAGGGAACATCTATACTAGCATTCATTAAATGATCTTAATCATAGCGAGCCTTGTTCGGGATTCCCTAAACCTCCTCACCGTCGACACCATCTGAGGTGGTGCCATGGGTCTCACTTGCAACTTTTGAACTCTACCTGCTAATAATGGCCTTGGCCATTGTCCTAATGCATTCCCTCCTGCCTATGCCACAGGACCCTATCCTAGAACAGTACTGTAATATGGGACCCTGTCCATGGTCCTGTGGGGGTACCTATACTTGTGGTGAAACTTTGGGCCCTTAAGGCCATAACCTATATCTTTTTCATGGCCAACTAACCATGTAAACTCTGTCACATGTGCCTTTAGGGCAGCTACCTATCGTCCATCCCCATCTCAACCCTATATGGGTACTTCTATCCCTATACTACATGGGCATGTAGGGCCGTCAAGCTTGAGCCCATAAAGTGGCTAATTGTGTCTCTCGATCTTGTCATTTTTCCCTACAATATTGTAACATATGCCCGTAGGGCACCCACTGACCGTAGAATCTATCCCTCTACACTATGATAGTGGCTAAATCTAGCTACAATCACCTCAACAAAGTGTCACCCTTTAGGTGTGTCACCCTCCACTATCTATATCCATCAATGACCCCCACATCATTAATCCATCTATCAACCACCTATTCCTTCTACCCTATCGATGCGTTCAAATGTGGTGGATACATGGGTCTCTTCATTTCATCTCTATGGTATTATGGGAAAGGTGGGGGCACATCCTGGTGTAATCCAAACTATCATCTAACCCTATCCATAGGTATCATCTCATACTCTCTAGCCCACCACCCTTGTATCCATCTCAGTAGATGAAGCTCCTCTAACTCCTCATCCATGCCTCTATAGGATGGATAGTCCACATATGGTCCCTACACAATCTTGATTGTAGAAATGCCCTCCAATCATGACATGTAGTATGGCACATCATATGTGTCCCCCGTCACCCTCAATTATCTAGGGACTGGTAACCATCATATGAAACTAACTCTGTGAAAGCCACCACCAAACCAATCATGTCATGGGAAACCAACTAGGCACACACACACACACAATGTGATTGTATGCCCAATAGTGTAACAAATATGTACAACACATACCAAATCTCCTCAATCTCCCATAGGCCCATAGCTCCCTATACAACTAAACTAAGAAATATGGTGCCCAAGAAAAGTGTATCCACTCCTCAATCATGTCCTACAAAACTCCCATCAATGCTCAAAGAAACCTATTGTTGGTGCAATTTCGAGTTTGCATGCCTTGCCTTAATTTCCATGTTCCATTTTTGCTCCAAAAATATTCATTTGTTCTATCTGGTGGCTCAACTCATGTTTTTCAATTGAATGCATTGAAAGTGCCCTCATATTTCCCTAGATTAAAGTAAAATCCAAGTTTCCCCTTTTTGTGCCCTAATTTTTTCATTTACATGGGATTTGTGTCATTTTTTCCTTGCCCTAATTCGTGAAAAAATCGAAATAGATCGAATCGAGTTATTTGTTGCTAAAATCCTAATCCCCAAGCCTAAACCATTGTGAAATCATGATTCATTGGATTCAAAATGGAAAAATTTACCTTCCTTATGAATTTTTTCAATTTCTAGGGCGTCCCTTGCATTTTTTACATTTTGACGGGCATACGGGTGTCATTTTCCCATCAAAATTATCCTTGCATGTTATCGCTAATGTGGCAGGTCGCTATTGGTCGGGAGCGGTCGGAAAAATATTACAACTTGTCATTTTTTGACTTTTAGCAAAAGGAAAATTTTACTCCACGGCCCCGCATTTTGCTACAGTAGTATGCCTACGTGGCATGATTTGATTGGTCAGATGGACCGGCAGGTGGTGGGGGTCACTTAGAAATTTTCTTTAATTTTGGAAAATTCTCAATGTTAACTTTTGACCCGAGGGCCCGCGCCCAATGGGAAGTGGACATGTGTCCAAGGAGGTCAAATGGAAAAGTGGGGACTTAGAAAAATTTGAAGTTTTTGGCTCCAAAAATTTGAAGTTTTTGGGGAAAATATTTGCTTTTTGGGAGCTGCGCAATGAATAGGAAGAGGACATGTGTCCTGGATTTGGTGGAGATTTGGAGCACGGAAGAAATGTTGGAAAATTTACAAACTTTGGCGAGAAATTTCAAAGGGAAAAATGAAGCCGCGGAAAATTTGGAGGTGTCCCCTATAGAAAATCAGGGGGAGACATGTGGCACTATTCAAAAGTTAAAAAGGGAAGCTCGGGCTCGTGGGAGGATTTTGTGCTCACAGAGGAATGAAGGAAACAATGAGGGGTTGGCTCTGTAGTGAATGGGAGACCGCCACGTGGCGGAGGAAGCGGGTGTTCGGGCCCATGGAGGTTCTCAAGGAAATTTTCCTTTTTTCACAAAAGGAGCAAAATTTGTTATTTTGGCCCATGGATCTTGGTAGGGTCCACCTAGGGACACGTGGGTGTCCAGGGGGCATGTGGGGAAAATTTTCAAAATTTTCCCGAGGTCAGAAAAGGTTTGAAATGCATTTATAAGGTTGGATGCCTGGTCCAATGGTATTTGGACACATGTCCACCTTATCCAAAAGTCAAAGAAGATATTTTTGAGCCTACATGTCGAATCTCATCAAGACACATGGAGGGTGGAAATTTAAAGTTGATTTTAAATCAATGGTTGCTGAGTGTTTTCGTTTCTTACCACCATTGGAGCTCCAAGATGCTTGGAATCATCATTTTTGCACCAAATTGCATGAAATTTTATATGAAATCACATCCCCTCGACCTTCTAGATGTAATGACATCATTCATTTGAGCTATTTTGGTGCCCTATAGTGATTTTTATGAAATATTTTTCTCATCCCGTGTAAAAATGTGAAAAGTAAAAAATTAAAGTTGCAGAGTTAAAAATGAGGGAAAAGGGAGGAATATGATTGCAAATGCATGCTTTGGCATGGTGGAATGACAAAAACATGACCTAGGATGGATAAGGATCTAAATCCATGTAATATTTTAAATATTTGTGCATCTCTAGCATTTTGCGAGTTGTTTTATAGTTTTATATCATTTTTCATCAAATGGATAGGGTTTTGTAACAAATTTGATCCCTTTGGCATTTTCTTTGCTTGGGATGCAAGGATCCAAGCTGGCATAGGGTATATTATGTAATTTGGAGGCATTTTGTAAAGTCTTTGAAAATTTTGGGAAAAAGATAAGAATTTTCACGAGGAAAACTAAGAAGTCCATTCCTTTTGGAGAAACTGCCGAGAGCCATTTCTTATTCTGTTTGCATCAAATGTTCATCATGTTGAGTTGGTTTTAGTAAAGCCATTAACAAGATTTGAGATTGTCTAAATAACATTCCCTTGCTAATATATTTGATCAAATTCTTGGATTAACTAGTTTTATCTCTTGGCAAAGCTTGCATACACTTGTATTTCACTATGTTTTCAATTTTGTTTCATGCTCATGTTGCAATCTTGTGTTTGGGATCTTTATTGGTCATACATGGTCTCATTTCTTATAGAGGGTTTGAAGGCATATGAAATCTTCCATTCGAGAAGAGCATTCATTTGAGTGAAGATAAATAGATTTAAATTCATCTTACCTTCCTTTTAAATTGAGGGTGTTTGTAAACCTTTGGGTGTACCTTAGTTCATGATCTAACAAGGGTTTTTAAATGCTTCATTGATATTTTGCTTCAAGCCTTTGTGGCAAGTTATCAAAGATTGTATGGAATAGTCTAGATTTGGGCATCTATGTGTGCACACATCCTGTTGAAAGAGCACTTCAAATTCATTGAAACATCTCTACTGTTTAGGTGTTGTAATTCATTTGCAAAGCTTACCAAAGAAGGTGATGATTTATAGCCACTCTTGTCCCAACATCTCTCATCATAATTTCATTTTAAAATAACTCATCCTACCTATAATACCCCTACATTTGCATTGTGTGTCCACAAAAGAATTCAATCCTTTCACTAAAATGCACAAAGTTGATCAGGTTTTTATCATGTCTTTAGCAGCTCTAGCTTTGTTTTGAAAACATTTACATCATTTAGTAGTGACAAATACTTTGAGTTTAGATAATGGATACTTGATCATGTTTTCACAAAGCCTCTTCTATATCATATGCAAAACACAAGGATATCTCCATCTCCTTACCATATAAGGGCTGGAATATAGGTTCTCTTGCCTTGGTTGATAGGCACAACCTAAAATAGTGAGGGTTAGATCAAAACCCTCTTGAAGGTGCTATCCACTCCCTCAATTCTTGAATGCAAACAAGTAGATAGGTGTGCTTCCCCGGCTAAAAATGACATACAAAACATCTATCTATCCTTGAGTGTCTTGTGCAAATTTATGATGTTGTTCAAGTTGTGAAGGAGAGTAAAATTGGATACCAACACCCGAGTGGCGCCATTCTTTGCCAAGGACTTTCTTTGATTTCTTTGTGGTTTTGAGGTGTTTGAAAGGTTTGAGAATTTGTGTGATCAAGTATTTGAGCTATTACATTCTTGAGATATCATTTCATACTTCAGATCTGCATGTTTTGGGTAAAAAGATTTCAAACTCAGCTTGCTCTTCTCATTTACTAAATTTAGATTTATATGATTTGGATACATTTTTTTTGGTTGAATCAAGAAGAATAATATCTAATTTGTAAATCCTCAATGCAAAGTTTTCAGTCATAAAATGCATTTGAAAGAATATTTTAGTGCTTTCTTCTTTCAACTAAGGTGGAAATTCCTGATAGTGGAAACTCCATGCTTGGATCTTGAAATGCCCATTGTCTTACACATTTCTGTCATTTGAAAATTGTTTTTAAATATGTCAAGCCTGGAGGAAGGAGATCCCTCTTCATCAAGGACTCTTCTAAGAATTTTCTCACCGAATCAGAAGAAGCTTCTTAACTAGAAGGAAGAAGAGTGTGGAAAGTGGTTGGTGATTTGGTTGCAAGAAAAATCCCCATAGTTGAATTTTAAGGAGATCAAAGACTTGTTATTGAGGATTATAATTCCTCTTCAAGTAGATCTATTCAGAAATCTTCTTGCTAATTTTCATTCTCCATAGAGTGAGGGACCTTCTTGTGTATTTTAAAATTGATCCTAAATCTGCTCCTATGGTTTCTAAGTATCCTAAAGTTTATCAAGAGAGTGAGCCTTTGGGGGTGGTCATTATAAAGATCACTCATCTATTCTAATCGGGAAGCTCTTACTACTCCCAACCAGCATTGTTTCACCTCCAACATCACCCCCATAAACAATATGGGTCAACCTTTTGGGACCTCCATTTGTTGTTAACACCTTTTATCTCCTATAAATTTTGAGGAATGGATGGTTATCCTAATAATGACTTTGAATATCTAAGGGCTTTAATGATCAAGAAGTATGATGGTGGTATTCCTTTAGAGGAAGATAGATAATTGTTAATGAATGTTGTGGTTGGTCAAGAGAAAGAGTACAATACTAGAAGTAAAGTTGTTAGGGGAGCTGGTCCTCAAGCCAAACCAAAGACACCCTTGCTCACAAGCATTCCCAAAGACAATCCTAGAAAAGAAACAATTTCCAAGAACCCTATTGTCCCATGCAAAAATATCAGTCCTCTTCATGCCCAGGCTGCCAAGAATACTTCTCCATCTGATGAACCTTCTTGTTTCCCTTCCAATGTTGTTTTACCAAAGAATGTTCCATATGATATAGCCCAGGTTTGAGCCAAATTAAATTGAGTGTTCCAATTATTTAATTGCTTAGAATTCTTGAGCATAAGAAGAGAGCATTCGAGTACTTGGGATTGAAAGAAGAAAAGATTACCCCAAGCAAAAATGTAAATGTTGTTGAGAATCCTCTTTAAATCATTGCTAGCCTTGAAACACCACCACCAATGGAATATTTTGGAGAGGCACATGAAGTATATTTGGGAACATCCTTGGTTGATTCCCAATTGAATGTTGATCCATTCTTCACAACTTTGCTCATAAAAGATAGGTTTCTTCACAATTGCATGTTTGATTCCGGTGCATCATGTAATGTCATGCCTCTAGAAGTCATGAATGAGTTGGATATCAAGGTGACAGCAACATATGGGAAGTTTACAACCATGGATTCAAGGGAAGTGCTGGTTGTTGGATGTGTGAAGGGTTTAGTAGTGCAACTTGCAGCCTATCTCGGGTAAGAATTTAAAACTTGATGTTGTAATTGTTGATTGCCCTGCCAAATGGGGTATGCTTTTGTCAAGAAAGTGGGCTGTGAGTGTTGGTGGTAGTGTTCAAATGGACATGTCTTTCACCACCATTCCCATTGAGGGAAGCCTTGTCAAACTCTATGGTGAAAAGAAGATGTTACACTTGATTGAAGATCCCAACAATGCTTCTTATGAAGTGTTGTTTGCTGATGTAGATGTTGACAACTTCATTGGTTTTTCTAATGGAAAAGAGAATAAGATGGACAAATCAGAGTTCCTTGGTATGGTAGGTTCTCCATGGACATTGTTAATTGATGGAACTTGCTCCAAATTTGGCAATGGTGCTGGTATAGTGCTGGTTTCTCCTAGTTTGGAAGATTTTCCTTTCTCCTTCAAGCTCAATTTTGAATGCACTAACAACATTGCTGAGTATGAGGCATTATTATTGGGATTAAGGATTGCATGGAAATATGGAGTGAAGGATATTGTTGCCAAGGGGGATTCAGAGCTAGTTGTCAAGCAAGTAAGGAAGATGTATGCCACAAAAAATCAGCGTATGAAGCAATATAAGAATGTTGTTTGGGACTTGATTGAAATGTTTGATTCCTTTAACATTGTTTATCATGATAGGAATCTTAATGCTGCTGCTGATAAGTTGGTTGTCCTTGGCTCTAGATTTGAAAATTGCACCATTTCACCCTTTTGTGAATATGACATTTAAGTACTAACAAGGCTAGTTGTCCCGGATAATGTAAAACATTGGCAGATTTTTGATGATGATGCACAAATCTTGAGGTTCTTACAATGCCAAGGTGAGTTTTCTAGTCAAAACATTGATTGGGAACCAATGGTGTGCATGAATGAAGGTAAAGAAACCTTGTTTGACAAGGATATAATACAATTGAAGATAAACACCATTCCTAAAGGCCTTGTGGCACTTGAATCCATCTTTAGCAATGTTGATTGTATCATTAATAGAAAATTGTTTGCTTCAAGGGATGTGGAAGAGCACAACTTGGGAACCAAGGACAAACCAAGGAATATTTGGTTGGGCAGCCATCTTAGAAAAGAATAAAAATAGTCATATGCCCAACTTTTAAAGAAAAATCAAGATTGTCTTGCTTGGTCTTATTCAGAGCTAAAGGCATATCGAGAAGATTTGTTCCAACATGAGATTCCTCTTGAGGAAAAAGATAAGCCATTTAGACAAAGACAAAGGCCCATTAATCCACTTCTATCCATGAAGATGCAAGAGGAGTTGAAGAAATTAAGAGATGGTGGCATCATTCAGCCTACTAGATACTCTTCTTGGGTTGCCAACCTTGTGCCAGTTAGGAAAAAGAATGGTGATACCAGACTTTTTGTGGATTTTAGGAATCTAAACAAAGCATCTATGAAGGACAACTACCCATTTCAAACATGGAGAATATGCTGCAGCTTGTAACAGGGTCAGAGATGCTTTCTAATTTGGATGGTTTCTCTGGATACAATCAAGTAGTTGTCAAAGAATCAGAAAGACTTAAGATAACCTTCACTACTCCTTGGGGACTTATGTTTTTGTAGGGATGCCTTTTGGATTGATGAATGCTAGTGCTACTTTTCAAAGGGAATGGATGTTGCCTTTTAGTTATATGAATGAATTTTTTGTAGTTTACCAAGATGATGTGACTGTTTTTTCAAGGTAGTGAGCAGACCATTTGCAACACCTAGAAAAAATGCTGATCAGATGTAGAGAGTATGGCATTTCCCTTAACCCAAAGAAGTGTCATTTTGGAGTGTAAAATGCCAAGTTTATGGGACATATTGTGTCCAAAGAAGGTTTTATGATAGACCCTAAGAGAGTGGAAGCAATCAACAAAGTGCCTATCCCAAGAACCAAGAAAGGTATCTAATCTTTCTTTGGCCAAATCAATTTCATTAGAAGGTTTGTTTCTAATTTTGCTGAGCTAACTCTCCCAATCATAAGCATGCTAAGAAAGATTCAAGTTATCAAGTGGGAAGAGGCTGCCATCCAAGATTTTGAAGGAATAAAGGATGCACTCACGCATGCACCTATTTTGGCAGCTCCAAACTATAAGATGCCTCTCCAAATCTTCTCTTTTGCATATGAATTTACTATTGCTTCAGTTTTGTTACAAAAGGATGAAAAGGAGATGAGAGGCCTATTGCTTTCTTTAGCAAGGCTTTACAAGAAGATGAACCAAAGTACACAATTATGGAGAAACAAGCATTTTCATTGGTGAAGGAAACAAAGATTTTAGAACTTACATCTTGAGTTTAAAAGTTGTCGCTTATGTTTCCCACACCATGGTTAAAGACATCTTATCGGACATGGAGATATAAAGCAAGAGATGTAGATGGGTCAAAGATTACAAGAATATGAAATAGATATCCAAACAAAAATTTGGTAAGAGGTTTGGGTCTTGACAAGCTCATGGCTGAGAGCAATTTACAAAATGTAGAAGTAAATCAGCTAGAGGAAGAAAGGGCAGATCTTCTTTAAAATTGATGAGGTTTGAGTGGTACAAAGATGTGATTTTTACCTCAAGACACCTATGCTTTCCTAGTCACTTGAATAAAAATAAGGAAAGAGCCCTCAAGCTAGCTTCTCATAAATATATCATAACAGACCTTGGGCTAGCTTGGAAGAACCTTGAAGGTGTCCTCTTGAAATGCATAACTCAAGATCAAGCTCCCAATTTGATTGCTGATTTACATGGGGGAGTTTGTGGAGGACATTTTGTTGGTAGAGTGACATCTCACAAGATTTTAAGAGTTGGTTATTGGTGGCCAACTCTTTTTAAAGATCTGCAAACCAATAGTTAGAAGATTTGATAGTTGCTAACGTTTCTCAGGAAGATTGAAGGCTTCATGATCCCTTCCTTTGCATCCTATATCAATTGAAGCCCCTTTCAAACAATGGGGAATGGACTTCATAGGTGATATTTCAAATCCTTCTAGTGCTGGTCATAAATGGATCCTTGTTGCAACTGATTATTTCACAAAGTGGGTTGAGGCCATTCCATCTAGAAAGGAAACACACCAAGTGGTAATGGATTTCTTGTTGAATCATATCATATGTAGATTTGGAGTTCCAGTTAAGATTGTATCTGATAATGCCATGTGTTTTAGAGCCAAGCCTTTGATGGCAATGTGCAATGAATATGGGATAAATCTGACTTATTCTTCAAACTACAATCCACAAGGCAACGGGCAAGCTGAGTCCAGTAACAAGAAATTGCTCAAGATTATTAGAAGGACCTTGGAAATCAACAAGAAGAAGTGGGGAGATCAATTGAAATTTGTAGTTTGGGCTAATAGAATAACTCCAAAAAGAGCAACTAGTAAAAGTCCATTTGAATTGGCGTATGAAACTCAAGCATTTCTCCCTTACACTTGCAATTATCCACTTTTTAGTTTTCCCAACAGTTGGAAGATCAATAACATGGCCCATATGAATCAAGGATCAATCAAATCATTGAGTTGGATGAAGAGAGAAGAGCTTCTCACCAAAGGCATGTCAAATTTAGAGAGAAATTGAAGAAGTTGTTTGATAAGAAGGTCACTCCTAGAGCCTTCAATGTTGGAGATCTGGTTTTGCTGTGGGATAGTAGGCATGAAGACAAGGGCAAGCATGGCAAGTTTGATGCTCTATGGATGGGTCCTTATGCCATTGATATCAATATTGGAGAAAATATATTTTTTCTCAAGGATTTGGATGGGGATTTGTTGGAGCTTCCTATTAATGGTAGACATTTAAAACATTTCTTGGATTAAATCCCCATGTGAGGTATCCACAAGTTGTAAATTTTTGTATAGCCCTTGTTTTTGTTTTTTCTTTGCTTTGTTCTTGCTGTTGTTGGCTTGTGGTTTGCCTTTTTCCTTGGCAACCATTGTTGGTCTGGTTTTCTCGGTCCTTTTTGGTGAAAATTCTAGTTTTTTGGGCTGCAAATGTGTTTTTGACTCCTTGCCCAATGGATTTTTGGCACTTGGTCTACATTTTGATCTTGTGTCACTCATAGGGAGTGCCCATCCCCAAGCAGGAGCCAATGTTGGTGCAATTTCTAGGTTTGCACGCTTTGCCTTAATTTCCATGTTCCATTTTTGCTCCAAAAATGTTCATTTGTTCTATCTGGTGGCCTGTAATTCATGTTTTCCATTTGAATGCATTGAAAGTGCCCTCATATTGCCCTAGATTGAAGAAAATCCAAGTTTCCCCTTTGTTGTGCCCTAATTTTTTCATTTACACGGGTTGTGTCATTTTTTCCTTGCCCTTATTCATGAAAAAATCAAAATAGATCGAATCTGAGTTATTTGTTGTTAAAATCCTAATCCCCAAGCCTAAACCATTGTGAAATCATGATTCATTGGATTCAAAATGGAAAAATTTGCCTTCCTTATGATTTTTTTAATTTCTAGGGCATCCCCTAAATTTTTACATTTTAACGGGCATACGGGTGTCATCTACCCATCAAAATTATCCTTGCATGTTATCGCTAACGTGGCAGGTCGCTATTGGCCGGGAGCGGTCGGAAAATATTACAACTTGTCATTTTTTGACTTTTAGCAAAAGGAAAATTTTACTCGCTACCCCACATTTGCTACAGTAGTATGCCTACATGGCATGATTTGATTGGTTAGATGGACCAGTGGGTGGCGGGGGTCACTTAGAATTTTTCTTCAATTTTGGAAAAATTCTCAATGTCAATTTTTGACCCGAGGGCCCGTGCCCAATGGGAAGTGGACATGTGTCTATGGAGGTCAAACGAAAAGTAGGGACTTAGAAAAATTTGAAGTTTTTGGCTTCAAAATGCTAGAGGAAACTATTTTCCTGGGATCCCGCAACGAATAGGAAGATGACACCTGTCCTGGATTTGGCGAAGATTTGGAGTGCAGAAGAAATGTTGGAAAATTTACAAACTTTGGCAAGAAATTTCAAAGGGAAAAATGAACCTACGAAAATTTGGAGGTGTCCCCCTAGTGCCAATCAGGGGAGACACATGGCACTATTCAAAAGTTTAAAAGGGAAGCTCAAGCCCGCGGGAAGATTTTTGTGCTCGCATGAAGGATGAAGGAAACAATGAGGGGTTGGATTCGCAGTGAATGGGAGACCGCCACGTGGCGTGGAGAAGCGGTAGGCAGTTTGAGGCCACGGAGGTTCTCAATGAAATTTTCCTTTTTTCACAAAAGGACCAAAAATTGTTATTTTGGCCCGAATCTTGGTAGGGTCCACCTAGGGACACGTGGCATGTCCAGGGGCATGCGGGAAAATTTTCAAAATTTTCTCGAGGTCAGAAAAGGTCAAAATGCATTTATAAGGTTGGATGCCCAGTCCAATGGTATTTGGACATGTGTCCACCTTATCCAAAAGTCAAAGAAGATATTTTTGAGCCTACATGTCGAATCTCATCAAGACACATGGAGGGCAGAAATTTAAAGTTGATTTTAAATCAATGGTTGCTGAGTGTTTTCGTTTCTTGCCACCATTGGAGCTCCAAGATGCTTGGAATTCATCATTTTACACCAAATTGCATGAAATTTTATATGAAATCACATCCCCTCAACCTTATGGATGCAATGACATCATTCATTTGAGCTATTTCGGTGCCCTATAGTGATTTTCATGAAATATTTTTCTCGGCCCGTAAAAATGTGAAAAGTGAAAAATTAAAGTTGCAGAGTTAAAAATAATGAGGGAAAAGGGTGGAAAATGATTACAAATGCATGCTGGCATGGTGGAATGACAAAAATGTGACCCTGGGATGGATAAGGATCTAAATCCATGTAATATTTTAAAATATTTGTGCATCTCTGGCATTTTGTGAGCTATTTTACAGTTTTATATCATTTTTCATCAAATGGATAGGGTTTTGTAACAAATTTTATCCCTTTGGCATTTTCTTTGCTTGGGATGCAAGGATCCAAGCTGGCATATGGTATATTATGTAATTTAGAGGCGTTTTGTAAAGTCTATTGAAAATTTTGGGAAAAGAAAGAAGAATTTTCACCAGAAAACTAGAAGAAGTCCATTTCCTTTTGGAGAAACTGCCTAAGAGCCATTTTTTATTCCTATTTGCATCAAATGTTCATCATGTTGAGTTGGTTTCAGCTTTGTAAAGCCATCAACAAGCTTTGAGATTGTCTAAATAACATTCCCTTGCTGATATATTTGATCAAATTCTTGGATTAACTAGTTTTATCTCTTGGCAAAGCTTGCATACACTTGTATTTTAGTATGTTTTCAATTTGTGTTTCATGCTCATGTTGCAATCTTGTGTTTGGGATCTTTATTGATCATACATGGTCTCATTTCTTGTAGAGGGTTTTGTAATCTTCCATTCCATTCAAGAGCATTCATTTAAGTGAAGATAAACAAATTTAAATTCATCTTACCTTCCTTGTAAATTGAGGGTGTTTGTAAACCTTTGGGTGTACCTTAGGTCATGATCTAACAAGGGTTTCTAAATGCTTCATTGATATTTTTCTTCAAGCCTTTGTGGCAGGTTATCAAAGTTTGTATGGAATAGTGCAGATTTGGGCATCCATGTGTGCACACATCCTAGTTGAAAGAGCACTTCAAATTCATTGAAACATCTCTGCTGTTTAGGTGTTGTAATTCATTTGCAAAGCTTCCCAAAGAAGGTGATGATTTCTAGCTACTCTTGTCCCAAAATATCTCATCATAATTTCATTTTAAACTAACTCATCCTACCTATAATACCCCTACATTTGCATTGTGTGTCCACAAAAGAATTCAATCCTTTCACTAAAATGCACAAAGTTGATCAGGGTTTTATCTTGTCTTTAGCAGCTCTAGCTTTGTTTTGAAAACATTTCCATCATTTTGTAGTGAAAAATCATTTGAGTTTGGATAATGGATACTTGATCATGTTTTCACAAAGCCTCTTCCATATCATATGCAAAACACAAGGATATCTCCATCTCCTTACCATATAAGGGCTGCAATATAGGTTCTCTTGCCTTAGTTGATAGGCACAACCTAAAATAGTGAGGGTTAGATCAAAACCCTCTTGAAGGTGCTATCCACTCCCTCAATTCTTGAATGCAAACAAGCAGATAGGTGTGCTTCCCTGGCTACAAACGACATACAAAACATATATCTATCCTTGAGTGTCTTGTGCAAATTCATGATGTTGTTCAAGTTGTGAAGGAGAGTAAAATTGGATACCAACACCTACAACCATCGGAATCTAGAAATACAAAACATCCCACTACCACCATCATCAGCACAGATAGCCTATTCTCCTATGAATGGGTTGCATACACCCAACCATCCTCCCTCTATCCTCTATGCAGTCACAGAGAAGTTTGAAACTAATTTATTTAATTACCATCAAATTTCCCCTACCGACGTTAGTTATCTTAACTATCGTCAGTCTCCCCTCTTTATCAGCATTAGTCACCAAACTAATGTCATTCTCTATGTGATTTCATTCATTTTAACCAACAATCCCAATCCGGTTATCTTAACCGTCATCGGTCTTCCTCTTTATCGAATTAGTCACTAGACTAATGTCATTCTCTATGTGATTTCTTTCATTTTAACCAACAATCCCAATTAATCCTTAGTCTAGCCAAACTTACACCATATCTCACCATAACCTCCCCAAAACCTCACTAAAACCTCACCCAAACCTAATACCCACCTACAACCTCACAACAGACCTTCCCAACTCTTTGTGAAGACACGGAGAGAGAGCCTAGACACCCACTTTATACATTCTTCCATTTCCCACAAAAGAATCGATATCGATTATACCATAAATGGCATTGGTCATACCTATATTGACATCAATCACCCTAATTGGTGTTGGTATTTGTGCCTGTAACTGCCGTAGACTAGTAAGCTTCCTAATCACCCAAAATCAACCCAAACTTCACCAAATCTTACCTAGACCCTGTTTGTGACCCTCAAACCACCTTCCCAACCTACAACCTAACCCAAGACCTTCACCAATGTATTTATCAAGCATTTAATTAGATTGACACTAATAGTAGTCTGAGACACCTAAATTAGAACACTAGCATTATATTCTTTTATTTACATGTTTATTTATTTTATATTGAGTTATATATCAGTGGATTGACAACCATTAAGGAAGTATCACACTTCCTGGATCTAGCTCACACTAGGCAATCCACTAACTTTTTCTATTAACTATATCTTTTGGTCTTGCTTTGTATTATAGGTAGTTCCTCCTAGCTAAAAGGAAGCTCACACAATCATCTTGGATCGAAAAGTCATTTACACACGTACTCAATCTACCAACTACAGAATAACATGTATTCCTCCTTAACTATTTACCTTATTTGTTTTATCATACTACAATTATGTGAAACATGAAAATTACATCTTAATTTAGAAAGGTCCTTCAAAATAGTCTTTAAGGTAAAATAGTTCAACTAGCTACTATTTTTCACATTTTGAAAATATGTCATATTATAATAGATTTTCTTGAACATAAAAAGGTTGTATTTTCTTGGTTTCCCATGCATTCCTCATTCTCACCAGTCTAAAAGTAGTGGTTGGAAATAGTCAAAATGTATAGTTACGGTTGTGAAAGGAGACTGTAAATAGAAACTTAAGTTTTCATGATATGTGTATTTTTCTATTAATGAGGTTACAACAAAGTAGATAATATTTCTTACTTTTGTATGCATAATTATACCGTTGAGATTCATGTGAGACAACATTACTTACTTTCTACTCACAAGATGAGAGAGAGAAATATAATGTTGAAAACCTTTGTGAACTATTAATATGAATTTTGAAGGAGATCGATGGCATGGATGATTCTTCAAATGCAACAAAGTTGGTCTCGTGTTGAGGAAAATGGAACATCTCTAATGCAAGGTCATCGTAATGGTATATGTGTAAGACTCCAAACATCCCTTTCCTATATATGATTTTCCCTCATTGTATGGATCATAAAACGAAGCTATCATATAAAATTGCTAACAAATTTAAACTTGTAGAAAAATTTGAAGAGCTTGTTCGAGAGGTGCATGTTTATTTCTATCATAGTCCTAAAAGGTTCATATAATTCAAAATAACTGAAAAATGGGAATAAACTATTAAAATATGTCAACACTAGGTGGATCTCATTGTATCAACTAGTTCATAGGGTGTACGATGAGTATCAATCTGATTGGAAGTAATGTGGCGAATTGCATGGAAGTTGACAAGGCTCAAGGTTTGATACATTTTTACTAATATAGATACATTGTTGATACTGTGTGGTCTCCTTCCCATGTTAGATGAAATGTGTAATTTAATCAAATAAGCCCAAGAAATAATTCTATATATATTTGTTTCTCAATGATCCTACCTTTTAGGTCCAAAGATTGAGAGTTAGAACAGACTTGATAAATATTGCAAATCCAAGTATATTTTGAGGTTCAACTTGTTTAGAGAAGTATTTGCTTCTATATTTGGATATGAGATAGCAATGCACTTATTTCTGGATGGGATTTTAGACACATAAACTATTAAAATATGTCAACACTAGGTGGATCTCATTGTATCAACTAGTTTGTAGGGTGTACGATGAGTATCAATCCTTATTGGGAGTAATGTGGTAGAATTGCATGGAAGTGGACAAGGTGCAAGGTTTGATACATTTTTTACTGATATAGATACATTGTTGATGTTGTGTGGTCTCCTTCCCATGTTGGATGAAATGCATCATTTAATTAAATAAGCCCAATAAATAACTCTATATATATTTGTTTCTCAATGAGCCTACCTTTTCAGTCTAAATATTGAGAGTTAGAACAACTTGATAAATATTGGAAATCCAAGTATATTTTGAGGTTCAATTTTTTTATAGAAGTATCTACTTCTATACGTGGATATGAGATATCAATGCACTTCTTTCAAATAACCGTATTTTTGGATGCGCTTTTAGACACATAATTATAAACCTTTTCCTACTTCCCCATGTTTACATGTGTATGGTGATTTTTCATTGATGCAAATGACACCTTAATTATAAAATAGGATGCAAGAGAGATAAAGGGAGCTTGAAATGAGTTTCACAAGGCTAGGACAAAGCATGGTCATGAGAACACCTATTTGAGAGAAGCTAGTGACTCAGTAAAGGCGGGTGATGATGTAAGAGAATACTAGGATGATTTCAGACATGGTCTAACATGTATATTATTTGAAAACAAGTTCAAAAGGATGAATTTAGGGGTACATAAGTTTAATTAGTCGACTAGCTCAGTTTAGTAGGCCTAATCCCTAGGAGTAGTCAACAAATGGACCTAGAATGGTGGATTAAAGGATTCATGATGATGGTGAAGCATGGTAGATACATGAGACATATGATAGGACATGTTTAAGGGGATACATGATGAATAAAATATCATATTTGATGAGTTATGGTGCAAAATAGCTCATTTAGGCCTAGTTCAAGGACCTAGTAAGGTGTATGAAGCAAAATCAGACCATGTAAAATAAGTTCAAGCATGGGAACTATATAGGGACATTTCAATAGTCCTTATATGATGGTATAGGTTATAATTCATCCTTTGGAGGCATGTTTAGGGTCAATTCGATGACTTCCCTTGAGAACAAGAAAGAAAACATACACAAATGAGATTGGTCTAGAAGGTACATGTGAATTTAGGAGAAACAAATCCTTGGGAAACGTGAAAGAACCTATCATATTGTCGTGGTCCGAATTTTAGGGGAAAAGGAAGAATATTTTCGAGTTATGAGGTTTTTAGTGAAATATAGCTTCTATAATACCCTTCTTCAACTTAAACATGAACGTTGAGGACTTCACTAGTAAGTAAAAATTGTGCATGGTGTCCATGCCTCTTTATAATACTTAAATCATTTAATTAAGATCATTTTAGAGCTGAAATGAATTAAAATGATGGACTGAGAATTATGAATGAAGGTCAACAATGAAACTCACTCCAAACCTTCCCCAAACCCTCTCCTTATAGTGATAGAAGAAGAATTAAGTTTTTGGTCATGAAATGGATCTATGAAGCAAGTGTGTTGATTTTTACAATTATAGGACTCTCTGCACTTAAATTTGGTAGTGTTTTGTAGCTCTAGGTCAACTTGTACCGTATAGTTTTAACTTTGTTTTGTAAATAATTGATAGTACAATATTATGAAGAAGACTTCACGGTGTAAGACCAAGTTTGGGAGTATGCATGGGAGATGCCCCAACTACTAATGAAGATTTATAATCATGGTATGTGAAAATCTTTACTAAATCAGATTGGTTTAGTGGAGCTACTCCTTGAGGGCTAAACAAGCTAAAACCAGTCATGACTTTTGAGGAGATCTTAATGAAAATTCATGGTGTTCGGGAGAAATATGATCATTTACAGATTTACAATTCCTACATGAAATTTTCAAACCCTTGAGTTTTTGAGGTGATGTGATTTCATGCTCTACTTCAAATGGACCAAAAATTTCATTTTGGGACAATAAAGAAGGCTTGTGGTTTTGACACTCAAACTTATGTTTTCTTCATTAAAACTATGCAAGAGTGTATTTTATCATGAATTATAATTTTTCATTGAAGTTTACATGAAATGGTTTTTCATGAAAGTGAGGTATAGTCTCATTTTGATGTAAGAAAATATAAGATTGATTTTTTAGATCTTACTAACTAGTTTGAGGTGTTCCTAAAAACAATGCTTGTTTGAGATATTTTTCATAAAAGGAAATAATAAATCAACCTGGTTAGTTGCTCAAGGAATATATATTTCTAAAAAATTTATTTAAAGTCTGTAAAAAGTGTCTAAGTGCAAGAACTTACTCATCTTGTGAAGGGAAAAATTCTGATTTTTTAATCCTTGTAGGTTTTTACTAAAATCAACATCTTCTTTCTTGAATGAGAGTGTTGGAGAAAATATTTACACTTTAAGGAGCTATAGAGATCATATACTATCATCTCCATGCTTTAGAATGGTTTGAAGGTGCATGCATCATTAGTAGATGATCAACCTTTTGATTGTGATTTTTCAAGTCCTCTGTGGTCGAGTATGAGTGAAGCTATAATGAAGTAAGAAGAATAAATGGTAAGTATCAAAGCATGAAAAGGAGTTATAGATATAAAGGAGGAATTTTTAACATACATGCATGCTTTGAACACTTTTCCTAAGTCAAATTGGCTAGAAGATAAAAATTAACTTGCCAAAAGGGAAGAAGACAAAAGGTTGCATGACAGTTACAAATGAAAGTATGCAGATGTCAGATGTCAGTTCAGGTTGTAAGAGGAACATTTTTAGTTATGCAGGGAATTCAGAGGTATATTATTGATCCAAAAAGATACCACAACTTCCTTAATAGGTCTTGTAAGGTTAGTATGTGGTCTAACACCTATTTTAAAGGTAATCATTGCACACTAATAGTTTTGTCGGTGTAACTTTCTCTCCTTGTATGATTTGTAAAGTGAAAGAGCTGAAGGATCGTTAAAGTTAAAGTGTAAAGGTCTTTGGAGTGTTTCTCCCTTTATTTCAATAATATATTGTGTTAGTGCATGAAAATTTTGTAGCTAATGAAAAACACTACTCATGTATGAAGTAGTGTAACTAGGTGAAGGGGTAATGTAGGAGTGAACATGATAATTTATTGCTGATAGCTATGCTATTGAAGGTGGATGAAAAACATGAAAAATAAAGAAAACTAAGGTGCATGTGATGTGTCTCTATGACTATAATTATTACAGAAACATGTATACTAGAGAGAGGAGAAGTTTGATGGTGAGAGAAGAATTGGATGAAAATTTTTGCAGCAGAGTGAGAAGATAGATGAGTTGATCTAGATATCACAACTTGTTGTATTACCTCAACCAATTAAGAGTGGTCAAAACATTGTAGAATACTAAGTGTCTGCTTAATAGATAAGGAGTTTAAGCTTGCCAATAAGTTGTAGCTTATAGAAGAATCAATTATAAGCTTGATTGGAATTTTGGGAGTTGTTTCTTGAAGAAGGTCAAGTGGAAGCTTGAATAAATTTTGGAGTTGTAGCTTCAATTTGAGTGGATGCTACACACTAAAATCATTGTAACATTTATAGGACAACTTTTTCCAAGCTAGTTCATTGGTTTTAGTGGGTTTTTTTCCCTTAAGGGTTTCCCACATTAAATATTTTCTCTCTATGTGTTCTCATATTGATTTCTTGTGAATGGTGTTGTGGTTTCATCATAGCAAGGTAAAGAAAATTAATTATCTTTCAAAGTTTGAATTAGCATTGATTCACCCCCTCTCAATGCCTAGAATTTCCAACAATTGGTATCATAGCATGGTCCTCTTGCAACAAGTTTAACATCTTGGAGGATATCCTTGAGGCACAAGCATGGGTAATCTAGCTAAAGCAGTTCTAAAAAGGAAGTATGATATTTCTCAATCCTTGATTGATGGATTGAAGAAGGAAATAAAGCTTATGGAAGTTGATCATGGCCAAGCCCTCAAAGAGATGGAATCTATAGTTGAAATTGTGTCAAAATCACTAAAGGACAAAGAATATTCTTGCCTTAGACATGAAGAAGAGTTGATAACCTTAAAATATGATCTAGAAGAAGAAAAATGTGGGTTGAAGATGTATGGAAAGATGGATAAGAGTACTAAATTTATTGATGAAATTCTAGAGAGTCAAAGAGCAACAGGTGACAAAATAGGTCTAGGATTCAAAGGAGAACCTATGGAGAAGAAAGAGGATGACAAGGATGGTCCCAGTATACAAACATGTATGAAGATTACCAAGGAGAAAAACACAAGAAGTTCTAAATCAGTTAGGAAACCAAATGCATCTAGGTATGAAAGGACCTTTAATGGTTATTTCTTTTCTTTTCATAATTTTTGACATAGAGCTAAATAATATAGAAATCATGTCATGGATGAATATCCACGAAGATAATGTAGGGATGAGTACTTAATGAACATATTGTGCTTGAATTTTCAAGAGAAGTTTCATACAACTAGGTATTGTCTCTATGAATCATATAGTTAAATTTGGAAAAATTAAGGTCCTAGAAGTAATAATTATGTTGTGTGTTTCAATTTTCATGAACAAGGAAATTTTGCAAAACAATATTATGAACCCCCTAGATACAACAACAAGCTTTAGGTATTCGAAAGGAAAGGAAAAAGGTGAAGACTAATTACAAGAATGAGTCAAATTCAGTTGTGTCTGTGAAAGCAACAGGAAAGAAGAAAATGAAGTACATATAAAAATCTGAGGAAGTCAATTCTAGAGCTAATGAAGAAAATAATGACAAGAAAATAGTATGGGCAAATGAAATAAGTTCAATCAAGACACCAAAGTTTGATGATCAAGGAGAGAATGATGAGAGCAAGCCAATTTTTAGTCATGAAGGACCTCCAATCATAGTCAAGAGAAAGAAAGTGAATGAATTTCATCATGTATGTCTATCAAGCATTCAATCAGAAAATGAAGGATTAGGAGATGAAGTTATCACATCTAGAAGTGCATCCAAGAATTTTGATAAGGTCTCAAGGAAAGAAGAGAAAAGATAGAGTCATCATGTTTCTTTGATGACTATATATTGTTCTAAGGTGATCCAAAAGTATGTATGCCTTATCTAGGCTTCTAGAATGTAGGTATCACTTGAAGGAATCATGATGATTTTTTAAAGTACATTATCATCTTATAGTTTCTAAACAGATTCTTATTTATGATGATTTTGAGTAAACACACCAAGGAATGTTTGGTATCTCCTCTTACAAGGTATTTATGCATGTTTAAGTTGGAACAAGGTGTTTAAAGGTCTCTCTTAAATAACCAAGCTAAGAAAAGTATGAATTGTGTCTACCAACTCATCAAAACAGAGTCATGAAGAAAGAAAACATTGAAAGGTATGTTAAAGTATGATATCAAGTATGGTATAAAAGAAAACATATAATCAAGCCATCATGATAACAATTGTGTTACCCATTTCCTCACACAAATCCTTAAAGTAGACATGAGTGCCCTAATTTTGAGTAAGAAGGAAACTTAGCAACACTTCTTTGTTACATTGAGTTAACGTGTATAGACCTCAAACTCTACACCCGTAATAGGGATTTTTTTAGTGGTGAATATTCCATTTTAGGAAAATTTGAAAAGGAAATTTTTTGGAGCAGATCAGTGTATTGTTCGCCTAAAATTTCTAGTATAAAAATTTTTAGGGGTCGGCTTCACCTACCATTGAAAAATACTCCTATATAAACCTAGGTAATTCACCTAGTAGTATACTAGTAAATTACTGAGGTATCATCTGAATTACTTGAAAATTAAAAGTAGACAAAGTATGGATCAAATTCTCGACTAGTTATTCCATACTTGCAACAGGAAAGTGCTATTGACATGCGATAAGGAATATTTTCATTTCCAGACGGGTGACAATATAGTGTTTTTGGCATGTGACAAGACAAGGTGTTGAAGTGATAAGATGGTTGTTGAAACATGACAAGGGAGGGTTACAGGTGGGCTACAAATGAGTGTTGCTGACGGAAATAAGGGGGTTGCAGACGATCGAAAAAATGAAGCAATTTTTTTGGTGTCATGCGACAAAAAGGCTGGATAGTGAACCCTATTGTCGCACGAAAACAAGGTTTTTGTCACACAACAAGAAGGCTTGTTGTTACGTGACAACAAGGTTTGTTGTCATACGACAACAAACCTTTTTGTTGCCTAACACTAAAAAATTGTTGAGTGCTCCCCCTTAAGAAAATGGCAGGTGAAAATTTGATTTTAAAATCCCAGAAAAATTCATCTTTCTGAAGAAATTTGTTCTAGGCATATTTGCCGAGGGTTTTCTGCCTCTAATTTACTAGAGGCTTCTTAAAATGAACCCTGGACCTTAATCATCTTTCTCTATAATGGGATATGATTAGCCAACATGTAGCTATCATAAAATCTCCTTGGTCTTTTCACATCTTTCTATGCTTTCATAACATAGTAAGGTCGTCATATGGACTAACCATTTCTTAAGTAGGATATATATATATAAGGTAGGGGTAGTACTTGAGGTTAATCTTGAGCATTATAATATTATTGTAAGGTTTTGGAGGTTTCCCCCTCGAAGTGGATGAGTGATATAAGCTATTATATTCTATTATATTTGTTGTTCATTGATCATTTCGGTATTATTTGCAATATGTTATTGACAATATCTAAGAAGGTTCATTACAAGTGGTATCAAAGCTTTGATCTGGAAAGCTTTTCTGCATTGTGATTTTTTTCTAGTCTACCAACAATTGGCGTTAAGGAAAATTTAGTTGTAATTTCAAAATTTCTTGAATTTTTTTGTCACCATAGTATTGCTCTTGAATTATTTTTACAAAAAACGAAGTGTTAAAAAAGGTTTTAAAAAAGAGTCCTAAACTTTTTGGGCCTTTCATAATATAAAAGTCATTGGTTTTGTCTTGACATTAGGATCATAATGGTACCATCCTCCCATAACATTTTTTTACCATTTTCACTCTTTTTATGTCACCACCACTAGTCTTGTTTTTAAAATAACTTCACAACCATACTCCACCAAAGGACCCTATTTTACCACCTTGAACCCTAAAACCTAATCCCTAAACCCAAAGCCAAAAACATAAACCCTAAAACCTAATCCCTATACCCTAATCAATGGTAGGATGATCAACTTGTGGTAGTGGTAAAGGATCTAACACACTAGGTAAGACATCGAGTAAGGAAGAGGTAGAGTTTGAGTCTGATTTGTCTCACATAAGAGCTGAAATCCAAGCATATTTTGATGAATGACTTAATGCATTCAGATCCATAATTAATACATCATTCTACAGTGCATGTACAGATCTAATTCTAGAGAATAACAGATTAAATGATAACCATGATGAAATCAAGCATGTAAGAGCCAATTATACTTAGGATTAATACTCGATTCAGCCAATACACTCCATTATATTAAAACATGATAAATACATAGAAGCTCATTACAATAGATAATACCATAGTTTATGTGCACATCATATTTGGCAGCATAACCTCACAATAACTTAGTTCTCACATACCACTACTATACTACGCAGTTCACTACATATTTATAAGGGTGGGGACTTTCCCTTCACCACTTATCTAATCCCAAAATAGGTCACATGCTAAAATAACCATGTGCCTTTACAATAATAGGCTTACATGCAAGAATGCTAATAATAGACTCTCCTAGTTAACTATCAATAGTAGTAATTCTATCTTTAGCCCGCATCCATGCAAAGCACTCCATAGCCACTCTTCCAAAAATAGCCGATGTGTGTCACACAAGTCTTTTCCCATTTGATGTGCTCCACATGCCATCTTCCAAAAATAGATCACAATCATGAAAATGGCTAAGTCCCAAACTTCCGTCTTTGTCCTCACGTGTGATTCCTTCCCGATCCTCCCGCACCTTTGAATGCACTCTATTTTTCCACGTGAATATTTTGTATGCCTTCTACTAAGTGTTATACATTATCTACTCAACATTACCCCACACTAACTAGCATTTCCGCCCCAAATGGTTACCTCTTGAATTCTCAAAGAATGAGAAAGAATATAAATGGAAGATAGTAAAGAATTTTCTATACAAAAGAATGATTTACTCAACAATATCCTCTACTTCAACTTGGAAGAATGAGTTCTAGATATTCTTCCTTTATTTCGGCCTCTAATGTCTTCCATTCACTTAGTGCAGCCTCTACTTTTTCTAGAATATCTACCACAATAGAATCCAGCTCATCTTGGGCAATGTCTCCCTTTTCATTCTACAAAACTAGAACAATGTTGGACATTACAGACATTCTTCCTCTAGCAGATCCATCTTCTATGCTATAACCTTCCCCACTCATCTAACCTTTCCTTATGGGGTTCTTATGCTACTACAAGGGCCTCACACTTTTTTTTACCAATGTCAACCTCTCTACGTGACCCAATGTCTCATCCTTCATCACTTTTAGGACTTCATTGTCCTCTACCATGGTCCTTATCTTAATGACTACCTCCGAGCTGTGTAAATGTTCAATGCTTGGTCTTCTTTCTCATCTCCTCCTATAAGCTTTGGAGAAATGCCTCATAAGATGCAATCTTCCTCATCACCAAATCCTTTTCTCACTCTTCTTCTTCTTTCAGGATCTCTTTGGTGGGCATGCACATGTAGTATAGGTCCATCCTCAAGCACCAAATCCACCAAGGTACATACATAATGCATTGCCGAAGGAAATTTTTTGGGTACCTTGGACTCCAAATGTGGTCTTGCTTTCAGACATGGTCTCCAATTTCCTCTACCATGCTGATGAAAGCATTGTTCTTCTTCTTCTCTAAGTCCTTCTCTTGTCATAGGTGTGCTATCTCTACATCTTTGGCCTTGATCTCTTCTTTTAACACCCTAATAGTTGTAGCTTTATCCACATTCCTCCTTGCCACCTCTATAGATACCTTCACCAAGGCATTACTTACTTGTTCATCCGACATAATAATAGGCTTTACCGTTATGTGTCTAGCCTAAGGTGTCTTCTTTAATCTTCTTGATACACAGGACTCTTCACATACATCAAAGTCTAGTTTGATCCATATGTGTCTGCATTGACCAAGATAGTTGTTTCCTTGTGCACATGGTGGCCATGTCCTCATCCATCAACTCCCATCCATACAATTCTTTAAGGCCCACCGTGCTTTGAAATGGGTGTGACAATTTTACTTGTGTCCTCAAGTAGCCCATGACCGGTGTAGTATACTCCCCACTTGTCCTCTTTGATCTTGGCCCCTTAGGAACTTGAGTGCCAAGATTTGGAGCTTGTTCTGCTATGCCCTAGTAGTCTCTTTGTGTTGTCCCATCTACCTCCTTTACTCCTTCTCCATCCTTCATTTCTTCATCCTTTGGCTCTTCCACATCCTTTAGGTGGTGTGTAGGAGATTTGGCACGCTCTCCTCAGACTCTTCCACCTCCTCGGTCAAGCTTCAACTTTCTTCTTCTTTTCTCAACTATCTCCTTCTATGGAGAGAGTCATGGTGATCTACACACTGACTATGGTGTAGCACCTTGGGTTTTGTCCTCTTGAATACCCTTTTGAAATGACACTCTCCTTGTACTACATCTAGGTCCTCATCATCTCCTTCTTTTACACTGAGGTGGTGTAGTCACGTGCTCAATTCCTACCTTGTCTTATAGGTTGTCTTCTTCCTCTATGCTCCAGGCCACCACTATCTTCTCATTCCTCTTCCTCTTCATCCACCACTATAGTCTCTACAGGCTATGGAGTTGGCACATTCTCTACTATATGCTTACCCTTAGGTGGCCCTGAAGCGTGAACTCATTTTCCACATATTTTTGTTCTCCAACTTGGGCTTGAGTTGAAGATACACAAGCATGCTCCAACATCTCCAACTACCAAGCTTATCGGATTCATGTTTATTACATCTGAGATAAGCCTCTCAATGTAGGTAGTCCATCCTGATATACATATGTTTTTCTCAGTGTGATAATCACAATCTACCTTATCTATGAAGCTTAGGTGGTGCACATCTGTGAACCGGTGAAATGATGCCTAGAAGTAGTGTGTTGTGAAGGCATATGGCAGTTTTCACCAAGGGCTCCAAGCTCCATCCTTCATCACAAATCACATGATGTAAAAATGTTGGTAGACTACAAAATTATACTACCTTACCCACCACCGAAGGTAACTCCTTGGGTATGCACCACTCCTCTTCAAATGCCACATGGAGCCTATCATACCACATCTCCACCCTCTATTTAAATGGCCCACTCATGGTCCCTTCACATAAGTATTTATCAAATCTTTCTACCAGAGATTTATTTTCCATGGGGTACTCCCAAATATTTTCCTTTGGCCCATCGGGCACTCCAATCTCCATAAACACCAAAGACAATAAAATAGCACCAAAACTAATTTGTCACCTATACACGCTTCTTCAATGATTGTCTTTTCTATGTGATCCATATTGTAGACCACTCCTTGAGACATTTTCCTTACAATGTGCAGCCACATTGTATTCACTTACGACCACCTTTCTTGGTCATTCAACTTTGTTATCAAGATGTGCAGCTTCCTATACCACTGGGTACTTCTTCAATTTATCAATGTCCATGCCATGCGGACCCTTGGTATATCCTAGCTCCTTCCTTGTCTCCAAGATCATTGTTTTATCTATTAAGTCACTCTCCAGATCTACTCCTGAGGCCCTTAATCCTGTTATTATTGAAATTAAGGTGGTGTGATTCTAACCCTCCATCCGAAAGTAGAAGAAGTCCTCATGGACTCTTCTCATCAACCATCGATACAATGGTTCATACTTTCCAAAATATGGCAAGCTCATATAACTGGTAGACTCCAATCTACTTTAGTAACTTCTCTCCAATGTCATCATACACTGGCATGTCTTCTGTTGTGTTTTGTTTGTTTTTTGTGCTCAACAACACATCTAGTTCCTTCTTATTATCCGATGTACGATGGTTGTAATCACTGATCTTACATTTATGGATGTGGGAATCCCATTCTTGTCCCACAATCACACCCTCTGGATACTACATTTATGAGAAATTACTCTCGGAGAAATTTCTTCTTCCACTTCGACCTTCTTCTTCCCTTTTACTCCTATTGTAGGTGCTTTCTTCAACACCATTTGTAAAATCTCTCCTTTCTACCCTCTGTAATGAAGCAAGTTAAAACCCTAGTTCAATCTTCATGCCCTAGTGGAAATCACATGCCCTAGCTCTTCTTAATGCATCTACTTTACTCAAACCCTTCACCTATGGGGACACAAGCTTCTCCTATGCACAAATCTTCTCTCCACATCTGGTTTCACACTCTTCACACCTCAACATGATTCACTCAGCTCATTTACACTTAGCTCTTTTCAAATTCTCACAATTTCAATGGTAAGAATGAACTCACATCCCATCCTTATATATATTTTCAAAAATTTAGTGCATTTATTTCTCCTTCACCTACCAACAATCCTCTCATTAATCGACCATTTTCATTCTTTCCATGTGGTACATCTTCCCCAAGCTATAACCTTCTAGCACACCTTCCTACCTTCTAGCCATGGAATTCTCTTCAACACACCTCCATGCACCCGAAGTACCTCACCACTACGCCCTTCCCTTGGTAGTTCCCATGGCCCCTACTTACCTCACGTTATACTTGTTTCTTCATTCATCTCCACCTATGGTCCTTGTTTCCAGAAGGAAATCTCTTTTTTAACAATTCTCCAACTTGAATAACACCCATAGCAGTTTTTTCCTTTCATGTGCACTTATTTTCAATAGTCCTATACTTGATATCAATATCCACCCCACACTAATGGTATGTGTAGTCCTCTATGCATAAAAATTTCTTCAAATAATAATTAGCTTCTAGCACACAAACATGCTTTATTACACAAAAACACCAACTAAATTGAACAAAGCATAGTGACAGAAGAAGGAAATACATTAAGGAAATACAGAATTGAAAACCTAATCTAAATGGAAACACTACCTTATTACAAACACCAAGAAGACTTATTTATAGTAGGGCTTCAGCCTACTCCCATTGAAGTACCCGGGTAGTAGTGTTCCATCAAGCACCTCTAATTGACAAGCACTTGTTTCAAGTATGTGAGTGATAACATACGGCCCCAACCAATGTACCTTGAGTTTTCCTAGATGGCACAAAAACTTAGAATCATAAAGGAGCACCATCTATCCAATCTCAAACTTTTTATCCCTGATGTGCCTATCATGCCATGCTTTCTACCTAGCCTTTTCTTTTTTTTGACTCCATTGCTATTTCTCATCACTCATCCAACTTGATTAACTTTTCAATCCATTCTTCTAATGCTTTTTCATCAGCTAGACCTCCAACACATGCAATAATACACAAAGAAGGTAGCATGAATTCTATAAGAAGGACTACTTCCACGCCAAACACTAACTAAAATGGTGTGGCTTGTTCAACCTTTTATATGTTGTTTGATATGCCCAAAGCACTATAGACACTTTATCATCCCAATCCTTTCTTCCAACATCACAATTTTTTTCAATGTCTGCTCAAAATTTTGTTGAAAGCCTCAACAGTTCCATTTTCCTGAGGATGATATGGTGTAGTCTTATGGTGTGCAATCATGAATTCATCCAATAAAATTATGATTGTCTCATTCAAAAATGTGTGCCCCTATCACTGTCAAACTCAAAGGACATCCATACCTTGTAATAATATTTTCCCATAGAAACTTGGTTGTTGTAGCCATTGTACAATCCTTTGTAGGTGCTGCTTCTTCCCACCTTGTCAAATAGTCTATGCAAGTAATGATATAGCGTGATCCAGTCCTACGTGCAGCTGGTGAAATAGGACCCAAAAATCAATAGCCCATTTTTCAAATGGTTCTGCACTAGTAATAGGTCTTAGAGGCATTTCATCTCATTGACCTAGTTTCCCAAGGTGCTGATAGTGATCACAAGCCTTACAATATGCCTTACAATCTTTATACAGGTCTCCCACCATAATCCAATGAGTAAAATCTTGCATGTAGTGGCATCACCTACATAGTGGCCACCTGCAATACCACCATGAGCTTCCTCCATGATATTTGTGTGCTCATGTTCCAGTACACAACATGACATAATACTTCATCCCGACCTAACTTGTACAGGTCACCACTAATCAACATATAGGGTGTCACGTATAGCAAAGTTGTTTCTTCTCTAAGGATTTCATTCCTTCTGGTGCCATACCTATTCGTAGAAAGACAACAATGTCTTCTAATTTTGATGGTGCACATTGTAACCTATATAACTATGCATCGGCATGGTATCTTCAATGGCATGTGCCTCTTCTCTTGACTATATTCTGATAAATGGTCTGGTCTAGAATTACTTTTCCCTAGTTTTACCACAACTATAAAATCAAATTCTTGAAATAAGAGTACCCATCTGCATATGCACCCCTGTAAAATGGGCTTGTTTACCAAATACTTCAATGCCATGTGATCTGTATAAAATACAAATGGTGTAGCTAGTAGGTATTGTCTAATTTATGTAATGCATATAGATCATTGACAAAGCTTCACATTCTATAGTTGTGTAATTCTACTCTGTAGGAGTCAACTTTCTACTAGCAAAATAGATAGGATGATCTATAATACCTTCTCTAGGATGAGCCAACACCACACCAATGGTCCATGCCGAGGCATCCACATGTACATGAAATGGTTGGTCCCATGAAGGAAAGCACAAAATAGGTGTGTAGTAAGTTTCTCCTTCAATGTCTCAAATGCGTGCACTATGTGGTTCTCCCCAGTAGAACATACCTTTTCCTTTCAGTAACTCCTCCAAAGGTGTGAAACCTTGGCATATCCCTTTATGAATTTTCTATAATACCCCATGTGACCCAAGAATCTACACACCTCACTTTGACTAGTAGGCTCTTTTAGGCCGATAATGACTACAACCTTAGCTGGATCAACCAACAAACCTTCCTTGCAGATTATGTGTCCTAACAATATTCCAAATGGTGTAGAAAATATGCACTTCTTGATGTTCAAAGAGATACTCAATTGTCTACATCTTTCAAACATTAAGCGTAGATTGTCACAATGATCCTTAACAAGTCCATACACCATCCAATCATCTAAATAAACCTACAAGAAGTTGTGAATAAAATCTTTAAACGCTTGAACAACTATGCACGAAAAATACAAAAACACATTTTTTCAGACCAAAAGGCATCACAATATAGGCAAAGCTTCCCCATTCAATAGTAAAAGTAGTCTTTTCCTTGATCCTCCTAGGAAATCCTAACCTGATGATACCCAGAGAACCCATCTTGTAAACGAATAGATTTCACACCCTACAACACCTTCTAGTATTTCCTCAGTGAATGGCGTAGGAAAGGGATCAGTCACACATGCAACATTCAGCTCCCTGTAGTCCACACAGATCCTAATCCGACCATCCTTCTTGATATTGATCACCATTGACTAACCCATTCTGACTCATCTAGGGGCTTGATGATTCCAGACTTCAACATTTTGTCAATCTCTTCTTTGACCTTTTCACACAAGTTGGGGTTCATCCTGTAGGGTCTCTTTCTAACTGGGCACACACCTTCTTTAAGCTTTATCTTCATCTCTCCTAATGATTTATGCACACCTTTAAGTTCATGGTATCCCGAGGGAATAAGTCCTGATAATCCCATAGTAACTCAATGATTTTTTCCACTTCAGAGTTCTGACCAATAGTCTCCAATTATGGCCTCCTTAGGCTCAACATCTGATCCAATATTCACTTTCTTTGTCTTCATAGGTTCATGATAGGCATGTGTGGTCTTATCTACACTTTCCAACACCTCACACCTACCTATTGATTGAATGGTCTACATCTAGATTTTCTACTTCTTCATCATCCACTAAGTAAACCATTTTTCCTTTTTCTTTCTCAAGGCAAGTGCATTGAAGTAGTGTGGCATCGGCCTCTGTTTCTTCAAAAAATGTGCTCCTGAATCTCCTTCATCAAATAACTCTTGAATGAGTTCTCCCCTTGGCACTATCCCCCATAGTTAAGTGCTTTATAACCTTTAATGCTTCTTCCACCGTGAGGTTTAGTAGAGAAGAATTCAAACATCTAGGTCATTCCTATAATTAAATCCTACCAATTTCTAGTCTCTCTATGGAGTTCTACATATACATACCAAGCACGCGCACGTAACCTTGTAAAGTGGAATAAAACTTGTGCACCCAGAGTGAAGGTGGTAAAGCTTCCTACCCCTCTATCTAGAGTCTCTCACACTACTAACATGGTGTTGAATAGGTTGATTACCATGATAAGTATATATTTGAGTAGGTGCATTGCTCCTAAGAACCTAGTAGCAAGAGAATCCTAATTTCATTCCATCCTACAAGATTATCCTTGTGAACCACCCACCAATGTGCTGTTGTCCCACGTAGGGTATATGCTAGCATATTCCATCTCTCCAACTGGTCTATCCACTATTCCTCCATGGCATGCAAGAACACCATAGGGTCTCCTTCTCTAGTGTAATGAGGTACCGAGTTGTTACCTATTCTCCTGATATAACGTGGTCTATTGTCCCTAGTAAATATGTTCTTTACTTCATGCCCTACCAACTCATAAGTGTTATGAGCCCAATTATCACAAGAAACACTTGTAGTATCACTAATAGATTGTGCATCCTCCCACTGAAGGATTCCTTCTTTAGATGGCTCATGCACCTCTGGGTCCCGATGACACATACATAAATCCTATTCAAGGTCTTCCTCACTCAAGGGCTCAACATAGGGCAGCAGATTTTCCATCTATTAATGGGATAATAACCCTTTCCTCCTTGTTTTCAAAGCTTATATAACCCTTGTTGAACCAAGATCAACATTATTTTCATAGCACCAAGGATGCCCCAATAGAGCCGGGAAGCTATCTGCCTCTACCAGCTGCTAAGACCTCAAAATCTCCAATGAACTTGGCTCCTTGTATGGTAATGGATGCATCTTTTAAAACTCCATGGGAGTGGCCTTAGTCCATTAGCCATGAACAAACATTAGAGGATGGCTGCAATGGAGGTCTCCCCATTTGTACCCATGCATCTAAAGTAAGAACATTGACTTCCACACCTATATCAATCAATATATTACTCAAAATCCACCCATCCACAACAACATTTAGAGTGATTTCCTTGTCATAATCTAGGCTATGAGGGGGAAGATTTGCATGTAGGATCTATCGTCATCAGTCTCAATACTTGCACGTGGAGTGTTTCCCTTTAACCAATTCCCTAATAATGGAATGATATTCTCCTAGCACAAACATTTTACACTTTCTTTCAAGTCATCCATATCATATTGGACCATCTCTGATGCTTTATTTTGCTCCATCTTTCATGATTTCTCCTTTAAATATTGTATTTCACCCTGAAGATTTTTGAGTACCTCCATGGTTTCTGATAAACCTCCTTCTGATGGGTAGGATCTAGGGGTACCATGCATGTAGAACCTCCTCCTTAGTGATGGTAGGCTTCTACTACAATGCTTCTTTGGCATGTGTGCACTTTAGCGTGGGTAGTGATCCTTACTTGCAATGCCTCGAATTCTAGTTCCAACTTGGGCATCCACTAGTTTTCCACAATGCGTGTTGTATCCTAACCATCCCTATGTGCCTTTATTTTCTTGTTTATGTTGCTTACTAAGATGCTCATACAAGTCCGAGAATTCCTCATAACTATGATTCTTTCCACAAAAGAACATGTAATATTCTGAGGACATTCACACTTGTAGTGGTCAAGAGATCCACATGTATAACATGTTCCATGAGGGAACTCACCTCTTCCACTACCACGGCCTCATCCTCCAAATCCACCATGGTATCCTCGACCTCTTCCATGACCACCTTCAAAATTCCCTTCACTCCAATCATAGCATGCCTGATTGTGATCCCGATCCTGATGCTCATTCTTTCCTTTAGAGTTATCTAAAAACTCCTATCTATCATACACCAATATCTATAACATCATGGATCTGACCAATCAGCCGATAGTCTTCCATGTCATGAGTTGTGGACCTACAAATTTTATAGTAACAAGATATGTTCTTCCTTATTACACGTTGTAATAATGGGTAAGTGGCTAGCATCATGGTTTAAATGACATATCTCATAGTCCAAAAAAATGAGTGTACTTGATCTATGGGGAAACTATCCTTTGTGTGACCTTCCACTTCACAATTTGTGCACCAAATCCCCATGCGTGTCTCATGTGCTGAATTTTCCGATAGCTTTTCCAACTACTTCACCATAGCCATGATCTGTGCTTCTAAAAATGGGCTCACCCTAGTGTCTATACTTCCAACTACCTCAACGCATAAGGCTACTTCAAGTGCTTCACGCAGATCAGTGTATGTCTTATGTGATAGTGCCCTCTAAAAGGGGTAATCAGACCTCCAACAAACCATTGCACATGTTGGCTTGCATGAATATCATAAGAAATCTTAGATAAAAGTGTTTTGAAATGAGCATCATACTCTCTAACACTCTCAATAGTGCCTTGCTTAATATCCTTGAGCGCACTTATACTCTTCTGCTCAAACTCAGGATGTGAAACTCTTTAAGGAAAGCATCTTTTAAAGTCTACATAGTCTACACAAGTCTGATCAGGGTCAAAATTTCTACCAACTATGTGTGCACCCTTGTAATGTAGTAGCGAAATTGACTTTCCCTATGCACTCAAAAGTCATGATTCCTTTTATGCACCATAGTATTTCACACATGTGCACATGTTCAATAACATCTTCTATGCCCCTATACTCTAGAAGATGAAGAGACATCTCCATGTAAATATTCTGGGGTTGGTGTGACCTTTCCCACTTGATCCAAAACCTCCAGTGTTTCCTCTACCTCTAGAACCACTAGATCCACCAGAACTAGAACCACCTATACCTCCTAATCCTGAACCTGTAGCTAGAGTCAGACCAGAAGATGTACTCCCCTATGTCCCAATAGTAGTACTAAACTACACCCCTATGGTTTGTGAAGTGTTACTACTCCCCAAAAGAGTCCAAAATTCTATGCACCTAAATTCTATGTAGAAGATACACCTAAAAAGGTACCTCCAAACAATAATGAAGATGTTTGTGCTTGCCATCGATGTGCTTCTTATATGACTTACTCCTCTCTCCCACTACCTAAATTAGCTTGTTGACTATTTTTCGTACTAGATACTTTGGAAGACCAAGCATAAGGGCAAGGTTTCCAGGTAGATTAATGATGCACGCACCATGGGCCCAGTGTCATCTCTCTCTTGTGCACTTCTTCTACGTGAGGCCGAGGGGGTTCCTTGTCATGCTTTCCCAAATGGGGAGTTCTGATGCTCGGGTTCCATGTCTTCTACATGAACTTCAAATCCTTCTCGATCCATCTCTCTCCTCAATGCCATCCACTCCGCAATGTCATGCTGCTTCTTCTCTATCTCCCTCTCACACGCCTCATTGTACTTAAGCCACCTTTCTTCTCTCTCCTCTCTTCTACCACTAGGTCTACCATCTTTCACCAAACCTACTCCCTACCCCCACGCATGGTGGGGTTTAGTTAGCCATCGGTTTTCTCTCCAAGTTCAGGGTTACCATCAAAATTTTGATCACTAGTGGAATGCCTTATAGGTAAGTTCCCTGGATATCATAAAAATTGGAATTCAGCTACCTCTGGGCATGAATAAGTGGAAATTGAGTACTCCAAGATATAGTTATTCAAAACACCATGGAACCACGTATCCACAACACGAGTCCAAATCAGATCAACATCATAAAGGGTCTGAAATTCTTCCTACATCTAGACAAGTGTGTGATACCTCCAATTCCATTTAGATGCATAAGCAACCAGCCACTCATATAATTCTACCGAAAATATAGTGAAGAAGCTCTCATACAAATAATCATACAGATTCTACTCCACCCATGTGTGTGTGTCAAACTCAGATCCAAGTGTTGAACCTCCATGCGTATTCTTCTTCTAGGTCATGTATCCACTCCTCAACACTTGCTAAGGTCAACCGTATGTCTTCATCATGAACCATCCTAAAAACAACTAAAAAAGAGGTCCCGAAATGGAACCAATGATGCAGCCTAGAATTTACCAAGTAAAAGCCTAGGCACTGCTTGGCACATCACTCAACCTAGACTGAGCACTCACCCAAAGCATGCAAAGGTACCAAGACCCTCTTTAGGGTTGTTGTTGTAGGATGTTAGCATGATGAAGACTTAATGCATTCAGATCCATAATTAATACATCATTCTATAGTGCATGTTCAGATCTATATCTAAAGAATAATATATTTAAATGATAACCATGATGAAATCAAGCATGCAAGAACCAATTATACTTAGGATTAATACTCTTGATTCAGCCAATACACTCCATTATATTAAACATGATAAATACATAGAAGCTCATTACAATAGATAATACCATAACTTATGTGTGCATCATATTTGGTAGCATAACCTCACAATAACTCAGTTCTCACATACCACACTACTACTACTTCACATTACATATTTATAAGGGTGGGGACTTTCCCTTCACCGCTTATCTAATCCCAAAATAGGTCACATGTTGAAAATAGCCATGTGCCTTTACAATAATAGGCTAACATGCAAGAATGCTAATAATAGATCTCTCCTAGTTAACTATCAGTAGTAATTCTATTCTTTAGCCCGCATCCATGCAAAGTGCTCCATAGCCACTCTTCCAAAAATAGACCAATGTGTGTCACACAAGTCTTTTCCCATTTTATGTGCTCCACATGCCATCTTCCAAAAATAGATCATAATCATGAAAATGGCTAAGTCCTAAATCTGTCTCTATCCTCCGCACTGTGATTCCTTCCCAATCCTCCCATTCGTGCCTTCAAAATGCACTCTTCAATTAGCTAGCTAGATTAAGAAAAATAGCTCTTTCATCTTCTTCCATGTGATATCTTTAAGTATGCCTTCTACTAAGTGTTACTTTTATTATATTCTCAATACCTAATCACCATTCGAGATGAACTTCAGTTACACTATAACAATAGGTCACTTTCTTAGGCTAGATTACGAAAAATAGGTTTGGTCAAGGATTACATTCATCAATTTCAGAATTTATCCTTAAGATCACTTATAAGAACCTCAACCTATTTTTAGGAGGTCTCAAGGATAACATCCAGCATGATGTTTGTATTTTTAACCCAAATTTGATCTCTGACTCTATGGTCCTTTCTTGGAGAATGGAAGAAAGGGATCTGTCAAACATCAGTATTCACCTCAAGTCGGGAATGTCATATTCCAGACCATTTTCTCCCAACCCATTCGAATGACTCCTCAATAGATCGAAGAGAAAATTCCAAAGGGTTATGCTTCAACTATGATAGCAAATATAGTCGAGGTCACAAATGTGCTGAGAATAAGTTATTCTACATCAAAGGAGCAGAGGAGGATGAAGAGGAGGAAAACAACACAAAGGATCCATAGGCAGATCCTAAAAATGACTTGGAAGTATCTCCACCAACCATTTCATACTTACCACTCCTAAAACCCTCAAGGTTTTGGTTTCCTCAAGAAACAAAGAGTTGTCATATTGATATATTCAGTAGTACACATAACTTCATCAACCATAAATTGGAAGCAAGATTGAATTGCTTTATTTATCTAGCCCCTAAATTTCAAGTCATGATTATTGATGGGGGCACAATTATTTGTTCAAGAAAATTTCATAGTATCAAGTTAGCCATGGGTGAGTACAAATTATACTCTTCAATTTGTTCCAATCATATGGGTGTCTTTGTCGATATTATTTTTGGAGAAAAATGGCTCACAACCTTGGGGACAATTAAGATGAACTTTTAGGAACTATTCATGCACTTCCAATGTGAGGGTAAGAAGTTTTAAAATTTGGGGATTATGTGAAAATTCCCCTCATCTGGTCATCTCCCATCGATGAAAAATATTATATGAAAGGGTACTTGATGGGTTTGTCACATAGTTTTTCTCCATCAAAGCAAGATGCAGTGAAGATCGATACCCTCCATATTTACAACTAATTCTCGTATAGTCACTCAAGCTTTTTGGTGATATGAAAAAATTTCTTCCTCCAAAACGATCACATGATTATACCATTAATTTACTTCTAGGAATCCAACCACCCAACATCCAATCGTATAAGTACCCCTATGTTCAAAAGAGTGAGATTGAGAATATGGTGTAAGAGATGTTAGAAGCATGTATTATATGCCTTAGTCTCGAGTACATATTCTTATCCTATAGTAATGATGCATAAGAAGGATGAAAATTTATGGATGTGTCTATATTATAGAGATCTCAACAAGAACACCATCAAAGATAAGTTTCTTATTCCTGTAATTAATGATTTGTTAGATGAGTTACATGGTGTTGTATATTTCACTAAGCTAGATCTTTGTTCAGTTATCATCAAATTTGAATCAAGGATGAAGATGTCTCAGAAGACATATTTTTGATCCCATGAGGGTCATTATGAGTTTCTGGTGATGCCTTTTGATGGGTTGTTATTATTTCCAATCATTTAACCAACATATTCAATTTTCGGTGTCGTTCTCAAACCAGGGTTATGTCCTAGGTTGTATGCAATGAATTTGTAAGCAACACAATTGTTGTGGTGGTTCTCTTTTGGGGGGTTTCAGTTGGTATTTCTCTCTTGTTTCTCTTCTAAACTACGAAAAGTAAATACAACCTCTAAGCTACTGAAATGAAAGACAAAATTCAGAAATACATATAATCTACTTAAACAACATTGTTATGATAAAAATGATCTTAAAGGAAATAATTAATTAAATTGAAATACACACACGAATTGAAATGACAGTAAGGAAAGATACTAAAGAAAGGAAATATATTACTTCATTCAAATAACCATTCAAATCAAAGTACTAGAACTTAAACTTATCAGAATAACGATCATGCACAAAATATCAATCCTCCAATCTCCTTGGGTGAGTGGGACCTTGCTCTCCTTTAGGATTGAGGTACTTTAACACCAATAGATACTCAAAATAACATATAGATTATATTTATTCAAATAATTTCAAAACATGCTTCATCATCTCGATCAGAAATACTCCAACCTAAGTATATAACTATATTGAAAACTATCAAACTACTAACTATGAAATAGTTTCAAGAAGGTGTCTTTATAGACACAATTAGTTACAAATCGTGCCACAATGATAGAAAATGGATTTAACTACATAACAACCTCATTAAAGCTCAATGAAATATTGTAATATAGCTAAAAATAGGGTCCTTATTTATAGGCTACTATAAGAAAACCCTCTAGAATGGCATGGTGGTGAGAGACTCGGTCTTCTTGACTGTTACTTCCACAAAATTGGAAAAGAATGCACTTTATCAACCTACACACATCATCACATTACTCACAAAAGCAAATGGGAATTCCTATGGTCATTAGTTCACATGAGACAAGAAAAAGAGAAATGCATCAATCTTACTAAGGATATAACTATCTAGAACATCCCCATACATTAATTAACACATTTAGGAGCAAATCAATAGCCATATGAATGATATAATAAGTCAATTTATGCACTTGTCACTTTTTTTTCTCACAAATGTCCCCTCCACTTCTTAGAGTTTGATGAACACCATCTTCTAGCCATTTCTTCATAAATTTGTTTCGGCATTTTTGATGATATCTTAATTTAAATAAATACATGGAAAGATCATTTATAAGAGGTGGATCAAGTGCTCCTCACCCTTGAACATTATAAAATTTATGCCAAACCATCCAAATTCTCTTTTGGGGTGAGTGAGGTAGATTATTTAGGTCACATTGTGTCACATGAAGGGGTAAAAGTGGACCCTCAAAAGATCAAATCCATGATGGAATGGCCCATTCTAAAAACATCAAAACAATTGTGAGGATTCTTAGGATTAACAAGTTACTATCAGAGGTTTTTCAAGCAAAGTGTAGGGGAAGAACAATACCTCTCACATCTATTTTAGATAAATATTCCTTCTAGTGGAATGAAGCTACTACTACTTATTTTTAATAGATCAAAGAGACTATGTGTACTACCCCAATCTTGGCTACTCTAGAATTTTTAAAGCCTTTTATTGTGGAATGTGATGCATCTGGATATGGAATGGGTGTTGTGCTCATGCATGAATGATCCATAGGGATATAAAATGACTCTACTTCATCAAATTAGTCAAAGCACAAAGAAGGAAAAATAACACACGAAGGTTCTATCTTTTTAGTAACAAGACCACCGCTCTATGCAGAGTGGCGGTTACAAAACTACCACCCAACCGTGGTGGCAGTCCTAGGACCGTCGGTCTACATTGGGTGGTGGTCTAGGCTCTTTCAGAGAGAAAAATATATGAAATGAACAACCTAGAATTTGGAAGGTTATCTGTGTCTCTTCTCCTCCATGACCTTTCCCATTCTCTAGTACAAGGTAGGACATGAGAAAGGATATAAATACATGTTTGTAGAAGAGAAAAAGATCATCGGATCATGGAAGCAAGTGAGCAAGAATTTCTTAGTGCTAGAATTGTGTTTTGTTGTAGAAGAAAGGAGTGTTGAGACAAAGCAAACAAGTATTTGGGAGGAAGTGTGAGATATTATCTACTTCTCTTTCATACTTATTATAAATTTTGTACTTGTTATTTTGAATTGGCCAATAAAAGTGGGAAGAAAGAGAAATTTCCCTTCTTGACTGGTTTTTCCTCCTCTAGAGGTTTCCAAGATAAAATTTGTTGGTGTTTATGAGCTTAAATTCTTTCCTTTCCTGCAATTGTGGATTCTAAGCATAAGCATAATTCATTCACTAGATATCTCTATCATTTTCTAATAGAAAGTAGAACAACAACATTTTATTTTGTGATTCTATGGATAATTCAAAAGTTGAAGATTTTATAGATCATTTTGGTATCAGAGCTAACAAGTATCTAGGACTGTGGTATTCATTCTTGGATTTATATGACAATGACAAGATCTAAAGGTGAAGAGGCTTTACCTTACGATAAAGAAATTTCTACAAAGAAGTGGAAACAAAGAATTTGGTGACAAATGGAGGAAGAGAACTTGGTCCGTAGAATTGAGATGTTGGAGACCATGATGGATAGGGTGTTTTGAAGGCAATAAGAGCTTTCCGATTTACGTAAGACAACTTCTATCAAACAAGACTCCACGGACTCAGTGGTTTGGGGCTTAGCTGAAAATTTTGTCATAGGAAGGAGCAACCATGAGGAAAGTTATGGGGAAGAGCATGAAGAAGAGACTTCAAAGGCAAGAGAAAAGGTAAAATATAATCATACTCCTTTTAAAGTTGAGGCAAAAGTTTATATTAAAATCTTTGAAGGACAAGTAGATGCAGGTGTTACTTGATAAATGGTTAACATAGTTAGAAGTCTACTTTAGCATCCATAATGTCACCGAGGCATGACGATAACCTTTTCCCATCTCAAAATAGAGGGACACACTCTGGTTTGGTGGGAAACCCATCTAACCACTTGTGAAAAGAAGAAGTGTCCTATTGTGAAATCTTGGCAAGAATTTAAAGAATTACTTAGAGCTAACTTCTATCCTATTAGCCAAAAGACTCACCAAATGATTAAATGGTTGTATTTTAGACATGGAAGTGGTCAAAGTGTGCAGGAATATACTATGGAGTTTTGTAGGCGGTGCCATGTTGCTAAATATGGACTTGGAGGATGAGGATATTCTATCTAAGTACTTGGGAGGACTTCACACTCACCTTTAATTAAAAGTCATCTCCACTAAGCCCAAAGATCTCAAAGAAGCATGTGTGCGGGCATACTACATAGATGATGAAAAGAAGCAAGGAGAAGCAAAGCTAAGGGTGAAACAAAGTCAACAAATCAACAGAAAATAGAGTATGGGCAAACAAGTAACAAGGGTAAGTGGACGGAAAAAGCAAGCACAAGTTGTCACTACTTTAAATACTTGTAGAGATTAAGAATTGTGATATCAATGGTCATACCGACGCTAAATGTTGGAAGTTGCATCCGGTTACATCCAAGAATCGAACCAAGGACTCAAAGAATTCCATGACAACTATAAAAATAGAAGGGGAGGTGGAAATCGAATATGACTCGATGTAGATGAATGGCTTGGATGCAAGGCCACCAACATGGACATCCAGGAAGAGGAGATGAGTAGACTATTCCGATCAAGATAACTAAGGTAAATTCTTTGGTTGATACCGGTTTTTCAGTCTAACTTGATTTCAAGCAGCTTGTAAAGAAGCTTGCTCTTGAGACTTATGAGCATCCACAACCTTATCCTTTGGGTTGGGTTAACAAGGGTGTTGAAATTTAGGTAACAAGAAGATGTAAGGTCAAGTTTGGGATAAATTCCCGAAGATATTAATGTTTTAGAAGTTGACGTGATTCCACTTGATGATTTTGATGTTGTATTCGGGATTCCTTACTTGTATATCAGTGGATGCTATATGTATGAGAAGGAAAACTGGTAGAGATGGGTCAAGGATGGGATCAACTACAACATTCGGGCACACCAATGTAAGACACATGTTACTATGGTGAGTGATAACCAAGCAAAATGACTTATTCAGGAAAATCATAATTAGTTTTGTTTACTTTTGTTAAAGGATAAACAAGATGGGGTAGAAGTTTTAGATATTTCTAACCAGGGAAAACATGATTTGGATAGTATTATTTAGTCCTTTCAGGAAGTATTTTAGGATCCTAGTGGGTTACCACCAAAATGGGAAGTAGAGCATGAGATTAAGCTATTGCGCGATTCCCTCTACCAAACAAAGCAGGTTTTATAGGAAATCCTTACTTAAGAGTAATGAAGTAAAGAAAAACTCTAGGAACTACTACACCAAGGGGTGATATGTCTGAGAACCTCACCATACAGGTTTGCCTTTTAGGATGGTGTTAAAGAAGGATCGTTCTTGGATAATGTGCATCGACTACCATGCTTTGAACAAGATCACCATAAAGAAAAAATATCCACTTCCCCACATAGATGATCTCTTGGACCAACTTCAGCATGTCAAATTATTCACAAAGTTGGATCTCAAATCTGGTTATCACCAAGTCAGAATGAAGGAGGAGGATATATGGAAGACTGCCTTCAAAACAAAATAGGGTTTGTATGAATGGTTAGTACTTCCTTTTTGGCTATGCAATGCACCCAATACATTTATGAGATTGGTGAATGATGTATTGTGGGATTTCATAGATTCATGTGTCATTGTATATCTACATGATATCTTGATTTTTAGTGCCACATGGGAAGAACATCTAAATCATTTACAACAAGTCTTGTAATTTATCGGGATAAACAATCGCTTTGTAATATGAAGAAATGTGAATTTTCCAAACTGTCACTTGTCTATTTAGGGCATGTGATTGGAGGAGGAGAGCTACGAGTAGATCCAAAGAAGGTGGAATCCATCACTAATTGGCCAACACTAACATGAGCCACAAAGACTAGGAGTTTTGTGGGAGCAGTGCAATACATGCGAAAGTTCATTCCAGGATTCTCCATAATTATAGCACCTCTACACATAGTGGCCACAAAGAGTAAGGGTTTTGATTGGGGTAAGGATAAAGTCAAATCCTTTGAGTTATTAAAATACAAGATTATTCATGCTCCAAAGATTTCTCTTCCTAGTTTGCAGAGCCTTTTGAAGTAGAGATAGATGTTGGTGATTACGCTATGGGTGCATTGTTACTTCAAAGAGGTAAACCCATATGCTATCATTCTAAAACTTTCAATTCAGTAGTAAAAGTATATTCAAGTATATGATAAGGAAATGTAGGCACTAGTTCGTGCAATTAAAAAATGGAAGCATTATTTGTTAGGTAAAGAAACTATTGTGCATACTAACCACAAACCTCTCCAAAGATTTGCACGCATAGTCTAAATTGTAGTAGGAAAGGCACTACAAATGGATGGGGTCCCTTCAACATTTATGTTGGGCCCCTAAAATATTGGGTAAGTACAAGGAGGCAAATGGGCGCACAAGGCCTATTTTAAGAAGGGCACATAAGGAGAAAACGCATAGGACAGGGTTCTATGAGGGTTTAATTGAACAAGTGGCATGTGCATAAGTCGAACAAAGGTTTTGGGACTTAGCTATATTTGACGTGCCCACTGCATGTAACATGAGAAAAGTGTGACCCAACTACGCATGTGGAGTGGATAAGGTGCCACCATGGAAGCTTGGTGCCCACAGATGGAATATACCTTGCGATGTAAGTTTCTAGAAGGCCATCATTGCAAAGAGTGGAGAGCTCAAACCTAAAGAGGCATGTTCCCATGGAGGACCACCTTGGACACTTGGTAATAGATCTGAATTCCATGAAGGCTTGAAGATGTTGCGAAATGCTATGAATACAAGCACTCGACAGAGAAAAAGATATAAAAGGAGAAAGAGGAGAAGCCATGTAGGAATATTGTGAGAGCTCCATAAGTTGGGTTTAAAGGATCTGTAGGAATATGTTATACTAAGGGGATGGGTTGAACATTTTTATTTGTACTATGAAGGGCCTAAGTCTAGTTTTGGTGCATGACATTGGTTTGCATCATCATAGGAATCTTTGATTTCCTGAGTTAATGTAATGTGGTTATCAACATGCTTAATAGGAATATATGTGTGGTTCAAGTTCTACTTACATCTATATGGATCAGTTATGTATATGTTTTGTATGAGTGGGTGTAAAACCTTGTGTATTTCTTTTCTATTTTGATTCGGATCTATGTTCGTAATGTTTTCCTTATCTGAATGAACACATTGGTCTAGAAGTCATTCTGAGCTCTAAGATGAATGTATGGTCCCTTTCCAATATTTTCACTTAATTTTCTATCATAAATAATGCATTCTCACATAAATGAGGGACTCGGCACCCACGTGTGCCTCGGTGAGTGCCCAAAGACCTCTTGGGTGATAGGAAAGCATGCACGTGATTGTCCTTATTTGTTAAGGGGTAGAAGAATTGACTACATCTTGGTTTCATTTTCGGGACCTCTTTTTGAAGTTATTGTAAGAAATGGTATGCATATTTGTATCTGTATTGTGTGATGACAAAGTGTTTAACCTTGGAAAGTGTTTAAACATGGTTCAAGAGCATGGAGGACAAATTTTCTCGAGATTCGACATTGTGCCCGAGTTTGATGCACGTAGATGGGTAGAAGAGAACCTCTACCATGAATTGTATGAAATTTTTTATGTTTCTTCCTAGTAGAGATTTACAAATGGATCTCAAAGCATATGCATCTAGATCAAGATGGTACTATAGAGCATGTGTATGGACCCAAGATGATTACCGTGAGGCTTCAAGATGTAGATCTGAAGTTGACTTGTGTTGTGGATTGTTGGTGGAAGGGAGTGCTGGCTAGCCACACTTTGGAATATGCCATTTATACATACTCTTTTATGGAATTTGTTGATTTCAAGTTTCGAGGGATCCTAGAGTATCATTTCTACATGTTATTCCTTTGGGGATGAATATCTTGATCATTGCTTTAAGTTTAGAGGCATTTCCAATGGTTGGCTAAATCCTTCTAAGCACTTTGGACGAGGAAGCTATGGTTGAGGAGGATGGAAGACATTGAGACCGAGAAAGAAAGGGAGGAGAAGTGACTCAAGTATAGTGAAGCGCGTGAAAAGAAGATTGCTAGATAGCATGAGGTTATACATGTGATGGATCTATGGAGGCAGACATTGTGGGAAGGAGTTAAGGTTCACGCAGATGATGTGGAACCTGAGTAGTCTATGCTACCCCATCTTGGCAAGCACGAGAGAGATACCTCTTTGGCTTCGATGAGATTTCATCATGTGTAGAAAGAAGAGTCATTGGCATGCATCTAAACCCACCTAGTGACTATACCTTAGTGCTTGGTTTTCCGGATCAAGAGAGAAGTATTATCAAGCCGCTTTTATTAGTGAAAGTGACCGATCTACGCACAGGAGATATAATTTCTTATTTGGGACTTCTATGGCTACACATACCATTCCAGTGTTTGGAGGAATTTTTGGGCAAGGGGAAAATACACAAGGTTTGGGAAACATGTCAGGGAGTGGCATGGGACACACATATGGTAGTGGAAAAATGTCACGTAACATTGGTACGTAGTTCAATAGGACATTGGGGGCACTAGGCACGACCACTTTAGGCCCATTACTAGCCACAGGAGGATCTAGAGGTGGAACTGGTGGATCGGGAGGGACAGGGCTTGGTGGATCGAGTGGATCTGGTGGTGGGAACACCAGAGGAAACACTAGAGGAAACCAAGGATCTAGGTTAGGAATACTTGGGCCTCACCCACCTCCTTAAGTAATCATTGAAATATCTTTGTACTTTCTAGATTACCAGGGTATAGAGTATGTTGTGGAGCATGTGCACAAGTGTGAGCTGCTTTATGACATGCAAAGGGGATCATAACCATGGAATAGAAGGCCACCAATTTGTAACAATAATGCAAGTGCACACGTATATCTAGTATGGGAAGTATGACCCCCATCAGATGGTGGTAGATTACACTGCGTTGAAAAATTCCTTCCTAGTACAATTCCACATCCATAAGATTGAGTAGAAGAGCATCGGTGCTCTAAAGGATATTTAGCAGGAATGGCAGAGAGTGTACGAGAGTATGATGCACACTTAAAACTCTCTTATCAAAGTTTTCATATGACATCCACCCTTCATGGCATGCTCAATGGTTTATTAGAGGGTTGATAACCCCATTTGGAAGGACGTTATCACATAATACTTTCACAGACCCGCGCGAGGCATTAGAAGCTTCTCTACCAACCAAAGCTGTTGGGAGTGTTAATATTGGTGTTAGTCCATTTCTGGAAGCTCAAATCACTGCCATGGGAAAAAAATTGGAGAATATATCTACAAAATCTACACATGAGACTCGTAGTTGTCTTTGGTGTGTGTATTGTGAAGTAGAGGGGCATGCCAAGGATAGTTTCCCCAGAAAACTATACGCACCATTGTGGTAAATTGTGAGATTTGTCATGGGAATAATGATGTGATTAGATTCCCTTTTTACAGCATGTAATTCAGAAGAATGTTTCTTTCTATTATAATATTTATGCCTCTATGACCTAGGATACTAAGGATTGTAGGCTTATTGACCATATCCATAAGGCCATTGATCATGGTGTGTGTCAGACCAGCCTTGCTAGTGGATCCAAGGAAGATGATCACTATTATGAAGGATGCACGGATGGAAGGGCACATGGGAGAGGTTCTTGTGGAGGATTTTGTGGTCTCAGTGACCGTAGAGGAGGAAGAAGTGAGTTCTCGAAGGAACCTATTTCAATTAAAAATCTGCTGAACACTACAAGTGTGAGTGCCCAGATTTATTACAGTGCTCATGGTGTAGAAAGAAGCACAAGTATGAGGAGTGCCCTGATTTCTTTGATCACATGAGCTAACAACACTAGAAAGACAAGAGTATCGCGATGGTGAGCGTAAATAAGGATGACACATAGTGGATGCCACAGGGTGACACGTGAGTTAGGATTGGAACCTATTTTGGTGACAACACGAGTAGAAGTAGCATGTGCCAAGGAAATACCAAGGAAAAGGACCCTAGTTTCAAGGGAAGAAGTGGTACATGGGAAATACCCAAACCCTGCTCATTAGAAGGAGGTGTATCAAGAAATTATGGGTGTCATTGGAGATTATAGGGAGAAATCTAGTGTCTAAAGGAGTAGTCCAGGTAGCAAGGGAAAAGAAGGAATGCTAATGCTCCATAAAAGGACCTAGATGAGGTCAAGGAAGTATGAAAAATGTTAAGACAAGAGAATATTATTACCTTGCTATGAGAATGGCTACGAGAAACAATACCACGTGTCGGAAAGCAGAGCACGAAAGGCAAGTGTTGCATGTAAACCTCCCTCCCCATATCCTTGATTATGACAAAGAAATTACACTAAATGCAGTTTTGTGGATGGTTGGCTTCTAAGAAACATATTGATTGACATGGGAGTAGAATTCAATGTTATTACACTTGATTCCCGGCATCAAATGGGAAGGCTCGCATTAAATCTGTCTTTGAATGTGTTATATATGGCAAACAAAAATAAGGCAATTCCCATTGAGTACTAAAGGATGCAAAGAATTACCATTTAAGGGGCCAAGTTTACGGATACTTGGAAGTCTTGACACTCGCTAAGGAAGACAATTTTCCAACATTTCTTGGGGGTCTCATGGTGCTATAAGAACAACACCGACTTGAGGTTCAACAAAGGATATATTAGTTTTAAAAACAAGGAAGAACGGGTCATCATCCCTCCGATGGATGGAAAGTCAACACCTTACACTAAACCTTTGCAGAAGAGGTCCTTGATAGATGCAATCATTTTCACACCCACTAAGAACAAGGGAACCTCATGCACACTAGCCTATCACCCAAGTGGGCACTAGGCACTCAATTGAGGTGCGCGAGAGGGAGTTGAGTCTCTATTTGATGTGAGTTTAGTGGAAGGCATCATTCATGATCTTGAATTAGTGATTTAAAAGACATGAAAAAGCTATAGAGCTCGTGAACGGCTTCTATACCCTTTAAGTCATAACAAAAGAAAAGTGCTTAATAGAATAAACCAAACTAAGAAGTCCTAAATCTACAAAGGGACTAAACATTTAAGATTCATTTATCATACAAGAACAAGATCATAATAGAAACATGCAGATAAGATAGTATAGGAAGGAGATCTTAATATAAGAGCAAAGGGTAGCCTTATCATATTCATTCATAGTATTACTACAAAGAATCACAGATTGGTAGACCACACGGTCATACACCATATCTCGGATCCATACATATATGCTCACAAAACAAAATTTTCATTACCAATTCCCTCATTACATCCTTCCTATAATCATCTCGCCCATTTTATCACATATTTCTTGTAGTAATTTTGTAGAGCTCTGCTTCCTTCCCTTAGGTTCTCCTCCTTTTCATTCTAAGAGCGTGCATATATATAGGCATCTAATCTCCAAAAAAATCCTCTCAGTAACCTCGATTTGGCCCCAAGTGTCAAGATGTGGATCATCCTAGGCTGCGTCCCCAAGTCATGATTAGATTTTTGGATCTTCCTATCGCAAGGTATATTCTTCCCAGGTCACCTTGTTGTCAGGCTAGAACCTTATCCAAATGGAACACGTTCTTCATGTGTTCTATCCAAAAGGCCGAAAACGGCTAAGTCCCAAATTGTGCTTTGTGGGCATGCATCCTAGGTTCCCTAAGAACCCTTTTTGAACCCTTCCTTGTGCACCCTGACTTGCACACTTCGTTGGTTCCGTGCATGCTTATGTGCCTTTAAGATTTGGTAGCTACATTAGGGGCCCAACATTACCCCACACTTCACCTGTTCTCCACCCTCAGGAACCTTTTCAAAGAATGCAGTACAAAAAGGCAAGGCCTTGCCTTGGAAAAGAATGGAGGGAAAGAATAAAGAATGGGGGAGAGAGAGAATAGAAGGAGAACTACCTAAAGAAGAAGAAGGGGAAAATTCTACCATAGGTCGGCCTCCAGCGTATTCCATGCACTGACTTCATCCTACGCTCTTGTGCAAAGGTCGCCAACCAATGCACTCACCTTGTCGAAGGTTAACCCTTCCCCTTTTGTGTTTATGGTCTCTACCACCATCTCCAGTTCCTTTGCTTGATCTTCCAAGGCATCCATCTTCCTTGTAATGATCTTGTAGAGATATTTTAGCTAGGTTTTGATTGAGACCCATAGGATCTCAATAGCTTCAAACTTATTTTCCACTTCGGATAGGATATTTTCTTGCTCGCTCTATTGCTTTTATTTTTCTCCCTAAATTCCTTCATCTCAGCCTCATTGTTGGCAAGAAACATGCTTGTCACCTTGTCTTGATCTCGCGCAATGGTCGTAGGTGACCCCTACGGTTTGTGCGACTATTTTTACATCAGCAAGCACCTTGTTGTATTCAGCTATGAGTGTGATGAATTTCAACTTGTCCTCCTACTCCAAGTGTGCAGCTACATCCTCTACCGACTCCAAGGCCAAAGGCTACCTTTCCATGGTGAGGATCTGAGTCAAGTCCTCTAGACACTCCAGGGAGGATCCATACTTTTGTGTGGGAGGGTTAAGGTCTGGTGCTTCATGACAATAGCCTGGGAGATGAGCTCCACCTTCTTGGAAAATTCACGCACTTTAGCTTTCTCCTCTTGTAATTCTCACTGTAGTTGAGCACTGTTCATAGTTTCAAGGCTAAGTTCCTTTCTTAGCTCAACTATTTCTTCCTTCCTCTTCTCCATTAGGTCCTCCAAGACTTTAACCCTGTCATTTTTGTAGAAGAGCCTTGCCTCTACCTCAACAAATACTTTGTTGAGTGCATTACATACTTGCTCATCCGACGCTTATTGTGTGTTTACGATGGGGTTGACCCCTTTGTCTCGATAGCTCTAGTATCGCCCCTTGGTTAACCTCAAACTTTGGGTCATCAAGGTGGGATTCGAATGCCCATGATAGCATCTTTCTTGTGCGTGGGTATCCACCCTCAGGATCAAAGGACTCCATGGTGGTGAGCTCCTTTGTGGGCACGATACTTTAGAAGCATGCACGTAAAAATTTGTTAGGGTCATTAACATACCCCACCATTGATCTTCCTTCCTCTACGGGTTTACTTCCCGTGCGCACACCCTTTGGAAGTCACTATAAGAGTTAGGCCTTTTGTGCTACCCACACTCTTCTCCCTTTGCTATTCCTTAAATTCTCTGAGAACAAGCTCTGCGTTGCACTCCAATTCCTTGTCGACCAAGGTATTAATCATCTTCTCTGCCTCCCTTGTCACTTTCTCATCCACCTCCTCCTGAGTGAGCTTAGGCATATCTAGCTCCTTGGTACTTTCCCCCTCACTCCTTTCCTTGTTCTCGCGTGCCTTCCTCCCCTTGGGTACCCTTCCTCCTTACAAAGATGAAATCATCATTTGCATCTTTTTCTTCCTCTCCCTCCGAATCATGGACATCAACCAACTCCTGATTTACCTCCAGCTCTTCCTCTTTATCATCATCCTTTTCACCTATATAGGCATTCATTTTGTCTATATCCTCGAACTCTAGTTCTTCCATCCCCTCTTCTTCTTCCTTTGTTGAAAACTCTAAATTCGGGATGTGGTCTTCTCTTCATCTAAGGGTTCCTCAAGGGGATGGTGGCTTCACAGGTTCTAGGGTCTTCTCCTTGACCACCGTCCTCTTCTTCTTCCGGACATAGGTACTTGTCCCCTGGTACCTACATCCTGCTTCTCCACCACCCTCTGTTCCTCTTTCTCTTCCCTCTCCTTACACTTTGGCGTGGGCTTCTTCCTTCCAGTAGGGTCATCTGGGATGGATATCTCATCCTCCACGTATGTGCCCTTTTTGAATTTTGGCCTTATGCGTAGGTAAATCCTTGCGGCATTGCTCCCAACAATAGGTAAGGTCAAAGGCCTTACAATATGCACATCATGCGACATGTACCTTTCAACGTATGCACGCTTCTCTGGGTAGACCAACTTCTTCCTCATTTCCCTATGCTCTCTATCAAGGGTGGACAAGTCAAGGTTTAATTTCTTCGACTCCTTGTATCTATTTACTCCCGCTTGGAAAAATTGGGTAGTAAACGAGAATGGGAGTTTACACCATGGAATCTAGCTTCCATCGACCAAAATGAACCTACCAATACAGAAGTGTTGGTAGACTATGAACTCTGCTTCTCCTTTGGTCACTGTGAGGAGTTGTTCAGGGATCTGCCATTCAGCCCCAAATACATTCCTAAGGCACTTATATCATTTTTCTAAGCGTGCCTTGTGTACCCCTATCATTGATTTGCATGTGTATTTTTGAAACCACTCCACAGGTGAAGGGTCTTTAGTAGGGTACTCCCACATGAATTTTTTGGATGTATCTGGCACCTTGACTTTCAAGAACACAATTGTCAATAGAATGTTTCCAAATAAGATCTTTCCTCCCTTCTCCGCATTGCTTATGATTTCATCTGCAATATATTGGGAGAGGTTGTATATGGTTCCTCCTATGACTTTCCTGCAGACATTCAACCAAGGCTTGCTCACTTGGGTCCACCTTTCTTGTCCATTCAGCTTGGAGACTAGGTGTGCGGCCATCTTCATCACCGGATCATTGATATCCGAGACGTCGTAGTACCTTGATCCCTTCTTTAATCCCTAGGATACTATGGTTTCTTTGATTGCCTCCTCATCCAGGAGGTCATCTTTGAGCGTGTCCCCTTCACAGTTTAGGCATGTGAAGCATGAAATTAGTTGGGGAGTTATGCACATTTTGTGCCCTGTGAAGTAGAAGAAGTCTTTTTGTACGTACATCATTAACCACTTTGGTGTAAGCATTCAGATTCCCAAAATATGGTAACTCAAAAATTTAGAGGAGCCCCGCTTCTCCAATTTCTCCTTGACCACGTCATTGTAGATTAATAACCCGCCAGTGTTCATTTATTTGTGGGGCACACCAGCTCCAAATGCCATTTCCTTCACAATTGTACTTGACCGGTGATTGTAGTCGATCACGGTCATCTTTCTTATGTGGGACTCCCACTCTTGCCCTAGAAAAACCCCATCCGGGTATTGCATCTCCGAGTACCATTCCTCATTTATATCCAAGGGTATTTCTTCTTGTTTCTTCTTTCCTTTTCCTTTACCCTTTCCCTTCTTGGATTGTTTTGTAGGTTTATCAACTGGTTTCGTGGCCATCATTGCACCCTTTGCTTTCATTCCCAGGTTAACTTGTGATTTGTTTGAAAGTTTTCCTCATGCCCTAAAACACAAACCCTAATTTCAGATTTTTCTCCTTTGATCACGGTGCTTCTTCACAACATTCCTCACACCCGTGAATCACTTCGCTCTGGTTTGTAGATCCAATGGACCAATTGCACTTAAGTTCTTGGGATTTTCCTTTGCATGAGTTAGTTCTCAAAACCCTAGCTCTTGAAAGAAAATCACTCTTCTTGTATTTGCAATGTAAAAAATGAAATGCCCAATCTCGTATTTATAGCTTTTCCTCCTTTTACACATTTAAGGATAGGCTACCTACCACTATATGACAATATTTTATGTGGTGTTTTCAAACAAAACCCAACTTCAGCGCTTCTCCTTACATTCCCAATCCTTGTACAAAAATTTTCCAACCTTCCAAAAGTGCGCAAACAATCCATCTTGATAGAATAATCTTACTTCCATGTTACCGGTGCCAAAGGCACTTCTTCCATCCTCATGATTCTTGCTTTCACCTACCTTGTGTTTTTGCACTTTTTCTACTTTGTATGTGGATTTCCAATGTAACCTTATTTTGCCACCGACCCAAATCTTCCTAGTAGAATAAATCTAAGTTTCTCTTCATCATCTCACCCCACACTAAAATGATGCATGGTCCTCTACACATTCATAAGTCAAAAATTAATAAGGTTACCGGTGCCCAAAGTGCAGAAAAAAACAACGCGAAAGGGAAAATACAAGAAAGGAAAATCATAAAAGGAAATTCTAAACTAGTAGGCAAAACTACCTTATTTACAAACACCAAGAAGCATTATTTATAGTAGGGCTTCAGCCTACTCCCATTCAAGTGTCCAGGTAATTTCATCCCATCCAACACTTGTAAATCGCACGCACATGAATCAAGGATGTACGAAATTACATAAGGACCCAACGAATGTACCTTCAACTTTCTAGGGTGGTATAGAAATTTAGAATCATATAGTAATACCATCTGCCAACCTCAAAAAAATTTGTTCTTAATATGGTGGTCATGCCATGCCTTTTGCTTTTCCTTCTTGGTTTTTGGCTCCATCTTGCTAGTGAGTGCCTTTCATCCAACTTTATCAATTCATCTATTCTTTCTTCCAGTGCTTGCTCATCATCCAACCCTCCTAGGTGCACTATACACAAGAGATGGTAGCATGAATTCAACTAGAAAAATTACTTCCATGCCGAACACTAATTGAAATGGTGTGGCCTTATTCAATCTTTTATATGTTGTTTTGTATGCCCAAAGAACTGTTGACACCTTGTCATCCCAATCCTGCCTACCCACATCACATATCTTAGTCAATGTGTGACTAAGGATTTTTTTGAATGCCTCTACAGTCCCATTTGTTTAAGGGTGATAAGGGGTAGTCTGTAATGGGCTACCATGAATTCTACCAATAGAATCCTGATGATTTCATTTAAAAATTGTGAATGAGAACTAACACCTAAATAGTTCTATAACAAAGCTAATGAAAAAATCTAAACACCATCAAAGATGAGAGCTAAACAAGATTAATACCTAGCATAATGCATTAACTTTGAATTAACAATGCTATAGTATTTAAACCTCTACTTCTCTAGATTACCAACAAACAAGTAAATGGACCTAAATAAGCTCCATGGCAATCAATATTTGGTTGTCCTTGATATCTCCAAGAACCTAGGAATGGGGGCTTATCAAAATTGGGCTACAAGACCCTTTTGACACCTCCCATATGACCTAAGCACTTTAGGCTAGAATAGGAAGCTTAGCTCCTCAAGATGATGAACTCTCAAGAGAACACAAAAGCAAGCTCTTAGTCTATTTTGCTATATGCTTTGCATTTGCTTTCTCAAAGAGTTTAGGTGTAAGTAAAAAGGTAGGTGGAGGGCTCTTTATATAGCCCAAAGGATAAAGGATTCAACACATCCTCATGAATGTGGGATAAAGGTAAAACATGATTAGGAATGGATAAGGTTGCTTTATTAAAGGTAACCTTACTTTAGAAGGGTTTAATTTATGCTTAGCAAGTCATGGGAGTTGGGGGTGCTTTAATTAATCAAATGTGATTAACTAATAGGTAGATGTGAGCTTATAGAAGCCAATTAGAGGAATATTAGTACGATTTAGGCTATTAGAAAGGATTAAATCAATTAAATATTGATTTACTAGTTAAATGAAGGGAAGACTAATTAATTAATAATAATTAATTAATCTAGATAGAAGAGGTGATTTATTAACGGAAGGTCATTAATTAGGGTGTTAGTTGGATAGGTGACTTAATCAATTAGCGTATTGTAATTAATTAATGACAACAAGAGGGAATATGAGTGCTTTTGATGATATGTCATCGATTTGTGAGAAAGGGGATAATTAGCACAATTTAAGTATTTAAATTGCTTGGGCATAATTATAGGTGTCTACATTTTCCCCTCTTTGGGGTGGCATAAGTGATGTCACTTCAAAGATAGTAGATGGAAGAAAAATTTTGAAGGGATAGAAGAAAAATTAGTAGGAGGGAGAGATGCCCCCTCGAGTGTCGATGGGGTGATGGAAGAAGTCAATCGATGATCGAAAAAAAGATGAGAGATAGGATAGAAGAATGGGGAAGAGGCAGGATGCCCCATGATGAGAGAGAAAATTAGGGGTGAAAAGGAAGTGGTGTAGAAGAAATATGGATGAGGGGAGAGAAGAGCTTAGCCTCTAGCCGCTTATTTGTTTGGAACAAATTTGATGTCATCATATTGCCATAGGAACTACATCATCGGTCCTTATGAAAAATATAAGCATACGAAAAGGTAGAATGACATGAAAAGCCATACTACGAACAATTGTCCATTGCTGAAAGTACCAACTCCATGCAACATACAATAATGCAATGCAATACGAGAAGGAAACAAGCTCATATAACAGGGAAAACAAGTACAAACACACATATCCAACCCAACAATGGTCAAGACAGTTGTACAAATGTTTTGTTATCAGTGTTGAAGAGATCCACAAGTTTGTGATTGATGACAAGGGTTAAAAATGATGCCCCAAGCAAAGGATACATGCAAGGGGAAATGACAATGGACATAGGGTCCATGAAAAGTGTTTGTGCACAATGAAAAAAATAGCACCAGGCAATGAAAGTGCCCCAGAGTACAAACAAAGCAAGCAACTAGCTTTGTGAATGGTTGTGAATCGGTGATCCATGAGTCGTATTAATCGGGGAAGATGTGAGACAAACCAACAGGATATGGAGAAAATACCATGCGCAAGACACAAGTTTCAGCCATAATAAGCAAGTTACCATTTTTGTAGGGTTTTTACTTTTTAGGATTTTTTTGAAAATTTTGCCTTGTTTTTGGATTTTTATATATATATATTGTATATTATATTTTTTTTTTTTTTTACTTTCCAACCATGGTGAACAGTAGAAGAAAGTAGAAGAAGAAAAAGCGAAGGGCCTAGGGGTGACAGAAAGTGCCCTAGGAGGAAGAAAGAGAAACAAAGGACAAATAATGTCCTTGTTTAGTGGAAAAATTAAGAAAAAATAATTATTTAAAAAAATAATTATTTACGAGAGTGTGAAGAAGAAGAAAAAATCACCAGGAGCAATAAAATTGTCCGGGGAGAAGAAAGGGGTATCGGACAAAAAATGCCCCAATACGGTGAAAAAGAAGAGAAAAATAATTATTTAATAAAAATAATTATTCCACAGTGAATAGAGGAGAAAATGATGATCGAAACGGGTTTCCCGACCTTCCGAATGGTGAAAAATAGGTTAATATACCCCCAGGGGGGTAAAAACATCGCAATCAGTTCATTTTAACCACTCAGTTTAGAAAACTTACCATGTGAGGCTCTGACACTCAGGAGAGATGGTGATCACATGAGACCATTTGAGGCATGCTGATGCGCAGTCCGGGGTACCAGAGGCATGCGGATGAGGGCCCATTTGTGAGTATCACAACCTTGCCTTTAAAATTTTGTCATTAATGCATTAATTAGGGCATTTAGGCATGTAGAAAATGTAGGTGCTGCTGCACACTGCGCGCAGGCGGGATGGGTGGGATAGGTGCGTATGTGCCATTTGGGGCGTGCAGTTCATTTGAGGGCAGGTGCACGGGTATGTGTCTATGCACACACACATTAAAACATCACACACACACACACATGCACACACAGCACATGTGCACACGCACACACACCGGGAAAGGGGCACACACTAAAAAGCATGGGCGCGGCATGGATAGTCAAGCACACATAGGCAAAAGCACATATATGCATGCGCAAGCACCAATTAGGTGGCACACATGCCAAAAAAGGCGCGCAGTGCCCAAAAGAGGGCGCACGCACTAAAAACACATGTGCGTAGCAGCACGCGGCACCTAAAACATGGCACACATGCCCAAAAGGGTGTGCAGGTGCCCTAGATAGGCAGAAAAAGATAGGAAAGTGTCCAAAAATGTGACACTTAGAAGAATTTTTAGGATTTTGGGTTAACCCTAAAAAAGAGATAGATTTTTAGAGAAATGTTAGAAACTAATGAGTGGCGTGTTATTTTACGAGAGAGATGACTACTAGATTTCAGAGACGGGAGAGCATCACTCCCGATTACGAGTTAGAGGGCAGTATGCACCGGCGTGACCACCGAGAGATGGCCATATTACTGGAGGTAGTGGGGGCCCCGTGGCTCGGATGCCATCGATTGTATTAGATCACGACCTCTTGACTGCTACTTGCGAGTGATGGCATAGAGAGAGTCGATGTTTAGGTTGCCCCCACAGGTGAGATGACAGTGACCATAGAGGATGTGTGGTGGATTCTGCATGTGCCCATGATGGGTACATTGATTGAGTATAGTATGGATGCAGGTCGATCAAAGCAGCGTGCAGTGCTTTATTTGGTGTTGATGACATCCCATGATGGGATGGATGATGTAGCCTTACACGAGTGCATCTCGACCCGACATTGCATCGGGGACCACTTTATATCATGGCACTTATCAGTGGGTTCCTACTCACTGATAAGACAGGGACTTCATTCCCAGAGAGGATTGCTACCACTAGTTCATGGTATTTACAGTGGTGAGAGATATTGTTGGGGGCTAGTGTATACTGGCCCACTTATATTGGGATTTACATCTTATCACATACCACGGTCAGAAGACCGTGGGGCCAGACATCATTACTACAGATATGGTCATGGGATCATATAGCTATTGGATGCCCTATGGGCCCATTCCGAGTTCGAGATCCCGAGGAGCCATCATACATGGCTTGGATAGTAGTTGGCGGAGACATCCGTGGTCACCTTGGCAGCCTATTCAGATATAGGTGGGAGTTTGATGAGTTAGCAGTGATAGACGTCATTTGGCATCCATATAGACACTTCCAGTGGCCAGAGGATGCCACAGAGCTTAGCGTGTGCTTGGTGGAGCACTTTCTTATTGGCAGCCACAACTACATCATGGAGTTGTATCGTGTTGATAGGTGTCAGCGGCAGCTAGGCCGAGTATAGGGTGTCCCTCAGCCAGATATCTGGCATGCTCGTAGGGACTCTGAGAGGCAGACTATGGGGCCTCAGATTGTAGTAGCCCGAAGCCAGGGGCTAGTTTCTTATAGGTGGTCCCCCAAGCATGGGACCCATTACGACAGATTAGAGATCCGGGGACCATAGCTGATTATGCAACGTGTGGTATGCTACAGTATTACCCCAGTGACTTACTATTCCAGAGGTAGCTTGGGTAGCAGGCATTCACCCGCTGTGGGAGGTATGGCATGGGTCAGAGCGTAGGGCTAGAGTAGTGGCATTGGGGCCAGACCCGAGGATCCTTTTGATGGGATCCCACATGATGGACAGGGTGCCACATAGGCACAAGGGGAGGCCGTAGGGCCCAGTACAGGTAGCCATGCCTCCACCCCGAGGTAGGGTTTTTGAGCAGGGCCAGTCTTCCAGAGCACCAGGGACCAGTCCTAAGGCACATATAGCCTCACAACAGTGGTGGCATGAGATACAGCACAACACAGTGTATAGTGCAGTGAGCTCATAGCTAAGAGAGACGTGGCTAGAGCGAGAGAGAGACGAGGCTCGAGGTTGGTGTGTGATAGCCATAGCAGAGTGAGGATGAGGCCCGAGCCCATATTGTTACATTACTTTTAGGGGGATCATTAGGCTCGGCCTAGGCCGGGGCCAGAGAGATGACAGAGCATGGGCGAGCCATAGATCCGAGAGAGACAACTACACAGGGGGCACAGATATTGAGTCTCCTACATCAGTCCCAGTCACAGCTACGCATGGTCATGGCACAGAGAGACCACATGCATACTCATTATCAGGTAGTAGTAGCACCCAGAGGGACCAGGCCCATGCCGAGCTACAGGTGATGACCACGAGAGAGAGATCGAGAGGCTGCCACCTCTAGATAGGCCGAGGCAGACCTGGGCCAGGTTATAGGTGAGTGAGACACTTGCCCTTCAGGCAGCGCTCACCTCAGGAGATGTAGATCTGATTCGTGATGCCACCAGGCTTGGTGGTGAGGCACTTTTTACAGGACAACATATTACAGAGTGGTGCCACCAGAGTAGAGAGTGGCATTTCCATAGTTATCAGGATCGAGTGCATCGGCTCTCATTCACGGAGGTCTGGTCATTCCACCAGATCAGTCAGACAGCCCCTTCCAGAGTAGCCACCGAGACCAACGCCAGCCCAACCTTTATAGTTTCATCATCAGAGAGACAGACTGGAGCCCCAGAGTGAGGGTGAGAGCTGTGGTTGATAGCCACCTTTGTATTGTATAGATTCTTTTGTATGTATGCCTCTTATGAAGGCTGATTTTGATGTACAATGATTGTAGACATGTATTTTTGATGATGCCTCATGATGAAGGCTTGATTCTTTCAGATACATGCCCCTTTTTGATGGCATTGTGTATCACCGATGTATTTGTATTGAGCACTGATCAGACATTGTATGTATGTATACGACATTTTTTTGTGTATCCTTGTTGTACGCCTCAGCTGAAGGCATTTTTGATATAGAGCATAGATTTGTATGTATCCATTTTTGATATAGATGTATACTTGACACACATGCATATATATATGAGGAGTACTTTGTTTTGGCTCAGATTCACATGATTATGAGATGATGTATATCTTTGTTTTTGATACATGTATATAGATGGTTTTTGATTTGTCTTTAAACTCATGGGGAACTAATTGATGATGGGACATGAATCATGTTTAGTATCTTGAGCGGGCTTGTTTCCTGCATTGGATTCGATGCATGTTATTTTTCTTGATTCAACACTTATGGATGTTGTTATGATGTTATTTTATTGTCTTTGTATTTTGATGCATGTGACATGAGTGGGCATAATTCTATGATGTGAAATACCCCTTTTCAGAAATTACTATATGTTGATTCTCATTGCATGTTGCGTTTGTTTAATTCACTTATGGATGCATTGTGACACATGAGTGGGCATACATTGATTCTCATTGCATGCTGCATGTTTTGATTCAAGCACTTATGGATGCATTATCTGATTTTGTACTTTGTATGTATCTGATTTCAATGTTTTGATGTATACATGTGTTGTGGATGTTAGATGATAGATCCTTAGATGATATCAAATGTATTTCTCATGTGTTATTTTGATGTATATGGATGGGATGATATGATGATATTGGTGTGGGGGGATAGATTTTTTATTATGTGCAACCCCTCTTGCCCCCATTGATGATACGATATGTGATGATTAGCTTAGCATACATGCATGATGTAAAACTTAGCATTTTTGTTTATATATGATGTATAGATGATGCTAGATGTGATGATAGTGATGGTAATGTGATGTGAATGATAAAAAATAGAGCACATGCAAGAAACACAATCCAAATGCTAACAAAGAACACCAGGAATTAATGCAATACACCATGATTCACCATGTCTTATTAACAAGTAACAAACACAACCAAATGCTCAAGAAAGAACATAATGAATTAACACATTACATCATGATTTCCCAAGGTTCACTAGCATGTCGAGACACACCACAATATGCACAAGCAAGAATGAATCTAATCTAAGCAAGAAAATGATGAACTATGAAAAAGTACACCCAAGCAACAAACAACTCAAAAGCAAGCATGCAAAACACTATACAAGCAACAAGCAAAGCAAGGAAACAAGACAATGCAAGTAAATGTTTTTGTAAGATATGTTTTCATGCACCGATTTTCTATTGTTTAGGTTTTTGTGAAACAATTTTCTATTGTTTTTGTGTTTTCTCAAAACAATTTTCTATTGTTTTTGTTTTTCTCGAAACAATTTTCTATTGTTTTGTTTTTCTTGTTTTCTCAAACAATTTTCTATTGTTTTTGTGTTTTTCTCAAACAATTTTCTATTGTTTTTGTGTTTTTAATGTTTTCCAAAGCTATGTGCAGGTAACCAAGAAAGCATGGATGCCCCCAGCGTTAGGTGGGGAATATACAAGGGTAGAAGCCACGTGCTTATGAACAAGAAGGTGAAGTCATTGAGTTGCCCCAACGTAAGATGGGAAATAATGAAAGACCACGTCCCTCACAGATGAATAGAAGAAGGCAAAAGCTGGATCAAGGTTGGACAGGATGGTGTGCACAAGGAAACTCAAAGGCAAAACTAGGTCTAGGCCAAAGACAACTACCCTTCTAATACATAATGCTTGTGAACAATGAATCCTCCCGAGGCACAAAACTATTTTCACCCAAGGACTTGTCCAAAGTGCCACAATTGCGTGGTTTTCACTAGTGGACGACCTATTTTCTCTTTTTCTTTTTCTAAATTTTTTTTTTTTTGTTTTTGTATTTTTTTTTGATTTTTGTGCCATGTTCAAGCATAGAACTTCTTAAGATGCATGGCATTCATGGGCTCCCGGAGCTCATCACCATTGGGGTGAGCCAGTTTGTATGCCCCGTGCCGTACTTGGCAACTATGACATAGGGTCCTAACCAATGTGGTTCAAACTTCCCTTTCTTTTCTCGCTCTGCTCTGGTGTTGAACTGGTTCTCCTTCATAACCAAATCACCAACCTCAAACTGATGAGGGATGATTCTCTTGTTGTAATTTCTGGAGACTCTATGTTGATACACCTTTAGGTGATTAAGGGCACGAATGCACCTCTCATCCAGTAGCTCCAACTCAGCCAGTCTTGCCACTCGATAATCTTCATCCTTATCCAGATAGTCTCGAAGAGAGATCCTCAGGGATGGAAGTTCAATCTCTAAGGGGATGATAGATTCTATCCCGAACACTAAGGAATATGGTGTCACACCTGTAGGGGTGCGAATGGATGTTCGATAAGCCCAAAGGGCTGGATGGATTTGTAGGTGCCAGTTTTGACTGTTTTGCTTGACCATCTTCTCCATTATCCTGACCAAAGTCTTGTTTGTTGCCTCAACTTGTCCATTACCCTAAGGGTAATATGGTGTGGACCATTTCAATCTGATTTGGAACCATTGGCAAAGACCTTTCACAGTTTTTTCTTAAATGACTTCCCATTATCTGTAATAATGGCTGTCAGAATACCATATCGGCAAATAATGTGATTCATGATGAATTTAGAAATTTGTGCTCTGTGACATAGGTTAAAGGGACAGGCCTCCACCCATTTTGTAAAATATTTTGTGGCTATGATGATATGTGTATGACCATCAGATGAGGTAGGAGTAAGTTTCCCTATTAAATCGAGTCCCCACTTGGAGAATGGCCATGGGGTAGTGATTGGTTGTAATGGTTGTGACGGAGCATGGATGAAATTTCCATACTTTTGGCAAAGCACACATTTTCTAACATAATTACAACAATCAATTTCCATGGTAGGCCAATAATAACCTACTCTCAATAGTTTCTTAGCCAAGACCATTCCATTTGTATGTGCTCTACATACCCCTTTGTGCACTTCCTTGATTGCCTGGATTGACTCCATCACATCCAGACAACGTAATAGATTCCCATCATAGCCACGATGATAAAGTGTACCTCCTAAAAGGGTGTAATGGGCTATCTAGTGAATTAGGCTTTGCTTTTTAGAGTGGGAGATATCGGGAGGGAATGTGTTGTCCTTAAGATAGGTGAAAATGGGTTCATACCACGAAGAATGGGGACCAACAACCTCACAAGCCAGGAAAGATTCTAGCATGTCATATGTGGGCTGGCGTAGATTTTCTACGAAGAATGGCATATCATTGTTCCTGGTGGAATACGAAGCATAGATCCCACCATTTCCATGGCATCCACTGATCTGTTCTATGCTCTTGGGATTTTCTCAAAGGTGATGCACACAAAATACTCCTTTAGAGTTTCCACTAACTTTTTGTAAGGTATGAGCTTGTCATCCTTAACTTTATACTCATCATTAACTTGTTTGATGATTAGCTATGAATCACCTATGACCTTAACATGATGAACATTCCACTTGATGGCTAGCTTCATCCCTGCAATGAGTGCTTCATACTCTGCAATGTTGTTCGTGCAAGGGAAGGCTAGGTGGAAAGCCTGTGGTATAGGATCACCCGAAGGAGTAATAAGGACCACTCCTACACCTAAACCATGAAACATAAATGATCCATCAAAATGTATCTACCATATGATAGATTCTTCAATGTAGAGCAAAGATGCATCTGTAGATCCAGACTCAAAGGTTCCATGCTTTGCAAAGGTGCTTCTACTAGCTGGTCTGCAAGTACTTGTCCTTTAACTAATTTTTGATGGAAAAATTCTATATCAAACTCACTGAGTAGAATGATCCAATTAGCCATTCTACCTGTGAGGGTGGGTTTGGACAACAAATACTTGAGTGGGTCAACCTTGGATATGAGCTTGGTCTTAGTATTTAGCAGGTAATGGTGAAGTTTTTTGAAAGGTAAAAACAATGGCCAAGCAAGCCTTTTCAATCTGAGGATAATTAAGTTCATAGGTGATGAGGGTGCGACTCAGATAGTACACCACTTTCTCTTTATGGCTAAGGTCATATTGGGTGAGCAGTGCACCAATAGCATATTATGTAGTGGAAATATAGAGAAAAAGTGGTTCTCCCGGAGTAGGAGGCATGAGGACAGGTGGATTAGCCAGGTATTGTTTAAGCAAAGCAAAGGCTTGTTGTTGCTCGGGTCCCCAGATGAAAGTGACATCCTTCTTAAGAAAATGAGTGAATGAGTGACATTTATCTACAAGCTAGGAGATAAAGTGGTGAATGGCTTGAATTTTCCCCTCACAAAGCTATGCTACGCTTTGCTTGATATTCTCGGTGGAGGCATTTTAGTGATGGCGAGACACTTTAGCGGGTCTACCTCAATACCTCATCTTGACACAATGAAGCCCAATAATAATTTCCCGATAGCACACCAAAGACACACTTCTTTGGATTCAGCCTAACTTTATATTCACGCAGGTGTTCAAAGATACGCCGCAAAATGATAGGATGATCCTCTCTTGTTTTGGACTTTCCCAGGATGTCATCTACGTAGTCTTCCATGATGTCATGAATCATATCATGAAATATTACTATCATGGCCCGCTGATAAGTTGCTCCCACATTCTTAAGGCCAAATGGCATCACCTGATAGTAGAAGGTGCCCCAAGGAGTTGTGAAAGTTGTTTTGTGTTGGTCCTCCTCAATGATTTTAATCTGATTATAACCCAAAAATCCATCCATGAGTGATAGCATTTCGTATCCTGTTGTTGAGTCAACAATCATATCAATGTTGGGTAATGGAAAATCATCTTTAGGGAAAGCCTTATTGATGTCCCTAAAATCCATGTAGATTCGGATACCGATAGGTTTCTTCTGGATAGGAACAATGTTCGATATCCATTCAGAATAGTCAATTGGTCGATGAATCCTGCTGCAAGCAACCTTTCCAACTCTTCCTTAACCAACAAGGCCACTCTTGGATGCATCTTTCAGAGTTTCTATTTGATAGGCTTGGCGTCTGCGTGCATGACTAGGTTGTGCATGACCAAAGTTGGATCTAGGTTGGGCATGTCTTTGTAAGACCATGCAAACACATCAATGAACTCTCACAACAACATAGTGAACGTCTTTTGTTCTCTAGCTGAGAGTGATGCCCCCAATTTTACTATCTTGGGATCTTCTTTGGTACCAATGTTGACATCAATGGTTTCTTCGACTAACAATTTTGATAAATCCTCCATACGCGTAGGATCAGGAGGAAGGTTGAGATCTTCATCCAAGGATGTCTCCATGAGATTTTCATCCTTGGCATGGTCACTTTGTTTGTCCTTTGATTTTCTTATTTGTTTGTCAGCCAGTGCCTCAAAGAGGTTTTCACTGTGACTTGGACTTTGATTTTTGCCGAGGCTTTTCTTTAGAACTTTTTCCCTCACTTTTCTTTAAATTTTGTTGACCACGAAGTTCAGCCTCCTCGCCAAAGTAGGCACAGGTGTCTAAGTCGATAAAGAAACCTTTCTTGATCTCCAATGGGGATTGTATCCCTTATGCCCATGAACTCTGCAATAGCCTCATCATTCTCAAATAAATCTAGTGGCACGTGATGTTGTTGGTCCCATTCAACAAGGGAAGGGTATACAAGGTCAAGGGTTGGTTCGGTGGGGGTTATGGTCGGACAAACATTGTTCATGAAAAGGTTCGTGGAGGCCAGATCCTCATATTGGCTACAATGGGAATCTGTATCACTGTCTAGGTAATCGGAGCTATCCTCACACTCAGAACAAGTCATCTTGATCATTGGGGTGCACTCCATAAGGACAAATCCCGATGCCATATCTTTTTGTTTTGAAATGTGGAAGAGGGACTGGTTCTCTTTGTCCTTGTTCATTCCTCCCACATCCTAGGCCTTTGTAGCCCATGGAGTACATCATTCTGCTAGATTTTTCATATTCTAGGGTTTGATAACAGGATGGCTGAGTGTCCTCAGGGACCCAAGTAGTAGGTGGATCAAGCAATTTCTCCTCAGCTAACAAGCCTCCAGGTAGGAATGACCCAATAGTGTGTTCTTCTCTAGGTCTCCTAAAGTGGTAGTTGGGTCGACCTCTAGTCTTGGGTGACAAAGAGAGGTCTGACACCAAGAGTGCTTGTTGTACATTATACTCCCCATAGCCATATTCTAGGATTTTCATCTCCCATGAATCAAATGGAGATGTTGAAGTAGACACCCCATGAGCGCAAGAACTAAGTGAATCTAATCCACGGGATTCCATAGCCTTAGACTGAAGAGGAACCACTATATATCTATGGAGGGACATGCATATGTACCCTTTCGTGTAAAGCTATTGAGAGCTCTACAATGAGCAAAGGGCTCTGAATCTCCTGGTATTGTTATCGTATGTCCCTCATGCTTCAACTTGATGCATTGATGAAATGTTGATGGCACGGCCTGCATGGCATGAATCCATGGTCGGCCTAGAAGCATATTATATGGAAGTTCCAAGTCTAGGACGTGAAACTTCATCTGATGACAAGTGGGGCCTACTTCCATAGGTAGTGTGATGGTACCTATGATTCCCTTTCCGTTGTCGTATGCGGTGATAGTGATAATATGGGACTCAAGATCTTCCTTCGTATGTCCCAATTGTTTGACCAACTTAAGCATGCAGATGTTCAATCCCGATCCATTGTCCACAAGCACCCATTTGATTTTCCTACGGGTGATAACTACCTCAATGTACAAGGGAAGATTATGTGTAGGATTCTCGGTAGGGATCTCCCTATGGTTGAAAGTGAGATGCTCACTTGGTGCAATATTTGCCACCGTAGCTTGAAGGTGTGCAGGATCGACTTCTAAAGGCACTCCCGACCCTGAAGAGTTTGATACAGAATGTCCTTATGCACATTGGATATCTTGAGAAGATCTAAGATCAAAATCTTAGCAGACATCTTCTCAAGTTGTTCTAAAAGGTTATATTTACCAGTATGTGGGGTCAATGGAGAGGGTTCCAGAATTACGAGGCAGGCATGCCTTATTACCACAGTGCAGTCCTTTCCCTTAATCCAGATAGTATTGACACGGTCAGCAGGAGAGTGAATACATCTGATAAGTGAATCGTAATGATTGTTATCTCTCTTGGTATACAAGTAATTCATGGCTTTATAAGTTTGGGATGACTCTCCCGATCCGGCTTTGTCTTTTCTGACTTATCATGCTTGGGGAATGGTTCTTTATAAATCCCCATTTTCTCATTAGGTGTTTGTGTTTTTCTAGGGTTATCCACCTCTATCTCCCCATTGTCAATGAGGTCTTGAATATAGTGGCAAAGTCACAGACATTTGTCTATTTTATGACCTTTAACATGATGCATTTCACAATATTCATGCTCCTTATACCATGAAGGTTTAGGAGCGTTGTCGTCAAATGGTTGTGTTGTAGGATAGGTCATCATGTGGGCCACATCCAACTATTTTAGTATGACTGACAATGGTTCATTGAGAGAGGTGAATGTTCACTTTGGTGGTGGTTGAATTGGGCCCTTGGTCAGTTTAAAAGGTTGACCAGTTTGGACCATTTGAACGTGTTTGGAATCAGTGATTCCATCTCCTACCACATTTTGTTTTTGTTGAAAATCTTCAGCTTTTCCGTGGGTTTGACACTTTGGTTGTCTTTAGATTGGTTTTTAAGGGTGCCTTTGGCAATGAGAGCCTTTTCTATCTAATCCCTTTCTCGATAACCTCCTCAAAAGTATGGACACAATGCATTTGGAGGTGGAAGGTGATATCTGGGTTGAGATTGGGAACGAAGATATTGACCAACTACTTTTTCAAGGAAAGCACAAGGGAAGTGACTAGCTATCCCTCTCCATCATTGGAGGAAGCTAGAAAGGTCTCATTTGGGCATTGTTTGGCACCACACAAGTCTACCATGGTGACATCACTCTCTATGTTATACGAGAAGTGACATGCACAAATCTTTCTACGCAATTTTGGCCAGTGGAAATTGATCCTCATGGTAAGCGTGTAAACCATTCCAATGCTTGACCTCTGAGACTCTTGGGAAAAATTCTGATGAGGTAATTATCACTATAAGACACCTCTTGACATGCCATGTAAAAATCTTTAACATGATCCCTTGGGTCTCCCTTTCCTTTGTATTTTCAAACTTTGGCATATCAAATTTCTTTGGAAAGGGTTGAAGGGTCATTGTCTTGTCAAAAGGATAGGGGCATAGTTCTTCATATTGATATTTCTGATGCTCCCTATATTTCTCTCTTGTAAGCTCACAAGCATCACTTTCATAGATTGCACTTCCTGTGCGAGCAATTGTTCTTTAGTGGGAGAAGCGGGGATGTATACGTGATGATACCCTATGTCTTCTTCTCCTTGTTTTCCCGATGGAGTTCATTGATCTTAACCTTAGGCCTCAACTTTTGAATGTTCTTGTTTGCATCTTTCTATACATGGGAAGTAAGCAAAGCTAGTTGTCCGGCTTAGGTTATTGATTTGTTGTTGATTGTGGCTTGGTTTATAGCCTCTTCTTCTAAAGGTTCCTCCTCTTCGTACTGTGGAGGTTCTTCCTCTGTCTCAAGTTCTATCTTGTTTCTTCATGGCACTTTGATGAGGGGTATTCTATTCCCTACCACTTTATCATTTTCTATGTAAGAAGTGGAAGCATGCCCACCTGTTAAAATATCTTCCATATTGATAAGGGGCATTCTTCCTCAGTAGTGTCATTTTTTTGTAGTATTGGTTCATTCTCGATGGGAAATTTGGCCCCTAATTCGACAACCCAAGCCAACACTCTATCTTTGTTTCTAAGAAGAAATTCATCTAGCAGAGTAGGGTCAAAATCAAAGTCCACACGTGGTGACTCTAATTCATTTCCACTATGGTCGACCATTTCTTCTATGTTTCCTTTTCTATAGAAAATAGTGGTCCTAGATCATGTCCGATGAATGGGTTTGACCCTTGTCTATTAGAGGTTTCCCAAGCTTGCACTTGTTGTTCCTCATATGTTTGTTTCTTTAACCCTAGACGTGTTTTGGGAGCCATGTTTTCATGATAGTTTCACTAGGGTAAGTTGTAAATGTGTTCAAAGTTTAATGACTACCCCTAAGTGAAATGCAAGATGTATTTTTAAAAGAGTAAATCAACAGTGTGAGAATACCAATGTGATAGAGTGATAAAATCACCAATGAAACAATCGTTTGGTATTAAAACCTTTTTGAATGAAGTATCTCCTAGACTACGTTTCAAAGTAATTTATCATCGAGATGATCAACAAGATGTCTTCACTTATGCCAAGTTCAAGGGAATGAACAAAACGTAAGTAAATACAAGAAGTCAAATGCGATCTCCCAATCAAGATATATGATGAGCGAGCTCAAATCTGATTAAGACCTATATCTCAAAAAGTGCCAATTACGATTTGTGAATGACACAACAATATCACCAAGATATGTTAACCCACTTTGTGAGAAAGTGAAGTATTGATATCGAGGTGTTATTGATATAACACGCACAAATGGTAACGTCTAGCACTCTTTGAAATCAAGGTAATAATAGAACCAAACCAAAAATCTCAAAGTATAGCTAGGAATAGTTAAAAATGTGTGCAACATAACCGTACAATATAGGTATTTATGTCGAGTTTACAAGAAACAAGACGTAAATATCGAAATTGTAATGATATGATACAAACAAGCTAACTCTTCTAAGGAAGTCCATGGATGAACCATGCCTAACTACAATGATGACCTTGACATGGGTATCAAGATCACAATGGCTACCAAATGACGTGAAAACACCTCCGCTCACTTTAGATGTTTAACTAACCTAGCCGCAAACATGGATGGGCGTAAATGACATAAAAGTGAGAGAAATAGTCGAATGGAAACACAAAGGTAATCACACTTCTTTTGATCAACAAAGTGTCAAAAGAATGTGAAGGAAATAAATCAAAAAATGACAAAAATGCTAGCCTCACTTCGGCAGAGTTTCACCTCACCCTAAGGCAAGTAAAAACTAGGTGAAAGTAATGCATCACACATTTCTCAATATGGTTCACAACTCAACACTATTTTAGAATGGTCAAAGTGGGCTCCTGGCCAAAGTATATTCTCCTAGGTGGTTCTCTCATCCTAGGTGTTACAAAGTTTCCTCGAGCGAGCACGATTTACCCAAAAAGTCACACTGACTAGTTTGGGAGTATCTCGGCTTTACTTTACCCCCTTCAAGAATAGTAGGCAACTAGTGCATCTACGTGTACTATCACTGGGGTCACCACATGGACAACTAATAACGCTATCTCACAAAGGAATCACTAGTCAAGTAGGTAGTGCGGAGCACTTCCCATTTCATCCACAAGGTTCCCTCTTGCGTGGACTACTTTGGGGTTCCTGGAACCACCCCCATTGTTGTAGCTTAAGGCGTTATGCCAAAGGGGTTATGTTCCAGTTGAGCGGAGAGGGACGTACCCTTTTCCAAAACCTACAATATAGTGTTTTGAATATGTTGTTCTTTTTATCTTTTTTAATTAGATGTGGTTTGCTTGAACAACGTTTGGCAACCTGCAAGAAACACGTGTATTAGAAGTTTTCTGACTTTTGTTTCGAGTCCTTCATTCTTTGACAAGCATTTTTTTGTCCTATATGATGATGATTAGTAGTTTTCCATTAAAAGAGAAGGCACCATTTCTGATTCTCCAGATCATCCAAGGATGCAAGAGAAGAGCATACGTGATGTCTTCACAAATCTCAAAAGATAACCAAATGGAACAACACTTTAATTCAACAAATGCCAAATTGACCAATTCTAACTAAAATACTCTTAACAATCTTAAAGTGGCAAAAGGTTTTAAGAATCATTTCTGATTCCCAAGATCACCCCAAGGGACGTGAGGGAAGAGCATACGTGATCTCAATCCTATTAGTAAACAATGCAAAATACTACCTAATCAAATACCAACATGTAAAAATAGCCTGCAAAGACAAATATGTGATTAGATAAACCTGCAAGAAAGTTAGCACATCAACTCTTTAAATCCAAAAAATGCAAAAGGATGCCTGCGCCCCTTTTTCTGTGCCTGTGCGTGGGTTAGGGCGTATGCACCACCAAAGGCTATTTTTTGGCACACAGTGTACCTACACCACCCGAGAGATGTGTGCACCCCTAAAATAGTGCTGCCACTAAAACAACACCTGCGCCACTCTGTGGATTTTTTAGATCAATTAAATGCCTACGCCACCCGAGAGGTGTATGCGCCACAAAAACAACATATGCGCTACTCTAGAAAAATAGACAGAAAAACTAACAAATAACCGTATTACAAAAAATATACCTATGCCACTAAAACCACATGTGCGCCCTGGTTAGGGCATGTGCACCATTTTGATAGGTTTTAGATGCATGGTGAAGGTACACGAAAAATGACATGTGTGCACCGGGTTAGTGCACTTGCGTATGGGTTAGGGTGGATGCGCCAGGGTTAGTGTGCACATGCACCGGTCAGTCGAAGATAGAATGATAGATTTTAACAACATGCTGCATGCCACCGAGAGAGATGTGTGCCCCTAAAATCATGCCTGCCCCAAAAATCATGTCTGCGCTCCTAAAATTGTGTCTGCGCTCCTAAAATTGTGCTTGTGCCAGACCTGCAACCAAAGTACGGAAAAAAAAATGTAGAAAACTTCACAATACTCTAAATTTTGACAAGTTAGTTTAAAAATGGCAATGACCCATTAAAATTAAGGCTATAAACATGAAGTGACACATATTAAATGAGCAAAAACTCCAAAAAATGGAAATTAATTACTACATGTGCATATCAAAAGTTAGCCAAAATAATGAAATTTAAACTAAAATGCCATGGGACTAAGTGTCCCACCAGGCATGCCAAATGTGTGCAATGGTTTTGTGCTTTTTAGCTAAGTTAGATGAATGAGAACTAACACCTAAATAGTTCTATAACAAAGCTAATGACAAAATCTAAACACCATCAAAGATGAGAGCTAAACAAGATTAATACCTAGCATAATGCATTAACTTTGAATTAACAATGCTATAGTATTTAAACCTCTACTTCTCTAGATTACCAACAAACAAGTAAATGGACCTAAATAAGCTCCATGGCAATCAATATTTGGTTGTCCTTGATATCTCCAAGAACCTAGGAATGGGGGCTTATCAAAATTGGGCTACAAGACCCTTTTGACACCTCCCATATGACCTAAGCACTTTAGGCTAGAATAGGAAGCTTAGCTCCTCAAGATGATGAACTCTCAAGAGAACACAAAAGCAAGCTCTTAGTCTATTTTGCTATATGCTTTGCATTTGCTTTCTCAAAGAGTTTAGGTGTAAGTAAAAAGGTAGGTGGAGGGCTCTTTATATAGCCCAAAGGATAAAGGATTCAACACATCCTCATGAATGTGGGATAAAGGTAAAACATGATTAGGAATGGATAAGGTTGCTTTATTAAAGGTAACCTTACTTTAGAAGGGTTTAATTTATGTTTAGCAAGTCATGGGAGTTGGGGGTGCTTTAATTAATCAAATGTGATTAACTAATAGGTAGATGTGAGCTTATAGAAGCCAATTAGAGGAATATTAGTACGATTTAGGCTATTAGAAAGGGATTAAATCAATTAAATATTGATTTACTAGTTAAATGAAGGGAAGACTAATTAATTAATAATAATTAATTAATCTAGATAGAAGAGGTGATTTATTAACGGAAGGTCATTAATTAGGGTGTTAGTTGGATAGGTGACTTAATCAATTAGCGTAGAGGGAATATGAGTGCTTTTGACTTTCTAGGTTTTACCACCACTTTGAATTCAAATTCCTGAAATAAAAGTACCCAATGACATATGCACCCTTGCAACATCGCTTTGTTTACCGAGATACTTCAAGAGCATATGGTTAGTGTAGAATATGAAGGAAGTCACCGGTAGATATTTTATAAATTTGTGGAGCACGTAGATCATTGACAATGCCTCGTGCTTGGTCATTATATAATTACATTGCATTGGTGTCAACTTTCTACTTACAAAACATAAGGGATGATCAAAAATCCCCTCTCTGGTTGAGCAAAACGGCTCCCATTTCTGTACCAAAGGCATCCATGTGGACGTGGAAAGGTTTATCCTATGATGGGAATCGTATAATACGTGTGGTGACAAGCCTTTCCTTTAGAGTGTCAAATGCCTTCTCTGCGCCTCTCCCCACCGAAAGGCGAGTCTTATGTCCGAGAAATATTTCGAAAGGCGCGGCGATCTTGGCATGTCCCTTAATGAACTTTTTGTAGTACCCAGTGTGTCCAAGAAATCCATGCACATCCCTTTGGCTGGTGGGCTCCCCTAATACCACAATAACTACAAATTTTACGGGATCCACCAGTAAGCCCTCTTTGCATATGGTATACCCCAACAACATTCCAAAAGTAGTTGCAAAGACACATTTCTTAATGTTGAGGGAAATCCTCAAATGCCAAAAATTTTCAAACATCAATCTCAAGTTATCACAGTGGTCCCTGACAAGTCCTTACACTATCCAATCATTCAAATATACTTGAAGGAACTTGTGGATGAAGTCCTAAAATGCTTGTACCACTATGCACGAAAATATAGCAAGCACATTCCTCAATCCAAAGGGCATGGCTGTGTATGCAAAGCTTCCCCACTCGGTGGCGAAATTTGTCTTTTCTTGGTCTTCCTTGGCAATCCTTACTTGGTGATATCCGAGAATCCATCCGTGAAGGAATAGACCTCGTGCCCACCAACTCCTTCCAAAATCTCTTGATAAAGGGGGTGGGAAAAGGATCTATGATACAAAAATGTTCAAGTCTTCCATTAGACTTATCCATTCTGATTCCTCCATAGCCTCAATGATACCGGATGCTATAATTTTATCTAGCTCTTATTTAACCATTACGTGCATGTTGGGATTCATCCTATAAGGCCTCTTCCTAATCCCAGCGTGCACCATCTTTCAACTTTATCCTCATTTCCCCCAATGAATGGTGGATGCATTTCAACTCATGGTATCCGCGTGGGAATAAATCCTCAAATTTTTGTAAGAGATCGATGATCTTTGAGACTTCCTTGTCCAGACCAAAGTAGTCCCCAATGATAGCTTCCTTGGGTTCCTTCTCCTTCTCCGATGTTAACTTTCTTGGTTTTGAGTGGTTCATGATACGCCCACGCACATGCATCCTCACTGTCAATTACCTTGTACATCCCAACTGAATGGTTGACATTTAGGCTCTCCATCTCCTCTCCATCAATGACGTATACCATCTTTCCTTTCTCCTTTTCATGATACGCGTGCTCGAATTGTTTGTCTTCTAGTTCCTCCTCTTTGAAACGTGCTTCCAAGCTAGGTCCAATAAGTAATTCTACTAATCTATCTTCCACCATGGAGTAATCCCCCAAAGTGAGGTGCTTGACACTCACAACACCTCATTAACCCCGGTCGTTTGGTACTTCAAGATGCTTGAATGTGTGAACCAGGTCAACCACTAATTCTGCCAATTTCTCGTCTAGCGGCGAGTTTCAAAATGGATGTACCAAATGCGTGCACAATCTTTTAGTGTCGAATATAGTTTGTGCACCCAAAGGGAGGGTGGTAAAGCTTCTGTGCCTTCTCCCCAGACCCTCTCACATCCCCCTGGATGTGGGAAGAGGGGGTTCATTGCCATTCTAATCCTTGATAGCGGTGGGTATATTGCTCTTGGAGAAACAAGCAAAGAGTGTAATTCTAACCTTGCACCATTCTAACAAGTTCTCTTTATGCGTGGCCCACCACCTTGTTGTTATGCCTATCAAAACATACCCCAACATCCCTCATCACTCATCTTCCTTCCATTGAGCTTTCATTTCTCTTAAAAATACCTCAGGGTATGCATCCCTAGAATACTTGGTTATTGCCTTTCCTCCTAGGCACCAAACTGTATGCGCCATGGTTACCTTGGTCACCAATCCTTTCAGATGTCACCCAATCAATTCATAAGTGCCATGTACCCAATTATCACATGCTATACTGGTAGTATCATTGATAGATTGAGCATCATCAAACTAGATGACTCCTTCTGTAGGGTGGATAGTCTCTAGATCTCTTATGGAGTGCACATATATTCTGTCTAGGGCTTCCTTTCCAAGGAGTTCAGTATAGGGTGTGGAATTTCCATCAGCAAGTGGTATAATCAGCCTCTCTTCATTTTTTTCAAAGCTTATGTACCCCTTGTTAAACCAAAGATTTGCATTATTCTTATAGCACCACAAGCACCCAAGTAACTCGGGAAATTATCTTCCTCGACAAGTGCCAAGACTTTAAAACCCCTAGTGAACTTAGACCCCTAAATGGTAATGGTCGCATCCTTCAAGACACCTATGGGCATTGCCTTTGTCTTATTTTCCATATACAACACATTTGAAGATGGTTGTAATGTAGGTCTTCCCATTTGATGTCAGGCATCTAGAGTGAGAACATTAACCTCCACACCTGTGTCAATGAGGATGTTGCTAAGCAGCCATCCATCCACTACTGCGTTCAAGGTAATCTCTTTTTCATAATCAAGGCTATGAGGTGGGAGGTTTACATGCAAGATCTACCTTTCATGCTCTTCCTCGGTGTGTGGTACCTTTTCTCTCAACCATGATCCTAGTAGGGGAATAACATTCTCTTTCCTTAGTAGTTTACACACCTCCTTAACCTCATCCAAGTCATCCTTTGGTGCTTCGTTGGTCTTCTTTGCTCATTTTTTCTAGTTTTCTCTTTTAAGCATTGGATCTCCCCTTGTAAGCTTTGAATTACATCCATGGTTTCCTGGTAGAATTATTTCTAGTGAGTCAGTTTTGGATACTTCCCATGTACTACTTCTTCCCTTAAAACCAAAGGTCTCTACTTAGGCACTTCCCTTACGTGCGTGGACTCTGCCCTTGTTGTTACCATAACAGGCTCTAGTTCTGATTCACGTATTTCTCACAGGAGCCATTGCGCATCAGCCTTCTTAATACTCACCATGGCAGTGCCCTTATCCTTCCAGTGTTGTGACTCATATGTTCGTATAACTCTGGGCACTCTTCGTACTTATGTTTTTTCCACACACCAGATCATTGTAGAAGATCTGGACATTCATGCTTATAATGGTATGTGGCTCCACAATTAAAGCATGTTCCACATGGGAACTCACTCCTTCCCCCGCAGTTACCACGGCCATGAAATCCTCCATAAAATCCCCTCCCTCTCGTACATCCATCTCCACGTTCTTCATACCGATGCTCATCTCCTTTGGAACTGCTAGCAATGCCAGTCTGATGCACACCAAGATCAATTGCCTCATGAATTTGGTCAATCAATCTACAATCCTTAGTGTCATGTGTGGTTGAGGTACATATCTTACAATAATAAGATACATTTTTATGGATCACGCGCTGTAAAATGGGGCACCTACTTGCATCATGATCCCCATGACATATCTCACAATTTACCGCTACATTGCATACTACCTTCCAAGTACATATCCTACCATTATCCTTTGTGTACCCTTCTACATTACAATCATGCACCACATCCCACTGCGAGTCTCTGGAACTGTGTTGGCAGATAATTTCTCCAATTGCTTAGCCATGGCAGTGATCTCGAGCCTCCGAGAAATGGGCTAAGACCGGTGTCAACATTACCAACCGCCTCGGTGCGTAAAGTAGCTTCCATCACTTCATGCGGGTCCGTGAATGTTTTATGAGATAAAGCCCTCCTAAAGGGTGTGATCAACCCTCCAAAAAACCACTGAGCATGTTGTGAAGGGTGGATATCATAAGATAGTTTAGACAATAGATTTTTAAAGTGCACATCATATTCCCGCACGCTCTTTGCCATTCCTGTTGGATTTCCTTGAGAGATTTGATGCTCTTCTGTTCAAACTCGGTATGCATTTTTAGCACGGTATAATCCAAAACATTCTGATGAGGGTCATACTTTCTATACTAACTATGCACATGTCCTTGTAAGGTTTTTGCAAAATTATTAGCCTTTTGATCCTGGGTCGTGAACCTGTTCGCACGCCATAGCAGGTCGCACTTATGCACATGCTCTGTGGCATCTTCTATCCCACTATAATCTAGTAAGTGTAGAGACATCGTGAAAAATACTTGAGGAGGTGGCTGAGGCCCTTGTCCTCCCCGACCCGAGTCCCTCGATTTCCTCCTCATGGAAGACCCACTATATCCTGAGCCACCAACTCCACCACTTCCACCTCCAGATCCTCCTATGTTAGGTACAGGGCCTATGTTTGTCGTGTTGAACATTCTCGTCGTTCCACCGAATAGCACAACAACATTTTGTGAACTAGTGCCACTCCCAGTCATATTTCCCCCACCACTTCCTGACGTGCTCCCAAAACCACCTATATACGTGCCTTGTCAAACATTCCACCAAATACTAGAAGTTATATTTTATGTGCGTCAATCGGTTGCTTCCACTGATATCAAATGGATCAACTATACTTTTCCCTCGTTTGAACAAACCAAGCGCCAAGGTTCGGTCACTAGGTGGGGTCAGATGTGCGCCAACAAATATTTCTCCACGCGATGGGATCTCATCAGAAGCCGAGGGTTCTCTCTTTCGTGCTTGCCAAGATGGGGTAGCACAGATTGTTTAGGCTCCACATCCTCCATGTGAACCTCTTCTCCCAAAAACATCTACCTCCATGGATCCATCATAAATGTAACCTCACATCATCTCACAATCTCCCTCTCACGTGCTTCACCATACTTGAGTCGTCTCTCCTCCCTTTCCTTTTCAGTCATTATATTAGCCATCTTTCCCCAACCTAGCTTCCTCACCAAGCACTCAGAGTGGTTTAGCTAGCCATTGGGAATGCCTCTAAACTCATGGTTACCATCAAGATTTTGATTGCCAGGGGGATAGCCCACAAAAATGATCCTCTGGGCTCCTACAAAAATTCAAACTCAGCAACTTCCGGACAAGAATACATGGAAATTATGTATTCTAGAGTGTAGCTAGCCAATACTCCCTTCCACTAATGATCTATAGCACGGGTCCACGTTAGATCAACATCTTGTAAGCTACTCGGTATGTTTCTTAGGTCTAAGGGTGTGATTTATTATACCACCCTGACCTAGATGCATATGTCATGAGCCACTCAAATAAATCTATAGGGAAATATCTGAAGAAGGTTTCATACAACTCATGATAGAGAGTTTCTTCCACCCATCTTCACGTATCAAACTTAGGTCTAGTACTGAATCTCTGAGAAAACTCATCCTCCGTGCTTTTAAACCAAATTTCAACACCTTCAAGTGTTAAGCACTTTGTCATCACTTTTTGCACAAACCATTATGTATGCCATGTTCCACTACAACTTCGAAAAGAGGTCCCGTAATGGAACCAATATGTAGTCATTTCTGCACCCACTAAGAACAAGGGAACCTCATGCACACCGATCTATCACCCAGTAGGCAGGGCACTCACCTAAGGCATGCGAGAGGAGTCGATTCTCTCTTTTATATGAGTTTAGTGGAAGGCATCATTCATGATCTTGAATTAGTGATTTAAAAGACATGAAAAATCTATAGAGCTCAGAATGGCTTCTATACCCTTTCATTCATAACAAAAGAAAAGTGCTTAGTATAATTAACTAAACTAAGAAGTCCTAAATCTACAAAGGGAATAAACATTTAAGGTTCATTGATCATACAAGAACAAGATCATAATAGAAACATGCAGATAATATAGGAAGGAGATCTTAATATAAGCGCAGTGGTAGCCTTATCATATTCATTCATAGTATTACTACAAAGCATCACGAGTGGCGAGACCACGATCATACACCATATCTAGATCCATACATGTATGCTCGAGAAAACAAAATTTACATTACCCATTCCCTCATTTCATCCTTCCTATAATCATCTGCCCATTTTATCCCATAGGTCTCGTAGTAATTACTGCGAGCTCCGCTTCCTTCCTTGGGTTCTCCTCCTTTTTCATTGCTAAGAGCACGCATATATAGGCATTTGATCTCCAAAAACTCCTCTACAACCTCAGATCTGGCCCCAAGTGTCAAGGTGTGGATCATCCTAGGCCCATGCCTCCCCAAGTCATGATTAGCTTTTTGGATCTTCCTATCGCAAGGTATATTCCTCCCAGGTCACCCTGTTGCCAAGCTGGAACCTTATCCAAATGGAACAGGTTCTTCATGTGTTCTATCCAAAAGACCAAAAATGGCTAAGTCCTGAATTGTGCTTTGTTGGCGCGCATCCTAGGTTCCCCAAGACCCCTTTTTGAACCCTACCTTGTGTGTCATAACTTTTATGCTTTATTGGTTCCATGCGTGCTTACGCGCCTTTAAGATTTGGTAGATAAATCAGGGGCCCAACAATATAATTTATGTGTACTCCATTAGAGACCCGAGATAATTTATCCTACAAAAGGAGTTATCCAATTTGAGGATGCTCGGTCTATGATTGATACCACAAGAATGGCATGTGACAATTGGGCACACGGGATATATGAGTTAATTGAGCAATAGTTGAGGGGGTCTATAACAAAAGTGACCGAGGCACACTCACTCGGGCATCTAGGAGGAAAGAAGTTACTAATTTACTCTAGAGGGGAACACCTTGAAGTTTTCTTACGAGACATGGAAGCTCAATGGAAAAATGAGGATGAACAAAGAGGGATGCTCGGTTATAGAATACTCGATCTTCTGCACGCACATCTTTGGTGGGATACACATTGGCGAGCCTCTTGGAGTGGTACTACGTAAGAATCACATTCTCTATAATTTTTCTAGGAACAACATGCCCATGGAAATTCAAGACTACCATGGTAAAGAGACCGCTTCATTCCATATCCAATCAAGTGAGAAAGCTTGGATATGAGGTGCATAAGCCTTGCCACCATCATTATGGGTACATAATTTGTATTCCACACTACAAGGTTATGTGTGTGCATGGTATATCCATTTAGAAACATGCCGCCAAACTGGTAATTGGCAATAATTGATGGCTGATCTCATTCAAGCATTCAAGTATTAGAGTACAAATCCATTAGTGGATAAGGCGTTACAGGTTGTCAAGTGCTTTACATTAGGGGATAGTGCTATGGTGGAGGATAGAATACAAGATTTTCTAGGTGAACCTGGCTTGGAGGTGCACTTTAAGGAAGAAGAATCAGAAGAGATACAACTTGAGTGCACGTGCATGGAAAAAGAAAAAGGCAAGATGGTGTATGTAATTAATGGGGAGGAAGTGGAAATCTTTTATTTTAACCATTCTTTGGAATGTGTAAAGTGAGAGATAGTGTTGATGAATGAGCACCCACCTACCATGAACTGTTAAGGAAAACAAGGTTAAAATTAGTACGAAGAGGAACCTGGGGAGGTCGTTATTAGGGATTATTAGTCAGAGAAGGAGGTCTCTAAGGTCATTGATCTATTACATGAGTTCTAGGATTTATTCCCTCGCGGGTATCATGAACTCAAAGGCGTTCACCATTCCTTGGGAGAAATGAGGATCAAGTTGAAGGAGAGTGCGCGCCCGATTTGGAAGAGGCTATACCAGAGTGAATCCTAACTTACACGTGAAGGTCAAGGAATAAATAGATAAGATGATAACATCATGCATCATTGAAGCTTTTGAAGATTCATAGTTGGTAATTCTAATGGTCATTAGTATCAAAAAGGATGGAAGGCTAAGGATCTGTGTAGACTATAGGAAGTTGAATGCAGTTTGTATCATCGATCATTTTCTAACCCCCTTCACTGAAATTTTTTTGGAAGAAGTGGTCGGACGTGAAGTATATTACTTGAAAGATGCATTTTTTAGGGTACCACCAAGTTCAGATCATAAAGGAGGACCAGGAGAAGACAAACTTCACCAATGAGTGGGGAATCTTTTCCTACACATTCATGTCCTTTAGGTTGAAGAATGCACATGTGGTGTTCTCATGCATTATGGTGCAATCCTTTTAGGACTTCATCCATAAATTTCTTCAAGTCTATCTGGATGATTAGATAGTGTATGGGCTACTAAAGGACCACTGTGATAACTTAATATTAATGTTTGAGAGATCTTTGGCGTTGATAATATCCCTCAACATTAAGAAATGTGTCTTTACTACCCCATTTGGAACATTATTGGGGCACATCATATATAGAGAGGGCTTACTAGTAGATCCCGCCAAAGTTGTTGTCATTGTGGGGTTGGGGGATCCTACTGATCAAAGCATAGTGCATGGATTCTTTGGGCATATAGGGTATTACAAGAAGGTCGTCAAGGGATATGCTAGTATAGTCGCGCCCTTAGAAGAGTTGCTTAAACACAAGAGTTCCTTCCTTTGGGAGAGGCATAATGAGAAGACATTTGATACTTTCAAGTATAAGCTTTTCACCACTCCCATACTATAATTCCCTTCTTGGGATAAGCCTTTCCATGTTCATGTTGATGCCTCGAGCACAACCACTAGAGTAATACTAAGCACAACCAGGTGAAGGGATTGTTAATCATCCCTTGTGTTTTACCAATAGAAATTTAACACCATCATAACAAAATTATATAACTATAGAGCATGAAGCTTTATCCATGATCTACATGCTGCATAAGTTTAGGCAGTATTTTTTGGCACCACCCTTTATATTCTACACAGATCACATGACACTAAAATACTTAGTCAATAAGCCTATTCTTTAAGGGTGTATATGTTGGTGGGTCCTGTTATTTCAATAATTCGAGTTCACCGTGGTTGTGAAGCTAGGAAAGAGTAATTCTGGACCCGATCATCTATCTAGGATTGACTTAGGGGAGGATGTGTAGAGCATTGAGGAGACTATGCCAGATGCACAATTTTTTAGGTTGTGGCACACACCCTTAGATTTGGAGGACATTGCAGTATTTCTTAAGACAAGTGTGGTGCCAGAAGGAATGAAGGCCTTAGAGAGGAAACAATTGGCCATACGTGTTATGCCATACATGTTGATTAGTAGATATCTATACAAATTGGGTCATGATGAGGTTCTACACCAATGTGTGCTAGAACATGAGTGGATTGTAATTATGAATGAATCACATGGTGGGATCGTAGGAGGGCACTATGTGGGAAATGTAACCACATAGAAGATTTTTCTCATAGGGATTTGGTGGGAAACCATTTACCAAGATTTTATTGAGTTTTGCAAGGCATGTGACCATTGTCAGTGCTTTGGCAAACCTGGAAAGAGGGATGAAATTCCCTTACGACTAATAGCTAGAACGGAACCATTTGTGAAATGGGCTATTGACTTTGTAGGGCCTATCTCACCAATGGTGTGAAGGGCTAGTTCACGGTATATCATCAATTGAACTAATTATTTGACATGATGGGTAGAGGTATCACCTACAAAGGACTGTATGACAAAGTGGCTACAACCACTAGATTTTATGTGAAAATATAATCAGCAGGTATGGATGCCCATTGAGTTTGACAAGTGACAGAGTACGCACTTTCTCAATGATATGGTCGATTTTGTTATCATAATTTATGGTGGCCCATCAAAATACTACCCACTATCACCCTCAATAAAATGGAACTACTAAGGCATTTAACAAAATACTTAGTCACACGTTGACTAAGATCTATGATGTTGGTTGACAAGATTGGGATGACAAGGTATCAACCATTATTTGGGCATACTTGGATAGCCTACAAGAGGTTAAATAAGGCCACACCATTTCAATTGGTTTTTGGCATGGAGGCATTCCTACTAGTTGAATTCATGTTACCTTCACTATGTATAGTGCGCAAGACTATTAGTCAATGAGAAAGCATTGGAAGAAAGGATTTACAAATTAATGCATTTGGATGAAAGACAGGTCACTCACCGAGTGGAGCCAAAAGATTGAAAAAGAAAAACAAAAGGCATGGCATGATCATCACATCAAGAACAACAATTTTGAGGTTGGGAAGATGGTTTTCCTATATGATTCCAAGTTTTTGTGCCATCCGAGGAAGCTAAAATTCCATTGGTTGGGACCTTACATCATCTTGTACATCCTCGATTTAGGCACCTTCCATTACGGGACCGATGAGATGATATTACCAGGACACTGCAATGGGAGTAGGTTGAATCCCTACTATAAATAAGTCTTCTTGGTGTTTTTAAATAAGGTATTGTTACCAGTTAGAATAGAGTTTCCCTTCATTTAATTTTCTTGTGTTTCCCTTTCTCGTTGTTCATTCCTTTCTATTGTTTTTGTTTTACATCGTGTGTGCTAGTAACCACATTACTTTTTGAAATTTGTGCATGTGTAGAGGACCACACATATGTTTTAGTGTGGGGTAGAGTGATGCAATGTGTGGGCTTGTAATACAAGTGTGTGTTGGCAAGTAGAAGTTGTGGTGAATGGCCCGGTTAAAGGACTAAAGGTGCGTAAGGTTAATAGGCGTGTAGAGAAGAGATGGACATAAATGGTTGGTGTCAAGAAAGCCTTGAAGAAACCATGTATAAGAAAAAGGAAGAGCGCAGGAACAACATGAGGTAGGCGAGGGAAAAAATAGGGAAAATGATGGAATAAGTGCATTTGGTGCTATGAACGCACGCGTAAGAGGCTTCAATTGGGTTGGATTTTTGTGCACCAAAAAGTTGTAAAGGGTTTTGCATGCAAGATATGACATGTGGGAAGAAGCTCTTAAGACGGCTTAGTGGAAAAATATGCATTTAAGGTCAAAGTATAGTGGTAGGTGAGAGAGCATTTAATGTTGGGAAAAGGGAAAAACTATAAATAAAAGGTCGAGCACTTCATTATTTACATTGCAATTACGAAGGGAAGAAATATCTCGTGAACTAGGGCATCCAAAGTAAGAGCTTTGTGTCAAAGAAATCATTTGAGATATCTGAAGTGCATAGCTTGGGTAATTTCACAAACTAGTAGGAAAGGAGTACACGGACGTGGAAAAGTTAAGAAAACACCGTGTTGTGGAAGGGTTTTTCCAATTAGGGTTTAGCAACTAGGGCACGAAGTTAGAAGGAGTTTTACATGAAGATCGAGCTTAGGGATGGATAGAGGGGTAAAATAGAGCAAGAGGGAGAAGTTCTAATTATTGAAACCATTCAAAAAGATGGCACCTAGAAAACCAACCACCTCACCAAAGAATCAAAAATAAAAGGGTAAGGGAAAATAGACAACAGTCATTGAGAGCACAAATGAAGAATGGTACGTAAAGATGTAGTACCCAGATGAGGTGTTGCTAGGAAAATAATGGGAATCACACATAAGGAAGATGATGGTGAGTGATTATAACCATCGTGCAACTATAACAGAGAAGGAGATGGCATTGGAATTGGTGCACCCAACGAACAAGAGAACGCTAGAAGGCATGCCCATTTACTAGCGATGAGGTAAAGGTTAAGTTGGAGAAGGAAGGGTTGCTACAACTTTATGAACTGCCATACTTCGGAAAACTTGAGTGCCTCTACCAATGGCTAATGGCACATGTTCATGAAGACCACTTTTATTTCATGGGGTACAAGATGTGCATAACTCCCGCTTAATTTCCAAGTTCACATGCCTTATCTGTGAAGGGGATAACATTGATGATGACCTAAGTGATAAGGAGGCCATCAAGGAAATAGTTGTTACATATGACTATAAGAAAGGATCATGATACTTTGACATCACAGAGATCCCAAACCCCATGATGAGGATGGTCATGCGCTTGGTAACCAAGCTCAATGACCAAGAGAGATGGACTCAAGTGAACAAGGCATGGTTGAACATGTGTCGAAAAATATCTAAGGGGACCATCTACAACTTGTCTACTTTCATCGTGGATGAAATCATTATCGTGCACAAGAAGGTGAGAAGATATTATTTGGAAATGTCCACCTCATAATTGTCTTCTCAAAAATTAGAGTTTTTGATGGGTGGAAGGTTTGTTTGGGAGTACCTAGAAGAGGACCCCTCACCCTTGAAGCGATTAGTAAAATATATGTGTGAGATGATGACAGCCACTCACAAGGCACATTTAGAAAAATGGTACGAGTGCATGAGGGACACATTTGGGGTGGAATGGAGAATTCCATAGAAGTTACCCATGCTTGTGTAAGGAGAAGTAGAATTCGGGGTATATCAACACTTTTGTATTGGCATATTTAGGTTGACAGATGAAATAATGAGCCCATGGTGCAAGCTTCCCTTCTCTTTCATTGTGTTATACTTCCAAGTGGGGGTGAATAGATTCAAAGAGGAAAAGAGACTAAGGTTTGACCTTAGCAAGGTGGATCAAGACCACATGGAATTGTGCAGGAAGCTAGTTTACCCCAAGAAGCGCACCTACGTGGAAAGATATGTCTCCCACAAGATATAGATGATGAAACCAGTGACTTTTCCAATTGTTGGAAGGGATGTAGCAAGGATATACCTTTGCATCCAGCCAAAATTTGAAAAGGGCACATACTTGGAAAATGATGTATCCATCCCTAAGGACCCCATAGGTAGAAATAATCCCACACTAAAGAAGAGGGAAAGGGAAAAGGTGCAGAAAGCACCAAGTGTTCAGGTTACACAAGTAGTAAGTGTGTCAGGGACAAGCGCTAAGCCCAACACTTATACACGAGATAAATAAATCCCCAGGTGAAAGCAAGGACTCCAAAGGAGGAAGCACTGGAGCATGAGGAACCCATCACCCAGGAAAGGTCACCAGAGGAAGAAGAGAAGGAAGAAAAATCCCCTATCATGAAGAAGCAAAAAGTGACAAGACAATGATTCGGAGGATATAGAAAGCTTGGAGGCCTATATAGGTGAGAAGGATGATGATGATGAAGATGAACCAGGAGGAGGACCATCCTATCTATGAGGTTCATGACTTGGAGGAGGATGGAGAGGAAGAATAAAATGAATATATCTTCACCAAGAGATAGAATAACAAGGGAGAAGAAGATACTCGGAAAAGGGGCACAAGTGATGAATTCACCAAAGAACAAAGGACCCCAAGCGTCACTAAGCAACAAATAGATGAGGCTATGGAGAAAGTAAGTTGCCAAGATCATTGAAGACCTAGTAGAGAAAGATATGGAACATAGCGCGGACCTAGAGATAAAGGAAGGATGAGGGAAGCATAGAAAAGGAATATGGCAAAGGTGTGGAGGGGATCCCGGTTTGGTTGTAAGCTTTCCTAAGGTCACACGCATAGTGAGAAAACACGCAGAGGCATAACAAGTTTAGAGGATGGGTAATGTTGATGACCCACACAAGTTGTTGTGTGCATGCTTTCAAAGCACCATACTAACAGAGAAACTCTTGGCTATGGCATCATTTGCTGAGGAAGGTGCATACCCTCGAACAAGGAAAATGCTTTCTTAGGCATTTGAGTCCCACATCGACGAACTAGAATTTGAAGTGATCCAAGGGGCAATAATGAAGGTACCAGAGTCAAAAGGTGACAACCCCTTGGTAAACACTCAGCAGCTATCAGATGAATAAATTTGCAACGTGCTGAATAAATTTTTGGTGGAAGTAGAGGCCAGACTCTTCGAGAGGAAACACGAGTGAAGTTTCTAGAGGTGGGGCTAGAAAATAAGGAAGAGAAACTAGAGAAAATAACTAAGGGATTAAAACATGAGGTACTAGTCAGTGCTTAACTAAGGCATGAATTAAAGGAAGAGAAGGCAAGGGTACATGAAGTCTTGAAGAAGGTGGAGATGATCACAAGAACCATTATCTTGAAGCATCTAGACTTGACACCACCCACCTAGAAATATGAATCAATCCTGAATTCCTAGAAGAATTAACTCACATTCTAATAATGGAAAGACAACCAATGGCTTTGGAGTCGGTAAAGGAGGCATTGACATGCAAAGAAAAAGAGGACAAGCTAAAGGTTGTGGCAATTATGGCCTATTACAAGAAAGACCTTGCAGATGTAAAATTCACCACTCAACTTGCTAAGGTCGCTTATGACAACCTACTGCACCGAAAGAGACAAAGTGGTGAGCATTTTGGTCACCACCCATAAAGCAAATCTCAAGTAATTCCAGGAGAATAACAAGGGGAATAGGGTAGAATGTGACAAAATTCTAGCCAAGGTTGAAAAGAAATAAGAGGCTATTAAGACCTTGTAGGGCTCAACTAACAACCGGCTTAAAGAATTATATCCCCAAATCACTCGTAGGATGGATGCGCTCGAGGATATGGGCAAGAAATTGGAAGAGGTTGTACAAACCATGAGTGCCAAGGGAGAAGGGCTAAGATTTCGAGAGGTGAGTGCCCTAGTCGACAACCTTTGTCAATAAGCATAGAGTGAAGTCAATACCTAGATTACTTTTGAGGCGTAGACTTGACGAAGGATTTCCCCCTCCTCTTTCAAAAATAATCGTAGTTCCCCATTTTGTTTCTTCCCCAAAATTCTTCATTCCTTTATTCTTTCTCCAAACTATTCAAGGACACTCATTCTTTATTCATTAATAATGTTTTTCCGAGGGCGGAGAATAGGCATAGTGTGGGGTGATGTTGAGCCCCTAAAATATCAGCTAAGTAGAAGGAGGCACATGGAGTACGCAAGGAGAAAGTGTGTAAGAAAGGGTTCTAGGAGGGTGTAATAGAACAAGTGGTGCATGTGCAAGGCGGAGAAAAGGTTTTGGGACTTAGCCATATTTGGCATACCAAACAAAGGTGTCGGTGTGTGTATTTTCCACATCATTAGGTGAGTCATCTCACTTAGGTGAGATCATAGGTCCATGTGTCATTTAGGGGTCATTATGAGATTCCCTTACGCATCAGTGCATTAGCACATCAGTGCGTCAGTGCATCGGTGCGTCATTGGGAGTTACACTTCTATTCTGGGAATGTAACTCCCCTCTCTACTCGAGTTGTCATGATTGTAGCACTGGGGGTTACTCAGCACCTCCTATATGTACACGTCTTTTGATCTATGAGATAGAGGAGAGTTTTATGGCTTAACCAGGTTCGCCCATGTTTCAAATCTTTACATGCACATTCGGTTGATGCTTTCTCCTTTTGAGATCTCTTCACGATGTTGTTTGCACATTTGTTGAAATGCACGTCATCCCTCGTGATCCTTGCTTACGGGTTTTAAACCCTCTTTCATGGTATCAGAGTAGATCTTGTGGATCTGTGCACTCATCGGCATTTTTGTGCATGTTTTCTGGCTTCTAGCATGATATTCAGATCTCTTTTAGTGTGTGTCATAATGGATATTCCAGTTGTGTGCTTCTTGCATTGATTCGAGCGTTTATACCTCTCTTCGGGTTATTCATGGTTCGTTTGGTCGTGTTCGAGTTTCTGGTATTTTTCAAGTTTAGTGTCTTTGACTGCTCGATTCTCTGGGTTTACATGTGTGTTAGAGGTGTTTTCCTGAGGTCTAATGCATTCCGAGTTGTAGATCTACGTATTTTTGTGCTAGTTTACATTGGTTCTCCGTTCTTGCATTAGCTTGACCGACAACTTGCTGGTGACCCCGCTCTTGCTTCCTGCAACTCATTTCTCTGACCGTGCTCATGTTTGCTCATGTTTGGCTCGTGGTTCGGCCTTGCCCTTTGCTGTTTGGCCCATGTTTTGGACCTGTTTGTTCATGCCTTTTCTACCGTGGGTGTTTTGGGTGGTTCAAACTCCTGCATTAGTTGAGGGGTCTTTACCTCCAGCGGCTCTGTCCTTCATCCACCTGCATCAGCTCAAACAGCAACCGCTCCATCTCCCAAAATTACATGGTTATTCTTTGAAACCAGCATAAGGAATCATTAGCATGTGGTCACAACTATCTCTAACATTGGTTTCTTTGCACAACTCCAGTCGTTTTATCCTCTTACACAGCGGCCATTTCAAACTCAATGGTTTCCTAGACCTCTGACATGTGTTCAATGTTTCCCTACAGCTTTAGATGTTTTTTTTTACCTGCACACCTAGCACAACCATTTTTCTAGCTTTTCTAGCATTTTTTGGTGGTTTGGGTCTTCTCTAGCTTCTACCCAGCACTCATACCTCCAGCACGTGGCTTCAGCACCTCCAGCTCCTTCCACCAACGTTAGAAAACGTTTTTTTCTGCATTACAGTTACCAAAAACATTTTTTTGAATCCTGCAAACAGCCACCTACGTTGAGACCTGCTCTTGCATTGGAAAAACGTTTCACTCTACTGGCATGTGGTCTCTGCTACCTCCGACGGTTTCCCTCTGCCATGTGGGCTTCCACAGCTCCAACGGTTCATTTTACCAATAGCTCACTAAAGAAGCACGTGGCTTGGACTGCAGATTCCCCTCTCAGCTCACTGCACCATGTGGAACATAGGCTAGGTAGCTCCATTCCAAATGTGGCCCCCTCCACCTTTTTAATGTTTTAAGGTGTAAATTTTTTTAAAAACATTCATTTTGGCATTGTAATTTGGGTTTTTGGCTTGTATTCTTCTCCCTCCTACGAGCGTCGAAGATGGAGGGCGAGGTCCGGGGTTGGCAGGAGGCTAACCCCCTTGCATTCAAAACAAACCCCTGCTAAAATTTGATGCCATTTCCAATGAGTAGTCACATGATACCCTTTGCACTCGTTTTCAATATTTTTTAATGCATTTGCAGCGTTTATTGACTTTTTCCATCAGTTGCGGGAATTGTATTTGTGCCATAACTTTTGACTCGCTGCTCATTTCTAAGCACTTCCTCGGTCAAAGTTGCATGATTTTTCACATATTATGTGATGGAATTGTTAGTTTTGTAAATTCACTACTTTTATAAAGTGCCGCATTATGGGGGGTTGCTTGTACTCTTGGGTTTTTACACGCAAATGCATTATCGGTCGAGTTCGACGTCTTGCTTTTGTGCACCTTGCACTTTTGATTCTGCATCATGGAGAGTGCTCTTTCTAGATGTGAGCATCATAGGATTTCCTTACAGCCTCCACCACTTCTCACTGGGAAAGGGAACTATTCAGCTTGGTGTGCTTCCATGGAACGCTACTTCACCCACAAGGGTCTTATACCCTTCTTGCTTGGGTCAGTTCCTGCACACGATGATCATTGTCATCTAGAGGACTTCCTCAACACTTGTGACCATGTCTTTGGTCACATGATGATGCATGTCTCTCATTCTCTCTGGTTTCACGTGGTAGACTCAGATCCACCACACCATGTCTGGAGCATTCTTCAGTCCTTCTATACAGACCCTTCACATACTATCACCGTTGTTGCTTCTTTTGCTGATTCATTGTCTCCTCCATTTCTTCATGTGATGACAGCTCCACTAACATAGACTTGTTTGGTTCTACTTCGCTAACGAGGGTTGTGCACCCGGTTTTGATGTCGAGAGTACTATAGAGGAAACTTCTCCTCTCTCTCTCACTATTCCAGAGATTGTTGACACATCCCACATCTCATCAGATATTGAGCAATCTCATACTCAATCTTACACTTTCATCACACCCGCCTCCTTTCCACTTCTAGTGTGCGAGGCCCCTTCCACTCCTCTACCTTCATTGGATGACTCATACCTATCTGACATCACTCTTCTATTTGTTGAGCCCCCTCATTGGGATGAGTATCTTCCTGACCTTAGTCATCTTTTTGCAGAGTCCACTTGTGATGCTCTACAAGTCCCTCATCCATCTACAGGTGTTTCAAAGGATTTCATCATCTCTGTTGTTGGGAGTGCCCCTTCCGAGAATCATACCACTTCCACTTTTCCAGAGACCTTCATTGATCCACCCTCAGCTGTGGATCCCTTTTCTATTGTGGAGGATGTTTTGTTCCCTTCACATCACTTGGACATCCTTTCTGGGTGTTCCTCTTTTTCACTCTGATAGTTCTACACACATGGCATTTCCTTTGATTCCTTGGCACTCACTTGCTAGACCTACATCACACTTTCATGCACCAGACTCAGAGTTCTTCATGTTGCTGCCTTAAGTTTCCTTTGTGGAGTGGGCGGACTTCCAGCATGTCATTTCTTTCCTTCCTAAGCGTAAGAAAATAGTTCATTGTGGGTGGCTCTTCTTCAGTCTAGAGGCAGAGGATCTTGTCATCGACATTCTTCTAGGAGACCTCCTAGAGCTGTAGAGTTCAAATCCGTCCATGGCATCTTCTGCATTCCTCTTGTCTCCCTCTTCTTCTCTCTTCTTCTTCTTTCCGAGAGATTACCTCTTTGTACATGGGTACCTTTTCAGGCTTATCTATGGTTGGGACCCATTTTTGGCATCTTTCTTAGATTAGAGAGTGTTTTGTTCTCTTGTGGTGGATGTTTTTCCCACTGGGTTTTCCTTCACTACTTGGGATCTTTTTCTTGTACATGGGTACCTCATCAGGCTTTGTGCCAGGGACCCATTTCTCATTTCTTACTTTCTGCCTCATCCTAAGTTATGATGATAGGGGGGTGTTGGTGTGTGTATTTTCCACATCATTAGGTGAGATTGCAGGTCCATGTGTCATTTAGGGGTCATTTTGAGATTCCCTTATGCATCAGTGCATTAGTGCGTCATTAGGAGTTACACTTCTATTCTCGGGAATGTAACTCCCCCTCTCTGTCGAGTTGTCATGATTGCAGCTATGGGGTTACTCAACACCTCCTATATGTACACGTCTTTTGATCTATGAGATAGAGGAGAGTTTTATGGCTTAACCAGGTTCTTCTCGTGTTTCAAATCTTTGCATGCACATTCGGTTGATGCTTGCTCCTCCCGATATCTCTTCACGCTATCGTTCGCACATCCGTTGATGTGCACGTCATCCCTCGTGATCCTCACTTGTGGGTTTTCAAACCCTCTTTCAAATAGAACATGAGAAAAGTGTGAACCGATTATGCATGCAAATTGGATAAGGTGTCACCTTGGAAGCTTCATGCCCATTTGAAGGATAATCTTGTGATGGAAGTTTCTAAAAGGCCATCATTGCAAAGAGTGGAGATCTCAAGCCTAAAGAGGCATGATCCCATGGAGGACCACCTTGGACACTTGAAAATGGATCTTGAACTCTGCGAAGGCTTCAAGATGTTGAGACAATCTATAGATACAAACACCCGACAAAGAAAAAGATATAGAAGGAGAAAGTGGTGAAGCCATGCAATAATGTTGTGAGAGCTCCATAAGTTTGGTTTAGAGGATCTGTAGGAATATGTTATACTAAGGGGATGGGTTGAACATTTTTCTTATTAATATGAAGGGCCTAAGTCCAATTCTGATGCATGACATTGGTCTACATCATCATAGGAATATTTGATTGCCTGAGTTAATGTAATGTGGTTATCAACATGCTTAATACGAATATATCTGTGGCTCCAATTCTACTTACATCTGTATGGATCAGTTATATATATGTTTTATATGAGTGGGTGTAAACCGTTGTGCATTTATTTTCTATTATGATTCAGATCTATGTTCTGTAATGCTTTCCTTATATGAATGAACAGTTGGTCTAGAATCCATTCTCGAGCTCTAAGATGAATGTATGGTCCCTTTCTAATATGTTCACTTAATTTTCTATCATAAATAATGCATTCTCATACAACTCACATAAAGGAGAGACTAGGTGATAAGCCAACATGCACGGGATTGTCCTTATTTGATAAGGGGTATAACAATTGACTACAAGTTCCATCTGGGGATCAAATACAATAAGGGTAGTACAAATTTGGTGGCGAACATGTTTTCTAGGCCGCCCACATAGGATCATTTTTCCTATTTGGCCACTATCTCTCAGATTTATCTCTTCACAAAGGAAGCTTACGAAGAGGCATATTCCTAGGATAAAGATTTTGGGGTGATATTTCAGCAATTATAGTCCCAAGGGTCTGAAAGGATAGGGATTGAATATTTTTACCTCAAGGATGGACTGCTCTACCGATGGGGGAAACTTTTTCTTCCTAAAGAAGAAAGACTTTTATTAATGAGGGAAGCACATACCTCAAAAGTAGTAGGACATTTCGGTGTTGGAAAGACCTTAGCCCACTTGCAAAGATATGTTTATTGGACCAATATGCAAGAATAAGTATCAAAATTTATACATGGATGTAAACTTTTTTTCGTATCAGCAAGTCTAAGACTAGGAAGGAGGGTTTGTATATGCCTTTTCCAAGTACTTACTTATCCATGGGAGGACATTTCTATGGATTTTTAGGAGGATTACCTTTGTCTAAACATGGCTGTGACTATCTCTATTTTTTTATTGATAGATTCAGTAAGATGTGTATTCTTATGGCATGTAAGAAGACCGTAAAAGCACATGAGGCAATAGATATTTTCTTTTCTAATGTATGGGCACATTTTGGTTTGCCAAAGTCTATTGTTTCGATAGGGATTCCAAGTTCTTAGGGAAGTTTTGGACTACTTTGTGGGACAAGATGGATACCAGGTTATAGAGGGAGCACAACTTTCCACCCACGAGACGGATGGACAAATAGAGGTGGTAAAAGGACTTTGGTATAGTTGATCAGAGGGTATAACAACAAATATCCAAGGACTTGGGATGATTCCTTAGCCTACATTCAACATTCCTATAACCTGGGTAGTACACACATCCACTATGAAGTCACCATTTGAAGCATGCTTGGGATATCTACCTACAAATCTGCTAGACATAACATTTGGGAAACATGATGAAGAGGATACATGAGACAAAGAGGTGACTAGAGAAAACAAATTTATTGAGAGGATCCAGAAAATCCATCTCAAGGTCAAAGAACAACTAGAGAAATCGTAAGCTAAGTACACATCTATGCATGATTAGCATAGGATGGAACATAAACTTGATGTTGGAGATAAATTTTGGCTTTACTTGAGCAAGAAAAGACTACAAGGTCAAGCACGGAATCTCAAACTACTATGATATGGGCCCTTCACCATACTAGATTAGGGTTTGGAGAAAATGTTTTTCAACTTGATTTACTATCATTTATGAGGATGTACTCTATAGTAAACTATGAGAACATACACCTATACGAGCCATCCATGCTAGATGAATATGAAGGAATATAGTTTCTACCTTCCATTGAGGATTGCATCTTAGACTCACGAGGTGAATTGGAGGAGGATGTAGTGTTGCAGCAGAAGATTAGAGAGACTAGGAGAGGTTCGTAGGAGTCTTGGCAGATTGGACTGAAAGGAAAGACACCAAGGCAGGCCTAGTGGTACTCAAAGAAGCAAGTGAGGGAATTATTTCCTCATCTACTCCCCCACTAAGATTTTGTGGGACCAAAAGCCTCCTAAGCAGGGGAGGTGTGATCCATAGGGATCTAAAATGACTCTACTTCATCAAATTAGTTAGCACAAAGAAGGAAAAATAACATACGGAGGTTCTGTCTTTTTAGTAACATGACCATCGCCTTGCTCATGTAGAGCGGTGGTTATAAACCACCACCCCAACCAAGGTGGCGATCCTAGGACCACCGGTCTGCATTGGGTGTGATCCTGGCTCTTTCAGATAGAAAACAAAAACTATGAAATGAACAGCCCCGAAATTTGGAAGGTTGTTTGTGTCTCTTCTCCTCCATGACCTTTCCCATTCTCCAGTGCATGGGAGGACATGAGAAAGGCTATAAATACATGTTTGTAGAAGAGAACAAGATCATCCAAGCATGAAATCAAGTGAGCAATAATTTCTCAATGCTATAATTGTGTTTTTAGAAGAAAGGAGTGTTGAGAAAGAGCAAGCAAGAATTTGGGAGGAAGTGTGAGATATTATATACTTCTCTTTAATACTTATTGTAAATTATGTACTTGTTATTTTGAATTGGCCAATAAAATTGGGAAGAAAGAGCAATTTCCTTCCTACTGGTTTTTCCTCCTCTAGAGGTTTCTAGGATAAAATTTGTTGGTGTTTATGATTTTAAATTCTTTCCTTTCCTACAATTGTGGATTCTAAGCATAAGCATAATTCATTCACTAGCTATCTCTGTCATTTTCTAATATAAAGTAGAACAACAACATTTTATTTTGTGATTTTGTGGATAATTCCAAAGTTGAAGAGTTTATTGATCAAATAAGGACACCCAATTACTTTTTAGAGTCATCATTTCAAAGGTAAGAACCTTCTCAATCCCATCTATGAGAAGGAAATGATGGCTATCCTCCATTCTGTAAAACAATGGCGACCCTACCTAATGGGTAGGCACTTCAAGGTAAAAATCAACCATAATAGTCTCAAGTATTTATTAGAATAGAGATTATCATCTGAGGAACAAAAAATGGGTTACTAAAATGTTGGGATTTGACTTTGAAATAATTTACAAGAAGGGGAAGGAAAATGTTGTAGCAGATGCACTCTCAAGAAAGGATGAGCCCGCTGAAGCACTACTTTGTACCATATCACTACTACATCTAGATTAGATAGCAAAGGCCAGACTGAATGGGAACATGATGCAACAACACAAGATCTCATTCATCAACTTAGTGAAGATTCCAAAGTGTCAGATAAATTTGTATGGTATGGTATTACTCTTTGGTATAAGTATCGTTTGTATGTTTTTAACAATTCAAGACTTGAGTATAAGATCATTTAGGAATTACACTCCTCTCCATAGGTAGGAATTTTGGTTTCCTAAAGACATGTCATCGATCAAAAATGAATTCTTTTGGGAAGGCCTCAAGGGGATATATATATATATATATATATATATATATATATATGTATGTATGTATAAATGTATGGTATGTCAAAGAAACTAAGGTCAAAATAGTCAAGACACTGGTTTGTTACAACCCCTATCTATCCCAAGCCAATGGTGGGAGGAGGTTTCCAAGGACTTCATCACAGGGATTCCCAGGTAATATGGTAAGAATTTCATCATGGTGGTAGTGGATAGGATCACTTATGTGCATTATATATTATGTTGTGGAGCCTATTTTCATGTGTGGAAGTGTAAAATACTATAAACTCTCCACTCTCAAAAATTTTTGGCCTCAAAATATATGTCCGATACCTTGGGAAATGATCTCTTCCCATATGGGCATTAGTTTTAGCCATTGGTTTATGGGGTAGTTTTGGGCTATGGATTTGATACCCACCGTATTGTAAAATTTCTTAAGCGAGATGCCTATTGATGTGCTTTTGTGCATATGGTAGGGTAGACATATCATTTTAGATGTGTGTGAGTTCAAGTGTGATATTAGGAGATTTTGTTGAGTAGATCTTGAAAGAGATCTAGGTATTGTATTGACAAAAAAGACATGTCTTATAATAAAATATAAGTAATTGTTTCTTGGTGGATGTAGCCCAAATTGGGTGAACCAAGTTAAATATTGTCTATGTCTTGTGTTATTTTATTTTATACACTTTTATTTCATATATATGATATTTTACTGCATATTAGTTTCTACTATTGTGATTCTATGTGGGATCGTTACGCATAGTTTATCCCTTATTTCCTAACACTATCAAAACCCTTTACAGCTAGTATAGTGGCCTCTTCCTTCATGGACACAGTTTAGAAACTCCATGGTACTCCTAAGATCATTGTAAGAGACAGAGATTCAATATTTACTCGTAATTTTTATATTGATTTATTTTCAGCGTTAGGTACTCAGCTAGCTCATAGTTCATCATATCACCCTCAATCATATGGTCAAATAGATGTAGTCAAAAAATTCCTTGAGGGATATCCACATTGCTTTTTGTCTAATTAATAGGAAAATTGGTCTCGGTGGCTACTATTGGAGCTCAAAATTGCACCCTTCCCCGAGTCATGGACAATTCAGGATTTTGATGAAACATGGGACTATCTCTAAGTTGTGGGACTTACAAACTAAGATAGACCTCCAGAGAACGTCGGGTTCCTCTTCTTATTCCTACTACTAAACTACTCCTATGAAGGTAAATGCAATTCTTTATCACTAATCTATGATTCCCAAAGGACTAGGGAGAGAGGGAAGTGCATAAAACTTAAATATTGCACTAATCGGAGGTGATAACACCAAAAATAAGGGGAAGGATACATTTGAAAGAGGTAAAATGGAAAAAAATCAATGATGGAGATGGCGAAATGATATCCACATTCTAGAAGAAAATATACGCTTCCATTTTCACATAGTGCATAATAGAAACAAACCCCGTAACACAAAGAATCATACACAATATACCTGGAAGTAAATTAAGAGGAAAGGAAGTGAAATAAAACACCAGCTACGATAGAACAAAGCCACAAAATAAGAAATTGTATTACTTCAAGATGATGCACATATCAATACAATGGAGGGAGAAGGTGTAAATTCATTAGAGGATTACAATTTAATGCATGTAACTCAAGAACACTTGTGCAACACTTTCAATGATGTCCTTGTATTGAAAAAGTATCCAACATTACAAATGAGTATTACAAGACAATATATAGAAATGGGGAAGCGAAGGAAGAGGGAAAAAGAGGAAAACTCAAAAAATTCCCTCACCCACCAACAACATGCATTAATTTCCTAAAATTAATGATGGGCACCTTTACAAACCCATTCCCGTGATATTTTTCTTATATGAGAAAACATGTGCACCATACTCCATTAATATGGTTGTTCAACTACCTAGAACTATGCATTTAAATGTCGGTATGTTTTCTCCATTTTCACCCACCTACCCTCACCTAACTCCAGATTTTCTATTTCCATGGTGTAGGGGATGAAGAGACATTTTTAGTGATACAAATTTTATGAAATTTGGACAATCTGGTGAAAATATATGCCCATGCGGATCCAAGGGATATCGTGAGGAAAACGAGTTCTTGTACCTTCATTATAGTCCACGTTATAATAATTTCCCCTCCTTTATCCTTTTATATTTTAAATCCTTTAGGAATCAGATATATCGGGGTTCATGGTACATAGAGTATTAGGGAACTGGGTCATGTGTTCCTTATTTCCCCACATTATCCACATTGAACTTTGGCCCTTATTTGTGATTAGATCAAATAATCGGTTCTAGGTAGAACTTAGGAACTATTCCACCTCGGATGTTAGTGCCCACATCTCCCGGTTCATCCACAACCTCATCCACTGGCGCCTTCTACCCTTGTGATGTGGGTATTTTTCCTCTCAGAAACTCACATCCCTATGGAACGTGTATCATCTTGGCCTTATTTCTCTACGGCCCCTCACACTCATACTACACTATGAACTTCACCCACATTTCTTCAATGCAGCCCAATCAAAAATTGGGAATAGGAGGAACAAAGGAATTGTTCCTCCTATTCCTCCTAGACCTGTAAAACCTACATAACACTAGAAATGACTTATTTCTTGAATTTTTCAAAATTTTATAAGTGTTTGGGTTTTTCTGAAAGGAGGGGAATGTTCCAAAATAATTACAAGTGCCCCAAAGCATGGAAAATACCTTATTTTCATCGTTTCTTCTCTAAGATCTCAATAAGGTTCCCAAGACCAATTTTTTTTAGGTTGTCTAAATTTGCAAGGGGTTCCAAAAATGGACAATAGTTTAGTGACTCATGGGGTAATCTACCTGTTAGATTGAAATATCAATGGCCTTGAAGCATCCATTAGGCATGGAGTTAGCTTGATAATTTGAAATTGATCTAAAACTTGAAGAACACCCCTCCGAATCAACTTGAAGCATTGCATGAACTTGGAACTTATTTCAAGCTTGAATTGACCATTCTCATTATAATATTTTTCTAAATTAAGGTTCATGAGAGTGGAAAATTTTTTTGAACCTAAAATTTCATATGTTTCCTTTGCAAATGATCTAATGAGACAAAGAATCAGCATATGAAAATGTCCCAAATCTGATTTTTGTGAAGTTTTGAAGAATTTGGAGGACTTGGTCCTTAAAAGATTGGAAAAGCTGTTTAAAACAGACTCCAAACATCGATTTTTTGACAAGGATGAAAATTGCAGAGTACTTTAAATCACCTGTTGCTTTGTAAAAGGATTGTATACACTTGGAATTGTCCCAAATACCTTGCTTCTCATGAACACTTATTCGTCCCAATGGATTATTCAACATCAACAAAACACCGCAAAAAAACTATGTACAAACTACAAAATCATACACATTCCAAATGGAAATATGCAAAGTGTGCACAAGCACTTATTTTACTGAAAAAAAAACCTACACTACCCTACTCTAATAAGAGGAAAAGGAAACTCAAACAAATCCTACAACAGAAGGGAAAATTAGATGCCTTTCCTCACAAACTGATACCATGTAAATGATTTGGCACTGGACATGGTCTTAAGTATGAGTGAAAAACTATACTTGAATCTGGTTTTGCACCCTTTCAAAGTATCAAAAACAAACAAAATTCCTCTTTTAGTTGTTCTCGCATTTGGTCGTAGGTTTTGTAGCTAACCTTTGGCACACTAAAGCTCTTCTTCATGCTTTGACACAAGCATGACTGGTTTGCAACTCTGTCCTTGGCTCCAACCTAGCCATTTACCTAATTGGGAAAGGGGCTTTGGGAACCAATGGACTAATCCTTATGATTTTTTCATTTCTTTGAAGTTCAACCCATGAATGGGGACATCTTGCAAACTTTCCATTCCATGAATTAAGTTACTTACAAGCTGGTTAAAACTTTATTTTGTCTCTACAAACAACTTTATCTCTAGTGGATTTGTCATCTCCTCAACATGAAGCTCCTCATGAATGATTACGAGAATTTGATGGTGTTCTTGGTGAATCACTATAATTATTCGAACTTCTTACTCACTTTAGAGCTTCTCTTTCTCTACGTGAAGACTAAATTTATCTTCATACCTGATTTCCTTATCGAACATGACATTTGAAATATTAAAGTATTCCATTTTCTCTTCATGAGGACTATTTTGGACAGAATATTTTTCTTGGATGTTCTCCTCCATGGTAGGTTTATCAATAGAATCAGATTATACAAAAGAAAATAAGAAGCTTTCAATGATCTCTTATTCACCTAAGGCCTCTAAATCTGATTTTTTTCCCTCCATATTTGATTTTGCAAGCTAGGATGAATCAACAACCTCCATGAAGATGGTGCCATCATGGAAACTACATTAATAGTAGAGAGATTGTTGATCATCTTCTTCTTGTGCTTTCTCTTCTACAAAAATAGCCTCCATCTTTTTTTCTTTAGTCCCAACCTCTATTGAAGGCTTAACCAACAGTGGCATCTGATTGATTTCAAAATTTAAATCCCAATCCTTTAATTTTTTAATGAATTCTTCTTTGTTGGGTTCTTCAACTTGCTTCCCTCTTTAACTGATTTTCTAGTTTGTCTCTTCCCAAAATAATTTTTGGAATGCAAGAGAATGGGTGGGCTGGGATTCTTTCAAATTTTGAGGTGGAAGGGGAGGTGTAAAATATTTTTAGATGAGACTGGGATTGCAAGAGAAGAGGAAAGATATTTGAAGGTGAGATGGAAGGGAGGAAGATGGAGAAGGGGAAACCTTAATGGGAGTAGACAGGGAAGCTAGGAATATGAAACTCAGGCTGAGATGAAATAGGTTTAGAAGGAGGAATGGGAGGGTTGTACGATGGTATTTTAGAGTTTCCCCATTGATAGGGATTCCCAAAACTAGACTGGTAAGCCTCCATTAACTCAGCCCACTTTGTAATTTGGGGCATCATCTCAACTATAAAGTGCATCTTCATTGAAAGATGAAAAAACTTGGTATAGGGCCAACCCATGGATAAGGGACCCTAAAACCAATCATGGTTACCTTTATTTAACATGTAATCCTGAGTTGTACTATGCCCATATCCATTTCTTCAATCTACCTCTACAAATCAACATCTACAATGGAGTTTCCACAATCATCTGCATAACCTTGTTCTTTAAAAACATTTTGGTTAGATGAATAACCATATGGGTCAATAGGGGTTTGTTTATATGCATATTCATGATGGGGCTCATAAAACTAATTTGGAGGAGGATTTTGAAACTATGGGAATGCAGGGGATTGGTTATGCTACTACAAATGGAAATCCCAATGAACGAATGAAGCCATAATTGCACGAATTCATGACGGAAGAAAATGGAAGGATGGAGAGAAATAAAATGGGTGGAAAATAATGGAAAGAAAGGAAAATGGTGAAATAATGAAAAGGATGGTCTGTAACTGAGATAATGGGTTTATTGAGTCGGCGGAGTCACCGGATGTGCTTAGAACTACCTCCGAAAGATGAATCTCAACAAGAACACATAAAACCTACTGAGTAAAATATGTAAAAATCTTAAAACCTATCCCATCAGGCATGCCAAAATTGTTGGAGCTCAAAATTTCACCCTTCCTTGAGTCATAGACAACCTGGGATTTTGAGGCAATATGGGAAGGTCTCTAATTTTTGGGACTTAAAAATTGAGACTAATTCGGAGGAAATTTTTAGCTTTAAATGTCCCCTAAATCTCCATAAACCATTATAGATAGGTAGATAATTCCAATATCTTTTGTATGGTACTAAGAATGCTAGAAATAGAGATTTTGTTCTTGAGATATCATTGTTCAAAGTTTGGGCTAGAGAGGGTCAACCGGCTAATCAGAAATGACACATGGAAAAAGTGAAGGTTGAGAAAAATGGTAAATAAGTTATTTTGGAACACCGGTCTTCAACACTCATGATCGAAAAGATGGGCCCCGTTATTTTTGGTTGGGGACCTTCAATTACACTCGACCTCCCGAGGTCATGTCATGATGACTGATATGGAATGTGTGGATGGCTACGAGTAATGAAATGTGATATGTGAATGAAAATGTGTGGAAATGGGATGAAAAATTTATCAAGGAAAAACAATTTCCTTGATGCGGAATATCAGGATCTGCTCGTCAAGTTTAAGGAAGGACCTTCTAACCTAAATGGGTCTAATGGATGGATTGAAAATAATAGCCACATGAAGACTCCAATCAATGTCGAGCTTCACAGAAATATTTTCTAATGGTTGTGGGATGCTTGGAAAACCAACAGGATCCTCATAACCATTTCCGAAAAATCTCATGGAATAAATGAGAGAGGCATGGTTCCATTAAATCTATGAACAAGTTAATGTTCGATCTAGAATGGGAGAGCTTGATGAGCTTCTACATTAAGAACGTTCGGTTGTCTGATAATGTTGAGTGGAATTGAGATGTTCAAAATACCACCACATGTAATTTGGTGTCTAAGTCTAATTTTCCTTTAGACCCATTTGGTTGGGGGACCGTTGGATCACAACCGTAAACTCTTTATGGTCGTAGTCCTTGTATGGTCTTACATGAAATCTAGACTCTGTTGCCAATGGTAATTAAATTTTCATAAGCCTTATTAGTCGTGATATTTAAAATGTTTAATTGTGTAATTTTTCCTGAGTACTGTGATGGTGTTATAAGGACGAGCATACAAAGTCAAGTATCTATGTCTGTAAGCAATTCAGGCCCGTTCGGTTGGGGGACACATGGATCACTACCATGTGTGTGTTCTTGTTCAGTCTCTCTAATAGTCATCTATGCATTTAATCTATGGAAATAAATAAAAAATTAATCTAAGTAAATAAAAGCTACACTATGTTTTTGTATTTTTCCAATATAAAATAAATAAAGCAATACAAATAAATTAATCTAATTAAAACAAATCTTTTTGTGCTTTTCTTGCAACTTTCTGAATTAAATGAAGAAATGAAAGCTTCTAATCTAATTAATAAATCCTAAAACAAACAAACAACCGGATGTAGTTGTTTATCTATGCAGAAGAAATCTAATCTATTCTAAACAATTAAATCTTCTCTAAACTATGGATATGAATTAAATCCTCTACTCGCCTCGAGAGGCACATGAAGACATCAAAGATTCCTGTGCTTTTCTTCCCCTACAACTTCCCCGACAAAATTAAAGAAGGTTTTTATGGAGGATCTTCTAAAGAAATGATACTTTGATTGATTTCTAAATTAATACGAAGCTTTCTTCCATAATCACCTCTTTGCAAATCTACAGAGATAGGAAAAGGAAGTTATCTATCCTAAGAAAGCTTTGTTGAAGGAAATGATCTACTATAGCTATTCAATGATTGCAACAATGAAAATGGAAATGCCTTTTCTACTGTAGTAAATAATGTGCATACATATTTCTCAAACAAAGAATTAAATAAATGATGAAACCCAATTACAACCCCAACCTGGTAATTACATTGTTGTGGAAATCCATTTTTGGTGTGCTTTTGTGTCCCCTCAGTATTATTTTCTAACCTTCGGTGTCCATGTGAGTCTAGGGAGTTGGGAATGCAGAGGAAGATAGAAGAAGGTGCTGGAGCAAGTAATGGCTTACTTGGGAAATCTGGTGGCAATGCAAGAAGAGGAAGAACAATTCAAGTGAATAGAGCTTGATTTTGTAATCTCTAGTAGGATTGTAGTAGCATAACATAGCAATACACAAAAAATTCTCTAGCCATTTACTTCATAAGAAGTGATGGTTTTATAGAAGGTTGGTTGGGCTGTGCACTATCACACTTGGCATCCATGGGGTGCCACATCAACACATGAAGGGGCAATTAAATAGTCAATTACAAATCACAAGTGAAAGAGGAGATTGATATGAATTAGTCAAGCCTGAAATTAGCTAAATTGATTCACAAACGTGTGCTAAAAGTGAACTTGAGTGAAGTAACACATGTCTAATTCATGCATGAATAGTTCTAGAAAATTCACACAAAACTATCGCCCTATGTAAGGTAGAGGTTTCGCAATCGCCACCCAAGTAGGCCATCAGTTTCATAACTAAAGGCCAAAAGCTAAGGAAAAATGAATTGGAAAGCTGCAAAAAAGTAGGAAATGGTTGAGTAAAGTAAACAAGGCTAAGGTTAAGGTTAAGGTGCTTGAGAAACCTTTGGAAAAGACACGAATCATCATTGGGGACTTTAATCCATTTTCTGACAATGTAGCACGTGAAAATTTGTGTGCGTACATATTTCCCCCTCGGAGAAGCATTTTAGCCATGAAGAGGCGTAAAATGTAGAGTCTGAGTATGGAATTCCCGAAATGGGGAGTTAGAAGCTATACCTGACACACCCATGTATCGAAATGTCATCATCCAAGCTCCCACTACTTGCAAGACTAAATCAAGACTCAAGTATAGATATATATGATATCAAAAAATAAACACTAAAACAATATGACAAGATAACTTGTTTCACCAATACGTTTTATGCTTTCTATGATGAAACAGATAGAAGGTAAATGGTTAAGGAGGAATACTTGTGAGGTGAAGGTGGAAGGTAGAATGCGTGTGTTGTTGACGTTATCCAAACCGATTGTAGAGAACTCCTTTTTGTTTGGGAGGTACTACTTGTGGATGCAAAGCAAGAACATAAAAGATTAATAAATAGCATATGACAAAGGACTCATTTAGTGTATGTGTTTTACCCGATTCTATATCGTTGACAAAACAAATAAGGGTAATGGGTTAGGAGGAATACCATGTTGAAATGTTGGTTGATAGGTTGTTGCGCGCATATGACTTCTGAATCCACAGCTGATCGTGAGAGATTCCTTTTTTCTTGGAGGAACTACTTGAAATGGAACACAAGACCACCAAATAAAAGTTAAACAATATATGCAGTGGACTACCTAGCATGTGCTAGATCTGGGAAGTGTGATACTTCCTAGATGGCTGTCAATCCACTGTTTAAAGAAAATTAATGCGAGAAATAAAGGAAATCCTACTGTAGTTAAAATGATTTAGGTATCTCATTCATCTACAATAAGCAAATTTGTTCACAACAGGCTAGGTTATGATTGAATCTGAAGGTCAAGGTCACTGTCAAGGTATTGGTATTGGTCAAGGTAAGGCTCTATACTATTCTAGGTATTTAATGGAAGTTTTAGGCTATATTCTTGGTTTCGGAAAAAGACACGAGAGATCGTCATCGATGCCCGTATGACCGATATCGATTTAGGCTAACCAAAGAACGGTTGTGGGTAAATCGGCATTGGTATGGTCAGGGTATAGGAAACTCAATAAAACTTGGTTGGGTGATATATTTGAGATTAGATGAAGATGCAAGGGTAATGGAAAGGTCTCAGTATAGATCTGAGGTATGCATAGGAATGATTAAGGTCCGTATATAGGAAATGTAAGGGTGTGGATAAAAAGATGGTCAAGTTTACATGGAGACAAATGATGGGGGAATGGAAATGAGAGAAAAAAGCTAAATAACAAATGTAAAAGGATCTCCCAAATGATGAATGGTGGTTAACAGAACTTACTGTTTATTATGAGCTTGATGCTTTGTTGGTAATGGTGGGTGATCAAATGAACTTGGTGTAGTGTTGATGCTTCCTGGATGCTCTGTGAAGGAAGATGTGATTGCTTTTGGTATCGGCTATGGATGCTCGATGTGTATACTATGCTAACGCTGGATCTCGCTTATATGCAGCTCTAGTTTCATCACTTGTTCTTAAAAGACGTGATTATCTCTTAGAAAATGTGCCAACATCGAAATAAGGTTGTTTTGGGGTTAAATGGTAACCGAAGGAAGTTTTGGCTTAATAGGCATTGGTTAAGGGTAATCGGCATTAGCTATGGTGGGATTTCCTAGGTTTACTAAACTAGGAAGATCCCCTTGATTTTCTAGGATCTTGTTTCGTTTACCCCATAGATTAGCATGAAATCTTCCTTCTAATGGGTAGGAATGTGGTTAGAGGGAATGTAGGCATTGATTTTTAGGGTTTGGGTAGGTCTTAGTTAGTTATGGCAACTTACTAAGAATAGGTCTTAGGGTGAGGTGGCTAGATGAGGTGTCTAGGTGAGGTGGATATGTGGGCATTATCCTAATTAGGATATTTAAATAATAAATATTATGAGGATAATGAATTAATTTAATTAAATTAATATTAGAGTGGGATGAAAGGGTCCATGGTTAGGTGAATGTGTTCAAGGTGTTTATTTGACGAGGGACCAAGGGAGTGTGACCTAATTTTAGTGTCTACATTTTTCCCCTTTTTGTTACATAGCTTGTATCTATAAGTGACACTGACAAAAATAAGATGTGGTTGCCTCATGTGTGGGTGAAGGTGATCCCCCTCAAACTAGGAACTAACAAGGTAGAAGGTAGAAGTGGTGAGTGGTTTGATTAAAAGGTGAATGTGATGACAAAGGAAGGTGCGTAATGTGGGAAAAAAGGAAAAAGGTCTACTAGGGTAATCTAGGTAATGGGTTAGGTCAAAGGTAGTAATAGTCAAACACATGCACACATTTAAACCGTAGCATGATACCAGGCTAAAGAGTAGGAAAACTCCACATTGTCGAAGGTTGATAGGTTTATTCAAACAAGGTTGAAGTGATTCTGGTATCCAAGGTATAGGATATGGTCAGGAAACACGACGCGTTAGTTAGGTGCAGAACGCTTTAGTTATGTTCTAGTACACCAAGGGTTGGGTCAGGATAAATGGTCACGACAAGAGGCAAGGTAAGGTTAGTAGGTCAATCAACACAGGTAATAGTGCCACAAGGTATAGTGAACACATGAGGTCAAAGGTCACTAGCGATGTTCCAGGTCCAAGAATCTAGGTCACGACATGGGTAGGGCCGAGGTATGGGTAAAATAACAAGTCCCTGAAATGAGGACGATGTTAGGTAGGAAATGATGAGGTCCAGAGGGTGAGGTGAATGGTCAGGGTAAGTGTTGGGTGAGGGAAAAAGAGTAATGGGTAGGGTAATAGGGTGAAAGTGTGGGCAATGTGGAAGAGAGGGTGATCGATGCGGTCAAGGGTAACCGACCACGGTAAGGTAGGGCATGTGACCAATTCCAAAGTGAAGGTAAAACCAACATCGGTTAGGCCGAGGATGTTATAAAAATGAAAAATTCCAAATTTTTGGAATCATTTGTCTCGTGGAAATAGAGGAAAACAACACGAGAGAGAGGGAAAGTTAGAAATTGTTTGGATGGAACGAAAAGCTTAGTTGGCGAGCCGAACAACGGGTGATTGGTAGTTGAGAGGAGAGTCCAAGAGATCGATCATTGGATTTTATTGGTTGGAGGGGAGGTGATAGATTGGTGATGGAAGAGGCTAGAGAGGGATTAGGTGGGCCACTAATACAAGCATGGCCAAACATGTCACCACGGCGACAGTAGATGATGAGGTAAGCGTTAAACCCTTACTAGTGTTGTGTGAAATAGATTTGGTGAGAGGTCGGGTGGAAAATTTGGATTTTGGGGGAAATGAAATTTTGAAATATCGGAGGGTGAATTAGGTAGAATAGGAGTGGGGAAATATGTAAGTGGGTGAATAGGGGGCATGTGGTTAAGGGGAAATGTAGGTGAGAATGGGTGTGTAGAAGGGTCAAGAGAGGTAGTTTTTAAGAGGGGAGGGTTTGGGGTTGTAAATTTTTCGTGATGAAGGACTGGTAGCGTTAGTTTGGGCTAGCTGGTGTGGGTAGGGTAAAACCAGTATCAATCACAAAACAAGTGACTGATGTCGGTTTAGGGGTGACCGGGGTCGGTTAGAGATGACTAGCACTAGTTGGGTTTTGGAGAAAAAGGGGTCAAAAGGGTCCTAGGTCGAGTGGGTGAGATAGGGAAGGGTAGAATAGGGTGTGTTGGTGAAAAATATAAAGAAGGTAGGCGGTAAAATGGGTATGGGGAAATGATAGTGGGTGAGGGTGGGGGCAAAGAGATAAAATGTGATAAGAAGGTAGGTTGGGAAGACAGAAAGAGGTGAATTAGTGGGTATGGGTGAGGTGTTGTGGGTGAGTATAGGTATGATGAAGATAGATTAATTTCATGTTTCACCTCATTCTAGATCATTTTTGAATGTTGATGAAACAAATAAGGGTAATGGGTTAGAAGGAATAACTATTGAAATGTTGGTTGATAGGTTGTTGCACGCATATGACTTCGAATCCACAATTGATCATGAGAGCTTCATTTTTGCTTGGAGGAACTACCCGAGATGGAACACAAGACCACAAAATAAAATTTAAACAACATATGCAAAGTGGACTACCTAGTGTGTGCTAGATCTAGGAAGTGTGATACTTCCTGACTTTGTGTCAATCCACTATTTAAAGTAAATTAATGCAACAAATAAAGGAAACCCTACTATAGTTAAAATTATTTAGGTATCTCATTCGTCTACGAGTAAGAAATTTTTTTCACAACAAGCTAGGTTATGATCGAATCTAAAGGTCAAGGTCACTGCCAAGGTATTGGTATTGGTCGGGGTAAGGCTCGGACTATTTTGGGTATTCAATGGAGGTTGTAGGCTCTATTCTTGGTTTCGACAAAGACACAGAGATCAACGTCGGTCTTATATGATCGGTATTGGTTTAGGCTAACTGGTGACAGTTGTGGGTAACCGACGTCGGTATGGTTGGGGTACAGGAAATTCAATAAAACTTGGTTGGGTAATAGATCTGAGATTAGATGAAGATGGAAGGGAAATGACAAGGTCCGTATGGGTTTGAGGCATGCACATGAATGATTAAGGTCCATTTATAGGCAATGTAAGGGTGTGGGTAAAAAGATGTTCAAGTTTGCATGGAGATAAATGATGGGGGAATGGAAATGAGAGAAAAAATCTAAATAACAGATGTAAAAGGATCTCCCAAATGATGAATGGATGAATGGTGGTTAAGAGAACTTACTTGTTTGTATGAGCCTCGATGCCCAGTTGGTAATGGTGGGTAATCAAATGAACTTGTTGTAGTGTTGGTGCTTCCTCGATGATCCCATGAAGGCAAATGGCTATGTGATTGCTTTTGGTACTAGCTTGGATGCTCTTATGTGTATACTAATGTTGGATCTGCTTATATATAGCTCGGTTTCATCACTTGTTCTCAAAAGACGTGATTGTCTCTCGGAAAATGTGCCAACCTCGAAATAAGGTTGTTTTGAGGGTTGAATGATAACGACGGTGGTTCCTGATTAACCGTGGTAGTTAAGGGTAACCGATGTTCTGTTCGTGTGGGATTTCCTAGGTTTACTAAACTAGGCATATCCCCTTGATTTTATGGGATCTCATTTCATTTTACCCGCGGATTAGCATTGAAGCTTCTTTCTAACGGGCGGGAATGTGGTTAGAGGGAATGTAGGCATTAATTTTTAGGGTTTGGGTAGGTCTTAGTTATTTATGGCAACTTATTAAGAATAGGTCTTAGGGTGAGGTAGCTTGATGAGGTGTCTATATGAGGTGGATATGTGGGAATTATCTCAATTAGGATATTTAAATAATAAATATTGTGAGGATAATGAATTAATTAAATTAAATTAATTAAATTAATATTAGAGTGGGATGAAAGGGGCCATGGTTAGGTGAATGTGTTCAAGGTGTTTATTTGACGAGGGGCCAAAGGGGAGTGTGACCTAATTTTAGTGTCTACATTTTTCCCCTTTTTGTTGCATAGCTTGTATCTGTAAGTGACACTAACAAAAATAAGATGTGGTTGCCCCATGTGTGGGTGAAGGTGATCCCCCTCAAACCAGGACTTATGAGGTAGAAGGCAGAAGTGGTGAGTGGTTTGATTAAAAGGTGAATGTGATGAAGAGGAAGGTGGGTAATGGGGGGAAAAAGGAAAAAGGTCTACTCGGGTAATCTAGGTAATGGGTCAAGGTCAAAGGTAGTAACATTCAAATACATGCACACATATAAACTGCATCATGATACCAGGTTGAAGAGCAGACAAACTCCACATTCTCAAAGGTTGATAGGTTTATCCCAACAAGTTTGAAGTGATTCTGGTATCCAAGGTATAGGATATGGTCAGGAAACACGACGTAGGTTAGGTGCAGGAATGTTTAGGTATGTTCCGGTACACCGAGGGTTGGGTTTGGATAAACAGTCATGATAAGAGGCAAGGTAAGGTCAACATGTCAATCAACACAGGTAACACTGGTGCAAGGTATAGTGAACACATAAGGTCAAAGGTCACTAGTGATGTTCCAGGTCCAAGAATCTAGGTCACGACATGGGTAAGGCTGAGGTATGCGTAAAATAACGAGTCCCAAAATGAGGACGAGGTTAGGTAGGAAATGATGAGGTCTAGAGGGTGAGGTGAATGGTCAGGGTAAGCATTGGGTGAGGGAAAAAAAGAGTGATGGGTAGGGTAATAGGGTGAAAGTGTGGGCAATGTGGAAGAGAGGGTGACCGATGCCGGTCAAGGGTAACCGATGCCGGTATAGGGTAACCGACCATGGTAAGGTAGGGCACGTGACCAATGCCGATGAAGGTAAAACCAGCGTTGGTTACATCGGGGATGTTATACAAATTAAAAATTCCATGTTTTCATAATCATTTGTCTCTGCAAATGCAAAATAGAGGAAAATGACACGAGAGAGAGGAAAGTTGGAAAGTGTCCAGATGGAATGGAAAGCTGAGTTGGTGAGCCGAATGGCGGGTGATTGGTAGTTAAGAGGTGGGTCCATGAGATCAGATTGTTGGATTTTATTGGTTGGAGGAGGTGACGGATTGGTGATGGTAGAGGCCGGAGAGGGATCGGGTGGGTAAGATTACGCAGATGACCTCCTTGCCAAATCTAAATGCCACTCCGAGAACCTCATCATCTGAAAAACCATATTTGGCCACCTTATTAAATATTACGTTCACCTTCAGCCTAAGAAGTGTGTCTTCACGTTCCTCTCATGAAAAATATTGGGATTTATCATTTCCTTACGTGGTATAGAATTTGACCCTACTAAAGTCAAGGCCATTCTAGAAATGCCTCCGCCCACTAACCTTAGACAACTCTATAGCCTACAAGGTAAGTTGTAGTCTATTCTCCATTTCATTTCACAATTGTCTGATCAGTGTCAACCATTTCATCATCTGCTCAAGAAGGATGTCTTCTTTAAATGGGATGATGATTGCCACAAATCTTTTGAGGCCTTAAAACAATACCTTCTTCAACCACCCGTACTCATTCCACCTAAATACGATCAACCCTTCTACCTGTATATCTCATCTACCGATCACTCCTTAGGGGCCATGCTCGCTCATCATGATGAAAAACATAGAGAGTAGGTGGTTTATTACATAATTTGTACTCTTTTGGACTATGAAACCCGATATACCCATCCCGAAAAACTTTTCTTAGCCTTAGTTTTTGTTGCCACCAAACTCTGCCATTACCTACTCAACCACAAAACCTATGTTGTGACCAACACAAACCCCTGACACTTCATGTATGCCAAACCTTATCAAAATCGGTGTCCCGTTCACCGGCTTATACTTTTGGCCAACCTCGACCTCGAATTCTTTCATCAAAAGTCCATCAAAGGCCAAGCTATCGCCAACCAATTGGCCGACGTACCTATTTCGAGGATCAACCAACTAATTTTGACTTTCCGGATGAGTCAATTACTACCATTTCCACTGGACAAACCCGCTTACCCAATGACACTCTTCTTTGATGGTTCTAGGTGTCAAGGTAGGGGTTGGGATGGTGTTATCTTGATTCTTCTTGATGGTGAGCCCATGCCTTTGTCTTTCAAACTCCATTTTGATTGTACAAACAATATTGCCGAATACGAAGAACTCGTATTAGGTCTCTAAGCCGCCTATGCCCTAAATGTCAAATCAATCAACATCTTTGGTGATTCTCAATTGGTCATAAACTAGGTCAATGGTATATACCAATTTCTTAATGAGATACTTCAAAAGTACAAACATCATGTTGACATAATTTTGACCACCTTTGACTATTATGCCCTTCAAACTGTCCCACGTTCAACCAAAAAATTTATAGATAAAATGGACTTCTTGGCTTCTCAAATTCCTGCTTCATCTGCCGATTCTAAAATCTTTGTCACCATACAACGACTCCAATCACCCTCTTATTTACCTCATGACATTTACTCTATCAAAACTCCTGCCCCTAACCCAAGTGACCTTTGGTATAGACAATACTCTGACTATCTTTCTCTCTCCATCTTACCTCCTGATCTCACCCATAATGAACAACGTGCCTTCCTAAAAATGTCTCTCATTACGTCATCATAGGGGCCTCCTCTATAAGTGTGGCTTTGATGGTCTTCTCTTACTATGCCTCATGATTTCTGAAATTCCTTATACCATTAAGGAAGTTCATGATGGCATATGTTGAGGTCACTTCAATGGCCTTGCTATTGCTAAGTGTATTCTTCGGCTAGGCTATTACTTGCTGACCCTTAACCATGTTTTTGCGACTATGTCAAGCGTTGTGTAAAATACCAAGAACATGCTAACCTTCATCATACACCCAAATCATACCTTACAAATCGCTTGTAACCTTTGGCCCTTCTCTCAATGGGGTTTGGATATTTTCGGAGAGAAATCAATCCCCACTCTTCACAATGGCATCAATGGATCATCACCACTACCGAATACTACAAAAAATGTGTTGAGGCCATACCACTCATCTCCATAAAATCCGAGAAAATATGTGAGTTCATCAATCATCACATCATTTTTGCTTTGGTGTCTCTCATCACCTCATCACTAATAATGGTAAACAATTCAAAAATAAAACATTGTGAAAACTTTGTGATGCATTCAACATTCAGCTAAGTTTCTCGTCACCTTATTACCCATAGACCAATAGCCAAGCCAAATCTGTCATGGAAGATATAATTTATAGCCCACCGATATGTGGCACCAGCATTTTTAAGGCCAAAAGGCATGACTCAATAACAAAAGGTCCCCCAAAGGGTGATGAATGTGGTTTTGTGTTGTTCCTCCAGGGTAAGTAAGATTTGGTTGTAACCCAAGAAGCCATCCATGAGTGATAGCATCTAGTGACCAGCAAAGAAGGTCAACCAACCGGTCAATACCAAGTAGAGGAAAGTCATCTTTTGGGCAAGCTAGATTTAGGTCACAAAAATCCATGCAAATGTGGAGTCCCCTATCACCTTAGTGACAGAAAAATGTTAGAAATCCAACGAGGATAATCAATGGGTAATATGAAGGAAATAAAAAGTGTCAAGTTCTTCTTCTTGACAAGAAGGTCAATGTGAGGGTGCATTTTCCTCATCTTTTGTTTGTGAGGCTTGGCATTGGGAATGGTTACGATATTGTGGACCACTATGGTGAGGTCAATACCGAGCATGTCTTCGTAAGACCAAGTGAAAGTGTGGTTATGGTTTTTGAGAAAAGAGGTGATGGATTCTTATTCAAAGCAACATCTAAAGATTGACCTATCTTTAGGTTGTGCGGGTCATCCTAAGTATGAATGTTGATCTTAATAGTTGATTCATTCAACTTGGTTTATGTCTCGAGATGGTAAATACTTGATGCATATATGAGTCTTACGCACTAAGGTAGGTGAGTATAGATTCATCATCCCGATATTGAACGATGTTGATCGAAGGTGTATCGTCATCAATCATTTCAGGATATAGGAAGGGAAGAGAGGAGGGAGCCTCACTTTTTCATTGATAATTCATAGGCTCCAAGGAGATGGTGTTTATGAAAAAAGAATTTAGGAGGAATGGATTCTGGGTCCATCAACTTCATCGATGAAGGTGTTGATGGTGGTGAAGAAGGTGGAGGAGGACCGATGTCCTAGATGAGCTCAATGCATTACTTTTTGGTAGGTGGTTATGTTTTTGTGTAGTACATGGAATAACAGTATGGTGGCCTTGCTCATAAAAGCCAAAACCAAAACCCTTCCACGCACATGGGTGTAGGAAGGTGTGGGCAAAATGACGATTGGTGAGTGACTAGAAGTCGGTAGAAAATGGGTGGGTTTGTGACGGTATTTTGAGTGTGTAAGTGATAGTATTAAGTCCCCCATAGGTGATACTTTGGTACGAGGTGGGGAGAACCATAAAGGAGATTCTCTCCTATAAAATGATCATAACGAGGGTGTTGGTGAAGACTTCCATACTCTTGTGGAGTAGGGAATGTGTTGACACTATATAGGCGATACTCCCCGCAGTGAGGTGTTGAAAAATGCCTTCCAAGGGGTCGGTGGTTGGTATGTGGGTAGGCTTGGAATAGAAAATGTGTCGGAGGTTGATGTGGGGGTGGAGCTAACATATTGGGAGTCTAATGGTTTAGCCATGGAGGTTGTGGCAACAGTAGGCATTGAGGAGGCATGTGCGGTCAAGGTAGCAGTTGTACTAGTAAGTGGAGGTGTAGGTGAAGTGGTAGTGGTCATGGAGGAAGATGCCTTAATGGATATAAGCACGTCATTGGGTCGGTAAAGCATGTTACATGTTTAAAAAGGTGAAGGATCAGCTGGAATAGTATAGGTGTGTCCTTCATGCTCAAACTTTACATAGCGATGCAAAGTGGAAGGAACACAACCCATAACACGAATCCAGGGTCGTTCAAGCAACATGTTATATTGGAATTCCCCCTCCAAGACATAAAATAACTCTGGAATAGTGCGGGTCCCACACAAATGTGGAGGATAACGGTGCCTAGTGGGGAGGTGATAGCATCAATGAATGAACGGAATATGACAGGATGTTTATGCATGTAATTGTCAGGTATGCAAATTTATGCAAATGCATGGGATGAAATGATATTAATGCTAGCACCCCCATCAATCATGACACATCGTACATGTATATCATCGATGTGGACAAAGATAAAGAGAGTTGGGTCTGGATCATCTATTTGGTGTGGTGCGATCTCTTCCTCTAAGAAGCTAAGGGAGGCTACTTAGTGAGTAGGTTGAGGTGTGGATAAAGGTCAAAATTTGGTAAGAGAGGCTACATGATGGGGTGTGATGATGGAGGCTACGGGTGTAGGGTCATTGGGTAAAACCTCAATAGATTGCAGGACCTCCATGAGAGCTTGACAATGGGATTCGACGTTTGGATGAGGTCGAGATAGGGACATTTTGAGGGGATTGGTGTAGTTGTTTTAGCATCATGCGGTGTGTGACCCCATCGAAATAGGATATGTGGGGTGTGGATAGTGATTTTAGGTGTGGGTGTAGATGGTATGTTGGGTATAAGATTGGTTGGTGAGTCAATTACCTTTTCCTTACCTTTGTCCTTCTAAGCATGGTTAACAACATGGATCATGTTGATCTAAGGAGGGAGGTAGGTGAGGTAGGTGACCCATGAAAGGCATGGAGACATGAAGGGAAAAAGCCGAATGGTGGGAAGGAACCTTATGAGATGAGTTGGGCACATCGACATTAGGGTGGAGGTTTGGCGAGGTCATTGATGCAAACCATGTTAATTTCAAATCTCGGAAGTGGCTCTAGGAGCTGTGGAGGTGGAGGTCATGGTTTTTGAGTAAGAAATGTAGGGAAAACTATGGGAATGGGTGTTGGTGAAATGGGGTCCTCATCAAGAAGATCATCATTGTCAAAGTTTTCTTCAGGAGGACACAACTGGATAAGAACATTTTTCAAAGCCTTATATTTCTCCACATCGTGTCCCGATACATGATGGTAGGAACAAATTTTAGTGTCATCAAACCCTTTGGACTTGGGTTTGAGAGGTTCATAAGGTCTAAGTGGTGGTAATGTGATGACAAGTCTCAAGGAGGTTGGCTAAGATTTTGGCATAGGACCTGCTAGTGGGTCACAATGGGAAGTAAAAGTGGGTTTGGGCGTAGGTGTGGCTATTTGTTGAGGAATGGTATTTTTAGGAGGGGAGTGGGTCGAGCTATGGTTTTAGGTGCTTGGCACGGTCTTGGGTGTTAGTCATGTTTATTTGGGTGGGGGTATTGTAGATGAACTTACGGGAGGGTGTATGGTTGTTTTAACTACCTTATTGGAGGGTAGTAGACTTTTGACTTTAGGTGGCACCTTCTTGGGTAAAGGTGATATTGGTGTACGAGATCTAGAGGTAAAGGTAGATGGGGAAGAGGGTGAGACACCCACGGGGATAACGGGGTGTTATGAAGGTAGATGGTCGTATAGGGGCTGTGAGGGAAAAAGACCGAAATGTCATGGGTAGTGAAGGAGTGATCGATGGTATTAAATTTATGGGTGGTAAAGATGTTACGATGTGGGTGGAAGTCATGTAGGGTGCTTGGAAATGTGAGAGGTTTGAGAGGAAGGAATGGGTTATGTTTTTGGTTTATCGGTGGGTGAAGGTTTCTTAACCATGTTGGGAGGTTGAGGTCCTAAGACGATGGAAGGGGTGAAGGTGATGAAGGTGTGATTGGCACAGTTGGGGTATGAGTTCTATGGGCTTGATTCTTCTACTTGGGTGTCGACTAGGTTTGGTGTTGACTTTGGAGGATGTAGCTAAATCTAGTTTGATAGGTGGATGAGTAAGGCTATTGGTTGGGGTGACCACTAAGGTAGTAATAGGTTTAGTTGAGGAAGATGATGTAGGTGTGGGCTTGGATTTCGATGAATGTTGTGTTATGGGTAAAGGTGTGTGTTGAACTATGATGAGTGTTGTGGTAGAAGTTGTGATAGAGGTGGTTGTGCTTGATTTGATTGGCTGAAATATTTTTGGGTAGATAGAGGAAGTGCCAGCAAGTGACATCTGCACTTGTATGGAGATAGGAAGCAAGAGATGCCCCCAAAGTAAGGCTCTATCCACATAATCTAGGTGATCGGCTAAGCACGAGAACGACATGGTTGTAGGTGAGGTTGATGAGGATCCAATGGCAATTCCTGTAAAATGTGTCTTAGAAATGGGGAATTTTCTAGCTTCGGCTTCTGTGGGTAAGAGAGTCGAAAGTAGGTCTACAGGATCTTGGGTAGCTGATGGAGAATGATCGCCTAGGGGTAAATGCATTTCCACAGGGTCTTGGATAGGTGGAGGAGATGACAGGTGCTACTCTATGGGTGGAGAAGATGGTAGGTGTCCTCTGTGGGTTTAGGAGATGATGGGTGTTCCTCTATGGGTGTAGGGGGTAAACAAGCAACATCCATGGGTTGGAGAGGTACTTTGGGTGTCGACTCTCTAGGTGGAGAAGCCAAAGGTGAAATTGGCTCGATATTAATGGAAGGCTCCTCCACGGGTGATGAAGGAGGTCAAAGGTGTTCTTTTGTGGGTAGAGGAATAGGTGAGGTGGGTTCAAGTGTAGGTGGAGGACTTTGGCCTAGGATTTCCTTGATGGAAGGAATATGAGGTAATTCAGAAGCAACTGGTGCATCGCTGAAAATAGCGCGGACCTCGCGGGTATGACTATCACGAGTTGAGGTCTCTCTGGTTTGATCAGCATAAGGGGCATGATTAAGAAAGGGTTTCTTGAAGATGTGTAGGTTTTGATTGGCTGGTGCATTAGGATTATCCATGGTTAACTCACCTTTCTTGAGAATTTCTTGGACAATATTTTTGAAAGTGATGCAATTGTCGTCACTATGACCCTTTACTCGACGATAGTTGCAGAATTCATGTTATTTATACCATGTGGGTGTGGGGTGAGTAGGGTCAAAACCAATGTGTGGTTTAACAAGAGGAAGGGTGATGGCCCCAACTTTGATGAGCTTTTCTAAGATATAAGAATAAGGTTCTCCAATTGGGGTATTTTTCCGTTGTTCTCGTCTGAATTGAAAAGTCTGAATGGGTGAGAGATTAGATGAGGGGCTAGCGTTATTTGATGGATGAGTTAGGCGGCTTTGAGTACCACGCTGCGTTAGCGATCTCCTTAGCCTTTGAATAATTTTTCTATGGTTTTGAAGAAGAAAAGGTATCATTTGACTTGAATGTTGATTTATTATTGCGTAATTGGATTTTCTTCTCTTCAATAGCCCGAATCTCTAACTTATGTGCCATGTTAAATGCTTCGTCAAAGGTTCGAAGGTTTAAACCTACGGGGTTGGTGAGATATGCCTAGCACAAGCCCACATGAATATTTTGATGACTTCGTTTGTAGCGATTGTAATGTGAGTTGATTGATTAGGTTACGCCAACGAGCAATAAAATCTGCGATAGATTCATCGTCATATTGACGTGTAGAGTATAGGTCGATCATGGTAACCTTCTTAATGATATTAAGGAGAAGTGATCAAAGAAGGCTTGGGATACCTAATTAAATGAGAATATAGTGTCTAGGAAACCCACTTATACCAATCTAATGCAAGCCTAGTCAAAGACATGAGAAAGGTCCTCGAAGCAAAAAGCGTCATCATGGGCGATCGATAACACCCGTGTTTGAAAGACCAAAATGTTGTTGCGGGTCTTCTTTGCTATTGAAATGATTGAATTTAAACATTTCCCAATGCATGGGATATGTACAGTATAAATGGAGGGGTGGATAGGCTCATTACAAATCTCATCATAGGTGAGAGTGTTGCGGGAGCCGAAACCAATGCTTCCAATGTTTGTATCTTGTCCATCATTAACTTAATTAGGTTGTTGATAGATTGTGATGGTTGGCTGCCTCATGTAGCGTAAGAGGGTTGGTTTTGGGCATATAACAGGGGTGGAATTCCATTATATGATGTTTCAGTATAGGTAGATTGAGAAGAAGACGGTGAAATAGGGTACGTGCACTCCACAGTGAATAATAGATGAAACAACAAGTCTAATAATAAACGTATATGGAGGTGGAAGGGTCGTGGTGACCCTAGTGGTAATGGGGCTAAGGATTTTGAAATAGAAAGGATGATGTTTTGAAAAGGGGTAGTGGTCACCGACACCATGAGTGGTTGTGTAGCTACGGGTATATGTGAGACAATAGGCACGAGATAAGGTTTTGTTTTGGGTGGTTGGCGAAGTTATAGTGAATGTGGCGGGTCCAACGGATGTAGTAGATGTGGCAACATAGCGGGTATAGGGCCTAGTTGTGAAATGACTGCGGAGTAAGGTAGATGCAGGAAGCATAGAACCGATGGGGCTGACACAAGAGTGGGAATGAAAGTCGGGGTGATAGATACGGGTAAGGCGGTGGGATTTTGGTTAAGGAGTCATGTGAACTCCTCGTCTCTGTTGCAATAGTGATAGGTTGGGTAGGATCCATGAGTGATAAAATAGAAGGAGGTGAAGGACTAGGGGAGTGGTTGATGACCGGTGTGGAATATGAGGGCGTTCACTTGGCTTTAGGTCAGCACCATGTGAACAGGTACTGATCGGGTTGGACTATTTTATGTAAATGACATAGAAATATAGTAGAGATATGAGAAATAGGTGGTAGTAGGTGGATTAGGTATCAACTATTAGCTAGAATATTTGTACATTCTAACCGATGCCGATTAGGATAAACCAACACTGTCACGGTAACCACGGTTGATCAACCGTGGAAAGTGGAAAGTTGGTCAAAATATGGTAAAATGCTAATAATCGCAAGTATGAGAGATGCTAATGGGATTTACTAGTAAAGTGAATATGATGATAGTGACAGATACTTTGCAAAAGAAAAGAAGGTGAATAGGTGTCCTTTTGGGTAGGTTGATCAAAAGAACTATAACCGACGCCGGTTAGGTAAAACCGATGATGGTTAGAGGGTAACCGATGATGGTCGTTGGACCGACACCGATTACTGTGAAATTGAAACAGCGATGAAGAAAATGTGGTTGTGAATTAGAATTTGATGTGGAATCAAACCCGAGTCGAGAATGTTAAGAATATGGTCCGGCACACACTCAAAGGAAGATGGAATACACCAACTATGATTAGGAGCGTGCAAAGGGAAATAAGAAAATGAAGAATGAATCCTCTCACCTAAAAATTCAAGCCAAGAAGAAACACCAAGAAAAATACAATCCTAAGAGTGCCTTTTCTATTATGTTTGTTTAGTTTATGCTATTTAAGGACTGACTCATGAACTTTAGAATAGATTTTTTTGGTTAGGATGAATTCCTACAAAGAAGGAGATTTACAGGAGAGGTTTCGGTATGTTATGGTGGGGGTCGGATTTTCTCTAAAGTATTACTCGTAAATGCAATGAGTTGGGAGCCCACTGTGTCGTGATCATGTGATCACCTCTGATTCTTCCAGGAAATATGTTGTTTAAGAATGTGTATATTTTCAATTTTGTGGTGTTCGGATATGACTCGAGAGAGAGAAAGAAAAAGAAAGTTCTTTCTATGATTCCTTTATCAACCATCACCGGGAATGACTTCCAACGTATAGGTTGCCCTCAATTAATGTGGGATATGTAGAAAAGCAAAATGAAATGCAATGATTTTTAAACCAAATCAAAATGTAGAATTTGATGCCACAAATAGATGAACAGGAGAAGGGATTATCTTTCACTAATGTGATACAAATGAAACGGAAGAAACATTCATTTTAAGCACCAAAATATGATTGCTTTTAGACAATAGAAGAGAAGCGATTCTAGGGGAGAAAGTTTAATATAAGAAATTTTTAGAAAAGAAACAAACATACAACGTTTTCAGCTAGAAATGAATGAATGCAAAGAACCCTAAATGGGTCCCATAGGTGTATTAAAATGTTTCACCTTAATGTAGATCATTTCTGAATGTTGTGAAACAAATAAGGGTAATGGGTTAGGAGGAATACCTGTTGAAATGTTGGTTGATAGGTTGTTGAGTGCGTATGACTTCTGAATCCACAGCAGATCATGAGAGCTTCCTTTTTACTTGGAGGAACTAGCTGAAATGGAACACAAGACCACCAAATAAAAGCTAATCAATATATGCAGTGGACTACCTAGAGTGTGCTAGACCCGGGAAGTGTGATACTTCCTAGATGTCTTTCAATCCACTGTTTAAAGAAAACTAATGCAAGAAATAAAGGAAATCCTACTGTAGTTAAAATGATTTAGGTATCTCATTTGTCTACAATAACAAAATTTGTTCACAACAGGCTAGGTTATGATTGACAACCGTGGAGAAGATGACTCGGGTATCTCATTTTCTAGGGTTGGCTTCCGTGGGTAAGAGATTCGAAAGTAGGTCCGCGAGGATCTTGGGTAGCTGATGGAGAATGATCACCTAGGGTAAAATCATTTCCACATGGTCTTGGATAGGTGGAGGAGATGACAGGTGATCCCATATGGGTGGAGAAGATGGTAGGTGTTCCTTTATGGGTGTAGGAGATGATGGGTGTTCCTCTATGGGTATATGAGGTAAACAAGTAACTTCCATGGGTTAGAGAGTGCTGCGGGTGATGACTCTCTAGGTGGAGAAGCCAAAGGTGAAATTGTCTCGATATTAATGGAAGGCTCCTCCACAAGTGATGAAGGAGGTGAAAGGTGTTCCTCTATGGGTGGAGGAATAGGTGAGGTGGGTTCAAGTGTAGGTGGAGGACTTCGGGCTAGGATTTCCTCGATGGAAGGAATATGAGGTAATTGGGAAGCAATGGGTGCATTGCTGAAAATAGCGTGGACCTCACGGGTATGACTATCACGAGTTGAGGTCTCTCCGGTTTGATCAGCGAAGGGGCATGATTAGGAAAGGGTTTCTTGAAGATGTGTAGGTTTTTATTGGCAAGTGTGTTAGTATTATCCATGGTTAACTCACCTTTCTCGATAATTGTTGTATATATCTTCCCCCCAGGTAGATATAGACAAGCGGAAGAATATGGAAACCAAAGAAATTCAAACCTCAGCCCATGGCACACAAAAGGGGCGCACGACAATGAGTGTCGACAGAAAAATGGATGCGCCCATGGCGCACAAAAGGGGCGCATGACAATGAGTGTCGACAGAAAAATGGATGCGCCCATGGCGCACAAAAGGGGCGCACGACAATGAGTGTCGACAGCAAAATGGATGCGCCCATGGCGCACAAAAGGGGCGCACGACAATGAGTGTCGACAAAAAATAGATGCGCCCATGGCGCACAAAGGGCGCACGACAATGAGTGTCGACAAAAAATGGATGCACCCATGGCGCATAAAAAGGGGCGCACGACAATGAGTGTCGACAGCAAAATGGATGCGCCCATGGCACATTAAAGGGCACACGACAATGAGTGTCGACAAAGAAAATGGATGCGCCCATGGCGCACAAAAGGGGCTCACGACAATGAGTGTCGACAAAAAAATGGATGCGCCCATGGCGCACAAAAAGGGGTGCACAACAATGAGTGTCAACGGGGCAAAATTTTCTCCTTGGCGCACGTAAGAAGATGTCGACACACGCAAAGATGCACCCATGGCGCACCTTCGGAGGTGCAACATTCTCGAGTCTTGACAGAAGTGACCACCCGGATATTCGATGGCCATAACTTTTGACCGGGAGCTCCAATTCACACAAGGTTGGAATTTTCGGAAAGCCTACGGCGTCCTCTACCTAACTACGACTGGATATCTTTAATTGGGTGGGAACAAGTTCTTAAAAATGCAAAATACAGTTTGCCACTTTTGGGGTTTGATATGGTCCTCACCTACCACCATAATGAGATGAATTAAATACAACCTGAGGTGGTTGGGGTAGATTTGGAATTTCTCTCTCTTCTCTCTCTCATTCTTCCTATAAATTGTAAGGAGGGGCTTCTTTCTAAAGGTTGGACATTCTTGTTTTGCCCCTCCCTTCTTCTCTTTGGCAGGTGAATCTGTGGAGTTCAAACCTCCTATCTAAAACTGTAATGCAACCTTGTCTCTTGGCATTTTGCAGTGTGTTGTATCAATCTTTGGAGCAAATTAATGCATGTCTGTGGATGATTATCAACCCTCTCAGTGTTTATTTGCATTTTTTTAATCTTTCACTGTAAATCTGGTTATCTGTGCATGATCTTGCATTACATTTTTATGGTCTGTGTTTATTGGCAAGACAGGTGTTCTTCATTCCTCGGTGCATCACCTCCTTAGCTTAGGTTTATTTTTATGCATTTTTCTCTCCCTGTCTCCTTGGAAAATTAGATTAGGTTTTGAGTAGACCCTCTGCATTTTTACGTGTGCATCTGAACAGAGGAATAGGAACCGGCCTTCATCCGGAGAGCTTTTTCGATTTCGCAAGGTCCCACACTTGGGAAAAGCTCCATGTTATGCAATCACACTGAGAATCTGCAACCCATCGAGTTACAGAGTCCCAGGGGTGCTGTGATTCGACATCAACAATAATTTCTTGGACAACATTTTTGAAAGTGATGCAATTTCCGTCACTATGACCCTTTACTCAATGATAGTTGCAGAAATTTGTGTTCTTTATACCATGTGGGTGTGGGGAAAATAGGGTTAAAACTAGTGTGTGGTTTCATAAGAGGAAGGGTGATGGCTCCAAATTTGATGAGATTTTCTAAGATAGAAGAATAAGGTTCTCCAATTGGGGTATATTTTCGTTGTTCTCGTAAGAATTGAAAAGTCGTAATAGCAGGTGAGAGATTAGATAAGGGGCTAGCCTAATTTGACGGATGAGTGGGTGGCTTTGAGTACCACTATGTTAGCAATCCCCTTGGCCTTTGAATAATTTTTCTATGGTTTTGTAGAAGAAGAGGTATCATTTGACTTGAATGTCGAGTTCTTATTACGTAATTGGATTTTCTTCTCTTGAATAGCCCGAATCTCTAACTTTCGCGCCATGGTGAATGCTTCGTCAAACGTTTGGAAGGTTTTAACTGCAAGGTTGTTGAGATATGCCTAGCACAATCCCACATGAATATTTTGATGAGTTCAATTTACGGAAGTTGGAATTTGAGTTGATTGATCATGCTATGCCAACGAGCAACAAAATCTATGATGATTCATTGGCATACCGACACGTAGTGTATAGGTCGATCATGGTAAGCTTCTTAACGATATTAATGGAGAAATGATCCAAGAAGGCTTAGGCTACCTAATTAAATGAGAATATAGAGTTTCTAGGAAACCCACTATACCAATCTAATGTAGGACTAGTCGAGGCATGGGAAAGGTCCTCAGAAGTAAATTGTCATCATGGGCAATCCAATAACACCCATGTTTGAAAGACCACAAATGTTGTTGTGGGTCTTCTTTGCTATTGAAATGATTAAATTTAAACATTTCCCAATGCATGGGATATGTACTGATAGGAATGGAGGGGTGGATAGGCTCATTACAAATCTCATCATAGGTGAGAGTGTTACGGGAGCCGAAACCAATGCCTCCAATGTCTCGCATCTTATCCATCATTAACTTAATTAGGTGGTTAGTAGATTGTGATGGTTGGGTGCCTCCTGTAGCATAAGAGCGTTGGTGTTGGGTATATATCAGGGGTGGCATTCCAGTATATGGTACTGCCGTATAGGTAGATTGAGAAAAAGGTAGTGAAATAGGGAATACTTACCCATAGTCAATAATAGGTGAAACAGGATGCTACCGATAGTACGTATATAGAGGTGGAAGGGTCATCGTGACTCTAGTGGCAATGGGGGCTAAGGATTGTGGAATAGAAATGATGATGTTTTTAAAAGGGGTAGGGGTCACCGACACCAAGGGTGGTTATGTATCTACGGGTATATGCCGGGCAAATAAGCGCATATGAGGTTGTGTTTTGGATGGTTGGCGAACATATAGAGGATGTGGCAGGTCCAACGGATGTAACAGACATGGTAGTCATAAGCAGGTATAGGGTCTAGCTATCAAATGACCGGGGTCACGTAGATGTGGGCAGCATGGAGCCGGATGGGGCTGATGCAAGAGTGGGAATGAGAGTCAAGGGGATAGATACAGCCATGTCTTATATCAACTAACCTGAGGCATCTTGAGTGGATGAGTGGGAAAGGTAAAACTACAAGGCGGTGGGATTTTGGTTAAGGATTCGTGTGAACTCCTTGTCTCTTGTGGCAATAGTGATAGGCTGGGTAGGATCCATGAGTGATAAAATAGAAGGTGGTGAAGGACTAGGGGGAATGGTTGACAACCGGTGTGGAATATGAGGGTGTTTGCTTCACTTTAGGACAACACCATGTGAATAGGTACTGATCGGGTTGGACTATTTTCTGTAAATGACACAAAAATATAGTAGAGATATGAGAAACAAGTGGTAGTAGGTGGATTAGGTACCAAATGTCGGTGTAGACACCAAATTTGTGTCTTACGACACCCTGTGCCCCGCATCTCATTTCGCAACCTAACCTCACCACCTAAACCTTGTACAATTATTTATTAATTACCTTATAATTAATAAATCCACATCTCCAAACTTGCCACCTCATTTCACCACCTCATCATGACCTAGCCCTAACCCTAAACTAACCTAATTAAGACCTATAACTTGGTCTACATCCACACCCATGACTAATTACTCCTCACCCGCACCAAAACCAACCTAATAATGACTTGACCAAGCCCACAACTAATCCCTCGGGAGAAAAGGAGGGAAAGTTGGCTATTTTACTAAAAATAGCCCACTTTGACTTAACCGACATCGGTTCCTACTCGACCACCGTCGGTTACGTAACCACCATCGGTTCCCTATAAATGACCTCCCCCAACCAAAAACAAAGGATCTGGAATTCATTTGAAGGATCCGAAATTCACTTGGCGAGCGAGAGACAAGTGAAGAAAAGAGAAGAGTTTGCAAAGAAGGACATCGAGCCTAAGACTGCAACTGAGTAACTAGAGCACAGTGACACTCATCCAAGCATTGGGAGAGAAGATAGCTCACTTTTGATTGTCGGATCATCCCACTTGAGCCCTGCCTTCGTCATCATAGTCCTTGGACCTGTATCTTCATCAGGAACTAGTAGTCCTTCCTAGACAAAAAGGAGTTCTTCGCAATCGATCTGATCTCTCTCTACGGTACGCACACGCCCTCCTAACACTCAACAGGTATTCCTCCTAGCCCTAACCCTTATTTGTTTCTCAAGAGAATGAAAGGATAGAAGCAACTCTATTCTAAGAATGGAAACATTCTGTGTGAAACATTTTGGCACGCCCGGTGGGACCCATTTCGGGTTTCTTTCTTTCTTGCTTGCTTTCGTATAGGAGCACACTTGTTGTTTCTTTCTTCTAAATATTCACAAAATATTTTGTCATTTTAGTAAAAGAATTTGTTTTTCTTTGGAATCTTTGAACTAGTGAAAGTCATCTTCTTTGCTTCATTGAATATCATTTTCGATTTGGGTTTAAAACATGTGCATCACATTCTTGCTTGTTGTTTTCAATTCTAGTGAACATAGGTTAAGTAACAGGTCGTACACGTGGGGGTGATATCCATGGTATTGATAAGAAATTAATCTTACTTTCACTGCACAACACATACCGAATCACATCATAATCAACACAACAGCTCAAACATCCCCCTTTTTTTCCACGGTATTCCTCCGCCCGATTGAGGTAACCTTATAAGCCAAAACAAACTTGACATCTCCCTTAGGTCTTTTGTTTAGGATTGACATCATCTTGCGTCTAAGGCATAAGCCCACAATAATTAAAACTAATCCTAGGGTTAGTCTCTTGATTTGCCTGTGCATCTTGCTTGTTTTTAGTTCTGTTTCTCTGTCATACACTATTTCAAGATAATCACTTGAGCAGTTTTAGTAGGCATACTAAGCATCATTAACCCCAAATCAGCAACTTCTTACAACTTCTTACACCGATCCTATTCTACCAACATCGGTTAACTTATCGACGCCAAACTTCTGATCGACCAGACGCCATTTGACCGATATCGATTCTTGTCTTTCACAGCTTCCCGACAAACCAAAGCAACCTACCAATTCCAACATTTTTGGTTGTTTCTATCCCTGATAGATTGAATCCTGCTTTGTCTACTTTTTCCATGGTTGTTATCACTTGGAAACAAGTTGCGACCATGGTTTCACATGCCTGTTCCGTGCCTTTTCCTGAATCACCCCCTTCACATCCTATGGGGAATCCTACAGACACCAGTGAAGTTCCCAAAATCCTTGTAGGAGATAAGGAATTTGTGAAATTTTTGGATGCTAATCATAGCACTGTACAGTACTATTTGTCTCATACCCACGGACCGTACACCCGACGGTCAACTCGTTATTGGTATGCCTATTAGTATAGCTGCTCACTTAGCTCCTTCCCCACCTAATAACTCCACCTTACCTTCTTCATCCTTAGCTCCGTCTCCCAACTCAGTGGCTTTGGAGGTTTATACGACACGATTGGCTTTCCTTTGGTTAATCTGGGGCCCCACATATCATTACCACCAACTCCTCCTACCTCGTCTCTCGCGCAAGCATGCCCCTTTCATAACTTGCTCTCTGCCACCTATCCACACGAGCTTTCCTTCTCAAGCTCCGCCCACCTTTTCATTTCCGCACACTTATCCGGTGGCTTCAACATCTTATATAGGACATCCTTATTCGGTCGCCTCAACATATTCGTCCTCAATACCTTATCAACATTTAACCCCACCATTGTCTAGTGGTGGCCCTTGGCCCAATCCTCCTCCGTTTACGACAACTACACCATCATCTCATCCAACCACTGATTTAATCAAACAAATGATGGACAAGATGTAAAATATGGAGGCTTCTGTTTCAGGAACCGTAGCACCCTGACATATGAGCAAGTTTGTCGGGAGCCTATTCATCCTTCTGTCCCCCTTCATTCATATCCTCCTCAATGGGAATTACCAAAATTTACTCGTTTTAATAGTAAGGAGGATCCTCAAAAACACTTGCGATCATTTAGACATGCCTGCTATCTGATTGCTCATGACGATGCCTTACTACTCCACACCTTTCCCATGTCCTTATCAGGACCTTCCTTGGAGTGGTACAGTGCTTTAACCCAGCACTTAATCTTCTCTTTTAACCAATTAGCCCAATCTTTCTTGGATCATTTCTCCATTAACATTGCCAAGAAAGTATCTATCACCGACCTCTATGCCATCCGACAATTTGAAGACGAATCTATTGCAGATTTCGTTGGACGATGGTGGGGCCTTATCAACCAACTTACTTATGCCTTGCCTCAGGCCGAACTTATCGAACTCTTTACGTGGGCCTGCGCTAAGCACATTTCTCCTACCCTCCAAATTCAAACTTTCCGCACCTTTGATGAGGCCTTTACTATGGCTTGAAAACTAGAGATTCAAGCCTTAGAGGAAGAGAAATTGTGGTTGCGCAATGAAAACCCTAATTTCTGAACCCAAGACTCCACCAACAAACCCAACACCACCAATTCTCACGCATCGACTGCTTTGAAATCAAAAGGAGCTATACATGCGGTGATGGTCAAATCCCAAGCACCATCTAATACCCCGCCAAAAACCACCTATAAGTATAAAGCCGAGCCCATCAATTACACTCCCTTGGGAGAAACTTATGGTGTCATTTTGGAAAAATTGCTCAAATTAGGAGCTATCACCTTACCTCCTGTTAAACCTCACTCCGGGTTTGATTCCACCCACACTATACCTTCTTGGTACAAAGAAAATGACTTCTGTAACTTCCACCGCGTGAAGGGACACAGTCACGAAAACTGCAAGATGTTGAAAAACATAGTGCAGGAAATGGTTGATGCAGGGGATATAACCCTCGATAATCCTAATGCCTCTGCTAACCAAAATTTGAAAATCTTCAACAAACCATTCCCAAACCACTCATCTAACAGTAACATAAACCAAGATATCTTAGCCGAGGAGAGTGTTCATGAAATCCATGTAGTCTTCGACTCCTAACCAAAAGCTCCTATCAAGAAAATTCTTAATCGAGCCTCTTCACTAACGCAGGATCCAAACCCCCTCCACCCCCATTAAGACAAAATGATAACCTTACCATTCCTTTACCCATAAAGGAATCAACCGCCTGAGTTCTCTTCTCACGGATGAGCCTTCTTACACCACATCCTGTGCAAGACCGTGAGCGAGATGTTATATAACTTATCTATTTCCCAAAAATCTCCTTCTACCACTCTTCTTGTGTACAAGAGGAAGGCTCGTCACTTTTTCTGTCATCCTTAGAAGAGACACGTCTCAAACCAACATCACCAAATTCTTTAATCATGATGGATCCTCTCAAACATGCCCTCCTACCTATTAGTTCTTCATCGCCTAAATCTTTTCAATGACCGGTTGATCTCTTAACGCCCATTAATACAAAGATTGCTTCATTTACCCCATGTATCACACCCAAAGTGGACAGGAATCACAACCCACCTCTCTTCCATACAAAAGTTCCTATTCACACGTGAAGATTGTCATCCCTCAGAAGATAGACGAGTCCTATGGGAGCGTTTGAGTACACCATGCTCTACTCAAATGCAGATGACCGATCCAGACACCTCTACCATATACCCGAAGTGTTTACAAAAGCTCAAAATGCCTATGTCCTCATCCTCACCCCCCTCATCTCTACCAGATACCTCATCCACCTCTATTAACCTAACCAAACCTCCCCCTACGCTTGGGACTTCACCAATACCCAGCTTAACACACCCACCTAAACACTTAGATTTATCCAAAAATAAAGCCGTCCATCCACCTAGGAGACAAACCCAATCTCCTCAAGTCCAATCTATGCCTCTGTCACAACTAAAACCCTCACCGTCACACCTACCTTCTATATTGGGACCTCACCCCTCCACCTTGCCTCAATACATCATACCTCCTGCGTTTTCTTTAAAACGACCTGCGCCTTCTACACCCATACAGAGATCCATGGGTGTATCAACACCGTCACCCCAAGTATCCTGTCCACCTATCAACCCTAAACAAACTCCATCATCAAAGGATTTGTTTGCTGTCACTCCTCTTTCTCCGTGGTTGTTTTCTGCTACCACGTCATCTGACCAGCTAAACATAACTTCTGCGCCGAAGAAGCCACGTTTAGTTAAATCCAATTATCAAAACCCCTTGTCTAAGCCACCACCCGTACGAACCAACCATACCCAAACATTACCAAAACCCACCCAATCAATAGCCTCATCTTCCTCTGACTTTGACCCACTCAAAGGATCTTACGCCAAGATCCTTGATATGTTGGTGGAGAATGCGACCATTTCCCTACCCCCACTTAGACCCTATGATCCATCTAAACCTCGACCTATAGGTTATGATGAGTCTAAAATCTACACTTACCACCGCACACTAGGACATGATGTAGAGGGATGCAAAGCTTTGAAATCCATCCTTCGTCAGTCACCTCTCTCGGATAGAAAGGTTAAGAAAGACAACTTACGAAGGGAGAAACCTTTAGCTTCAATCCCCTCTCCTATACCGCCTGTCCTCACCTCACCAAGAAATATCATTATTGCAACCCCACCTCTCGAAGACAATGACTGGTCCCTACCATCTTCCTCCTCTCGTGTTCACGAGATCAACATGATTAGCATTGCTACTCGAGGGCATAAAACCAATGGGAAAGCTAAAGAAAGCACACCTGCGGCCTCTCTTTCTCCATCCGCCATCCCGATCACACCACCACCTAAAGTGGTTATTCGTGGACCTGCCTACCCCATCTCTGATGGAGTGGCCCACCGTACCATGATCAAATAGCTTCACCAATCACCTATAAAAATGACATTGTATGATCTCATTCAAACCTCTGAATCTCATCGACAAGCTCTCATTGAAATCCTTCAAGGGATAGAGGTCCTACCTAACGAAACCTTGCCCGTTGCCTCCATTTTAACACCCAATCACGTTGCTTCTCTCACCAAACAACCTATCTCCCCAACCACTTCTGTCTCTCGCATGCAATGCAGCTAGCATTTCTTTATCGAGTTTCTCTCGAAGACAAAATTGTTGACTTTGATGCAGAAGATCCTTACCCCGCTCTTTTCATCTCAACTTACGTCCAGGACATCCAAGTACGTCATGTTATGATTGACGGGGTGCTAGCCTAAATATCATCTCTTCCAAAGCCTTCCAACAAATCAATATCCCTTCTAGCTGCATGTGTGCCAACCCCACCATGCTGCGTTCATTCAACGATGCTATTACTTCTACCTTAGGCACCGTGATCCTTAACATTCATGTAGGGCCACGTACCTTACCCGAACTCTTCTATGTCCTTGAGGGAGAATTCCAATACAACATGTTGTTAGGCCACCCTTGGATCCGGGCTATGGGATGTGTTCCCTCCACCTTACATAGATGCATAAAATTCGAGTATGAGGGGAAGTCCTACACCGTAAAAGCTGATGCTCCCCCCTTCAAAACCTGTAATATGTTATATCGCCCTAATGATGTGCTTGTACCAGTCAAGACACCCATTCATCCAACCCAACCATCCACTTCAACCACACCTCAACCATCCATCTCAACCACACCTACACCTTCAACCAATGAAACTCGCCACCGCAAATACCACTTCCTTTCCCGTGGACAACATCCCCACCTCAGATCCCTTAGTATATGTTTTTCAACGCCTTACGCTGGGGAGTATCACCTATATAATGTTAGCACTTTCCATACCCCACAAGAGTACGGAGACAGTTACATGCGCATCCTACCTACGACCGTCGTGTGGGGGAAGTAATCTCCTACGAACCACCTAATTTCCACACCAACCTAACATATGGGGGTGTCGATACATCCTCTGTCACCCCTGAACCTCCCCTTGGTGTGGTTCCCTTCCAATCTGATTTTCAATATCTAACTAATCGTCACTTTGCCCTCACCTTCTTGATGCGTTGTGCTTGGAAGGGCTTCGGTTTCGGTCTTTATGAACAAGGCCGACATACGATCATTCCTGTAACTACACGCAAACACAAAGATCGTCATGGTCTTGGATTCTCTGAACCACCTACACCAAAGACACCACATATCCATTGTATCCAGGAAGACGATGAAGTCACTCCTTCCGAACCATCATCACCCATTTTTCCATCGTCACCCACAGAGTCGATAGACCCTGAATCCATCCCTCCTAACTTTTTTTTTTCATAAATGCTATCTTCCTGGGTCCTCTCACTTATCAACGCGATAATGAAGACCCATCTTCTCTTCCCCTTCTGTATCCAGACATGATCGAAGAGGACTCACCTTCAATTAATGTTGTTGAGTGCCAGGATGACGACTCCATCCTCACTTACCTTGGTGCGGACGACTCTTATATTCAACATGCCTTACCATCTGAAACTCAAACCATGTTGAATGAGTCGACTATAGAAATCAACATCCACATAGAGGACGATCCTCACATTGTGAAGATCGGACAATCTCTTAACGCATCAGAACAAACCGCCTTTACTACCTTTCTCCGTGCCCACAACCAAGCTTTCGCTTGGTCCTACGCTGACATGCTAGGAATTGATCCTAACATTGTTGTCGATAACATTACCCTGAAACCTAATTCCAAACCAGTTAAATAGAAACTGAGAAAAATGCATCCACGCATTGCCCTCTTGGTCAAAGAAGAGCTTCAACGACTCCTTTCTATTTCCTTCATCTTACCTATTGACTATCCTCAATGGATTTCTAACATCGTACCTGTTACTAAAGCAACGGGGGACTTCGGATATGTACAGATTTCAGGACCTTAACCTCGCTTTCCCAAAGGATGACTTCCCCCTACCAAGTATTGATCAACTTGTTGATCTCACTATAGGCCATGAGATGCTTTCTCTCATGGATGGCTTCTCGGGATACAATCAAATTTTGGTAGCCCCGGCCGATCAACATAAAACCACCTTCATAACTCCTTGGGGAACCTTCTGCTATCGTGTCATGCCATTTGGCCTTAAGAATGCTGGTGTGACCTATCAGCGGACTATGACTTACATTTTTCATGACATTATGCACACTATCCTTGAGGATTATGTCGATGATCTTCTTGGTAAATCTAAACATCACAGTGAACATCTCGATGTTTTAACCATTATTTTCGATCACCTGTTACAATACTGTGTTCATCTTCAACCAAATAAATGTGTCTTTGGTGTCCTTTCGCAAAACTCCTTGGTTTTATTGTCTCTTTGCATGGCATCGAGGTCGAACTAGCTAAAGTCAAAGCTATCCTAAAACGCCCCCACCCACTAACCTTAAACAATTACGTAGTTTGTAGGAAAACTCCAATCTATCCGGCATTTCATCTCACAACTCTTGGATTGATGTCAACCTTTCCATCATCTCCTTAAAAAGGACATTGTCTTTCAATGGAGCGAAGAGTGCCACCAAGCCTTTGAGGCTCTTAAAGCCTATCTCTTGCAGCCACTCGTGCTTATCCCACCTCAGGACGATCACCCTTTCTACCTTTACCTTTCCGCCACCGACCATGTCAGTAGGAGCCATGCTCGCACATCGTGACTCCGAGCATTGAGAACAAGCCATTTATTACATATGTCGTACTGTGGATTACGAGACTAGGTATACACATGCGAAAAATTGTGCCTAGCCCTATCATTCGTGGCCACCAAACTCCGACACTACCTCCTGAATCACAAAACTTTTGTCATCACCAACGCGGACCCCATCCATTATATGTATGCCAAAACTCATCTAAACCAACGCATCTCCCGATGGCTTATGCTCCTCGCTAACCTTGACCTTGAGTTTGTACACCAAAAATCAATCAAAGGAAAAACTATCGCAGACCAACTCACGGAAGCCCCTTTACCTGGGGAACAATTTACCAATTTTACTTTCCCTGACAAACTCATTGCCACTCTTTCATCGGTGAGGTGTCATATCCAATGACCCTCTTCTTGATGGATCCAAATTCTAGCACAATGGAGGGGCAAGCGTTGTTCCCATTCCTCCGGACACTTTGAACCTATGCCTCTTTCATTCGGCTTGATTTCCCCTGCACTAATAATACAACGGAATACGAGGCCCTTGTTTTGGGTCTCCAGGTTGCGTTACACTTAGGTGTAAAATCTATTAACATTTTTGGTGACTCTCAATTGGTTGTCAATCAAGTTATGGGCATCTACCAATGTAAAAATGAGGAAATTCAAAAGTATGAACATTACGTGGATTCACTTTTAACCTTATTTACTCATTATTCTATCCAAACCATTCCCCGCTCTACTAATAAATTTGCGGATACTATGGCTTGCTTAGCCTCACAAATTCCTACCTCACCAACCGACTCTGACATATTTGTCTTGGTCCAACAACTCTTTGCCCCATCTTACTCAGCCCGGATGTTTGTATGATAAATAATGTGTCTACTAATTCGCAGGATACCTGGTATCACCAATTTCATGACTACCTTACAACCTCTGTTCTCCCACCTGACCTTACTAGTAACGGAAAACGTACTTTTCTTAAAAGTGTTTCTCGTTATGTCGTCATGGGGGGACTCCTCTATAAACATGGCTTTGATGGCATCCTCCTTCGATGTCTAATCGGCGTGGAGGTTACCTATACCATCCAACAAGTCCATGACAATATTTGTGGTGGACATTTTAGTGGCCTTGCCATGGCCAAACGGATCCTTCGCCTAGGCTATTATTGGCCTACTCTTAATAACGACTACTACGAATATGTTAAGTGTTGTGTTATGTGTCAACAACATGCCAACCTTCAACATACTCCTAGCCATCCGTTACAGGTTGCACGAGATCTTTGGCCTTTCTCACAATGGGGTTTAGACCTTATTGGTGAGATTCACCCGCCCTCTTCGCAACATCACCGTTGGATAATCACAGCAACCGAATATTACACTAAATGGGTGGAGGCCATTCCACTCATTTCAACCAAAAAAGAAAAAATTGTAGAATTCATTAACCATCACATTATCTGTCATTTTGGTGTTCCTCATCGCCTGATAACAGATAATGGAAAATCTTTCAAAAATAAGTTGTTACAAGACCTTTGTGACAACTTTGGTATCAAACTTAGCTTCTCATCACCTTACTATCCACAAGCAAATGGTCAAGCCAAATCTTCTAACAAAACCCTGACCAAAATTCTCATGAAAGTCGTTAACGATTCTGGAAAAAATTGGCCTGATCACATCCCCTTTGCCCTTTGGGCTTATTGTACCAACATTCGTACCTCCACTAATGCCACCCCATTTTCTTTGGTATATGGTACCGAGGCTGTCTTGCCTCTTGAAATACAAATACCCTCCCTAAGAATATCTCTTCAGGATATTCTCACCAATGATGATTTCCGCCAAGAGTGGTTAGCCCAATTGGAGCTTCTTGACAAGCGTCGTCTTACAGCTCTTGACCACCTTCAAATCTATCAAAAGTGCATCAAGCATGCTTATGATAAGCGACTTCATGAGCGTACCTTTAAGGTTGGTGATCTTGTCCTCAAAGAGAATCAACATGTAACCAAACTAGAAAAGAGAAAACATGGCAGATTTGCTCCAAATTGGATTGGGCCTTACATTATCACTCACACTTACGGATCAGGCACTTATCATTTAGCTTCACTTAATGGTAAACCTGAGCCTAAACCCCTTAATGCCTTGCATCTTCGGCCATTCTACTATTGAATTTAGTGTTATATCACTTCTTATCTACCTTGCGCTCATCCCTTGAGCTCGTTTACCACCTCATACACTTTGTTTCATGCATCTCAAAATAGAATCAAGCTCACGTGGTTTGGTCATCACCTCTTCTTACAGATGCCTTCCCCTTTTTAGTCTAGTCCATGACTTAAAAGTATCAAAATAACATGTTCTCAATTATACACTTATGGGATATTCTTGAGTCAAACTTCCTACAAAACTAGATGCTTCATGCCAAATGGACATCTAAGACCTCTAAGTTATACATAGACTGCTCCCTCGAAGGACAACTATGTGCAAAGCCACTTCTGCTATTATAAATAGACTGCTCCCCGAAGGATAGCTATACACAAAAGCCGCATCTGCTACTATAAATAGACTGCTCCCTTGAAGGACAGCTATACAAAGTCATCCTTTATCAGAAGCTTCTCGCATTGATCAGCTTCGTGAAGACCTCAAGAACAACAAAATACATATCCCATGTAGACTTCCCGCATCGATCAGTCTATATCCAGAAAAAAAAAAAAAAAGTATTCAAAAGCACTTTTGAGTCATGGACTTGTCTATTTAGGTTTGGTTCTCTTTTGTCAGCATAATCACCTTATAACAAATTCTCTGCACCCTAGCTCTACCAGCCACCTCACCTCACCATTCGTCAAAGAAACAAAACTCAAGGGATGTGACGTATATCCGATATATTGTGATTATACAACTCTTTTCACCAATCGACTTCTCGCATATGCAAGGTACCTAGGGATTCAAGCTCATCCTACGTTAATATGTGGTTTGTTTAGCTCTTCTCAACTACGGGACACTTTTGCCTCTTTTTACTCGAATCTAGGATTATGTGTTGACCTTAATTAGGACACGGTTCCCTACTACTTGGGTAAGCAAACTTTCACTTCACCTATACCTACACCAACAACGTCAATCCCTTACCAACACCAACAACATTACCCTACCAATATCAATATTTTTACCAACCAACAAATTGCCTAACCACAACCAAATTGCCTGAATTCACCTCTCCCTAGTCCTAAGGGAGAACTACATCGGTCTGAGGCCCCTCCTTGCTTTGTGCAATGGGCTATGTAGGCAGCACTTAGGAGACATGGGGTCTCCCAAGGTTAGCTCGACCATCCCCTACCATAACCTATCATGTGTTGTTAAACTATACATGATTTCACATATTTATATTGATAACATTCACCTTGCTCTTTTATCAATTCAAAACATTCGAAACACAAACATTCTTATTATTATTGTAAACTCAAATCAACATACATATTTAGTTTTATTTAGATCTTAAATGAATACATCTTCTCTATTATCAACGCCATGCAGTCGGCATCCTTATTTATTCTTCTACCCCTATGAAATTCACTTGACCCTTACGCCTCATCCCGAACCGGTGGTGATTGTGACCGTCGACACCGCTCATCCGGCCTCTCCATCCTCAAAGGTGCCACTTCGCTATTGGTTTCTCCCACTAATCCACCAACATCTCCTGTAACATACGAATACGCCCTCTCACATGGAGGAATCTTGCCTCTAGTCTCTCCACTTGTATCGCAAAACCTCTAACAATCCCGTTGTCTCATTCACCCGTGTTTGAAGGCTGGTGAACTAAACCTTGCGAGCGTCTCTCTCCACCGTAAATCACAACTATGTCAAGCACGATCGGCCCTCTCACGTGCATCTCGCAGCTCTCTTACCCACCATAATATATAAGCCTCTGTCGCTCCTACATCCATTACCATGCGATCGGCTGCTACCTCTTCTGGTCCTTCTGAAGGTGTCGGCCGGGGAGGTGAGAATGATGCCTCGGCATCAATCCTCATGTATGGTCTATAAGCCATGGGTATATCCTAAACAAATCCAAATTGCTTTGCTGCACGCGATCTAAAGGAATCCTCTCGTACTCACGGCTCGTGTCCTGCAATCCACCTTAATCACTCTACACCCCTCAAATCCTCCACTATGTTCTCTGTCACCATATAGTTCCCGTAAGGCCTCCAATGGATATCCGCAATCGTCACCATCTCCCACATCTGTCTATAATACTCGACGTCATCTATCACGGTCTCAGATCTCACCTCTTGCTCTGTCTGGACCCATCGTCTGAACCCCAACCTCTGCACTCCTGTCTCTCCTCCCTGGATTGGTCAACCTATTGGTCACACACACACAATGCGCTCATAGGCCCAACAATGTAATAGGTATGCACAATCCAATGGTAGTCTTGTGATTTCGCTTGCAGGCCCATAAACGCCTTTGTTTAGCTCTGCCGGATATGTGGGTGCCCATGCGAAAGTCACGCTCCTTTCTATCATTTCCCAAATAATACACATCAATGATTTTGGAAATCTTCCCCCATCCACCCTCGGTAATGCATAATACCCCACCGCTATCATCAATACTACTCGCCAATCTTATTGCCTTAGGGTGTCTTCAAACATTACACCATAAGTGAATGTCAAACCTTCTTGTGTCAAATCTCGTGTAGCTGGACCAAATACTGCTGTTATCACTCCTGCGCGCCGCGCTAGGCCCCGCCTCATACAATCGGTCTTCCTATAATTGGGAGTCTCAAAATTGAACACATCTTCTAATGTCACCGTCATCTCCCCCATGTTGGCGTAAAGAAGGTATTTTTTTGGATTCCATCTCTCAATCAACGCCTACAACATAGCATGATTGCGTGTAATTCATGAATAATAGTGGATTCCACTTAACCCCCTACCAATAACTCACTCGCCCACACCAACAACATTATCCTACCAACATCAAACTTTTACCAACCACTCGGCCCGACCCAAGCCCGCAACAAACCAATCGGCCCGACCCAAGGCCGCCACCAATCAATCGGCCCGACCCAAGGCCACCACAAACCAATTGGCCCGGACCTAAGGCCGCAACCAACCAATCGGCCCGACCCAAGGCCGCCACCAATTCATCGGCCCGACCCAAGGCCGCAACCAATCACTTGGCCCGACCCAAGGCCGCAACAAACCGATCGCCCAACCAAAGGCCACAACAAATCAATTGGCCCAAACCCAAGGCCACACCTAACCAATCGGCCCGACCCAAGGCCGCAACCAACCACTCAGCCCAACCCAAGGCCGCAACCACCCAATCAGGCCTGACCCAAGGCCGCAACCACCCGATCCGGCCTGACCCAAGGCCGCACCCCACCAATCAGACCCGACCCAAGGCCCTCACTCATCAATCGGCCCGACCCAAGGCCGCACCAATTAAGTACCTCGCCCAAAACCCACAAATTACAATTTTATCCACCCATCATGTAACTTTTTGTTCAATCAGGCTCACCTGTTCATGTTTTAGCATGATTAGGATACTTGACTTGATCAGTCGACCAACTTTGCCTAGACCGAGACCATGATGTTTATCTCAACCAAACCAACCATTTGGTACTGCCGAACATGCCTAAACGTTCCTATACCTTACCCATTATATCCCCTGGAGCTACTTCCTATGCCTTGGATACCAGGATTATATCAACCTTGTTTGGATAAACTATCGACCTTTGCCTATGTATTGCTTGTTTGCTCTTCAAATCGTGTACCCTGGTCACACTACTGCATTTCAACGTGCATCCGCTTCCTTGCACTTACCCCACCATCTTACCATCATCTCAACACCATTCACCCTTTATCAACCCTATCCCTGATTTCACGTCGCCTCAATCTGTGATAGATTTGAGGGGGATTACCTATACCCTTAACTGGGGCAATCACTTCTTATTAATTGTCAGTGTAGCTTTACAAGAAAAGCTACATGACAACAAGGGGCTAATGTAGAAACCAAATTTGTGTCTTATGTAACCACCATCGGTTCCCTGTAAATGATCTCCCCCAACCAAAAACAAAGGATCTAGAATTCATTTGAAGGATCTAAAATTCACTTGGTAGAGCAGAGACAAGTGAAGAAAAGAGAAGAGTTTGTAGAGAAGGACATCGAGCCCAAGACTGCAACTGAGTAACTAGAGCCCAGTGACACTCATCCAAGCATTGGGAGAGAAGATAGCTCACTTTTGATTGTCGGATCATCCCACCTGAGCCCTGCCTTCGTCATCACAGTCCTTGGACCTGTATCTTCATCAGGAACTAGTAGTCCTTCCTAGATAAAAAGGAGTTCTTTGCAATCAATCTGATCTCTCTCTACGGTACGCACACACCCTCCCAACACTCAACAAGTATTCCTCCTAGCCCTAACCCTTATCTATTTCTCAAGAGAATGAAAGGATAGAAGCAACTCTATTCTAGGAATGGAAACATTCTATGCAAAGCAATCAATTTGAAGATTTACACAAAGATAATCGATGCTAATTAGGGTAAACCAACACCAATCATAGGTAACCGCATGGTCCACAACTGTGGAAAGTGGAAAGTTGGTCAAAATATGGTAAAAGGTCAATAATCTACGAAGTATGCAAGATGCTAATGGGATTTACCAATAAATTGAATATGATGATAGCAAGAGAGACTTTAAAAAAGAAAAGAAGGTGAATAGGTGTCCTTTTGGGTAGTTTGACCAAAATAATTGTAACCAATGCTAGTTAGGTAAAACCAATGACAGATCGAGGGTAACCAATGATGGTCATTGGACCGACAATCTGGTTACTTATGAAATTGAAACAATGATAAAGAAAATGTGGTTTTGAATTAAAATTTGATGTGGAGTCAAACCCAAAATTTTGAGATTGATGAGAATATTCTCCAATCACACTCAAAGGAAGTTGGAATACACCAACTATGATTAGGAGTGTTCAAGGAGAAATAATAAAATGAAGAATGAATCCTCTCACCTCAAAATGCAAGCCAAGCAGAAACACTAAGAAAAATACAATCCTAAGAGTGCCTTTTCTATTATGTTTGTTTAGCTTATGCTATTTAAGGACTGACTCATGAACTTTAGAATAGAGTTTTTTTGTGAGGATGGCTTCCTACAAAGAAGGAGATCTACATGGAGAGGTTTCAGGTATGTTATGGCGGGGGTGGGATTTTCTCTAAAGTATGACTCGACAGAAACAGTGAGCTGGGTGCCCACTGTGTCGTGATCATGTGATCACCTACAGCTTCTTCCAAGAAATATGTTGTTTAAGAATGTGTATATTTTCAATTTTGTGGTGTTTGGATATGACTCGAGAGAGAGAGAGAGAGAGAAAGAGAAAGAAAGTGCTTTCTATGATTCGTTTGTCAACCATCAGCTAGGAATGACTTCCAGCGTATAGGTTGCCCTCAATTAATGTGAGCTAATGTAAAAAAGCATAATGAAATGCAATGATTTTTAAACCCAAATCGAAATGTAGAATTCAATGCCACAAATAGATGAACAGGAGAAGGGATGCTCTTTCACTAATGTGATACTAATGAAAGGGAAGAAATGTTCATTTTAAGCACCAAAATATGATTACTTTTAGACAATAGAAGAGAAGAAGATTCTAGGGAGAAAGTTTAATGTAAGAAATTTTTAGAAAAGAAACAAACATACAACGTTTTCACCTAGAAATGAAAGAATGCAAAGAACCCCGAATGGGTCCCACCGGGTGTGCCAAAATGTTTCACCTGATTCTAGATCATTTCCGAATGTTGATGAAACAAATAAGGGTAATGGGTTAGGAGGAATACCTGTTGAAATGTTGGTTGATAGGTTGTTGTGTGCGTATGACTTCTGAATCCATAAATGATCATGAGAGCTTCCTTTTTACTTGGAGGAACTACCTAAAATGGAACACAAGACCACCAAATAAAATTTAAACAATATATGTAGTGGACTACCTAGCGTGTGCTAGATCCGGGAAGTGTGATACTTCCTAGATAGCTGTCAATCCATTGTTTAAAGAAAATTAATGTGAGAAATAAAGGAAATCCTACTGTAGTTAAAATTATTTAGGGATCTCATTCATCTACAATAAGCAAATTTTTTCACAACAGGCTAGGTTATGATTGACATCCGTGGAGAAGATGACTCAGGTACCTCATTTTCTAGCTTCGGTTTACGTGGGTAAGAGATTCGAAAGTAGGTGTACAAGATCTTGGGTAGCTGATGGAGAATGATCACCTAGGGGTAAAGGCATTTCCACTAGGTCTTGGATAGGTGGAGGAGATGATAGGTGCTCCTCTATGGGTGGAGAATATGGTAGGTGCTCCTCTGTGGGTGGAGGAGATGATGGGTGCTCCTCTATGGGTGTAGGAGGTAAACAAGCATCTTCCATGGGTTGGAGAGGTACTGCGGGTGATGACTCTCTAGGTGGAGAAGCCAAAGGTGAAATTTTCTCGATATTAATGGAAGGATCCTCCACAGGTGATGAAGGAGGTGAAATGTGTTCCTCTTTGGGTGGAGGAATAGGTGAGGTGGGTTTAAGTGCAGCTAGAGGACTTCGAGCTAGGATTTCCTTGATGGAAGGAATATGAGGTAATTCGGAAGCAATGAGTGCATTACAAAAATAGTGTGGACCTCGCGGGTATGACTATCAAGAGTTGAGGTCTATCTGGTTTGATCAGCATAAGGGGCATGATTAGGAAAGGGTTTCTTGAAGATGTGTAGGTTTTTATTGGCGGGTGTGCTAGGATGCAATTTCCGTCGCTATGACCCTTTACTCGATGATAGTTTTAGACTTCGTGTTCTTTATACCACATGAGTGTGGGGTGAGAAAGGCCAAAACTAGTGTGTGGTTTCATGGGAGGAAGGGTGATGGCCCCAAATTTAATGATATTTTCTAAGATAGAAGAATAAGGTTCTCCAATTGGGGTATATTTCCGTGTTCTCATCCGAATTAAAACATCCGAATGGGTGAGAGATTAGATGAGGGGCTACCCGATTTGACGGATGAGCTGGGCCTACTTTGAGTACCACTACGTTAGCGGTCCCCTTGGCCTTTGAATAATTTTTCTATTGTGATTGAAGAAGAAGAGGTATCATTTGACTTGAATGTCGATTTCTTATTACATAATTGGATTTTCTTCTCTTCAATAGCCCAAATCTCTAACTTTTGTGCCATACTGAATGCTTCGTCAAAGGTTCGGAAGGTTTGAACCTATAGGATTGGTGAGATATTCCTAGCACAAGCCCACGTGAAGAGTTTGATGAGTTTAGTTTGCGGTGGTTGTAATGTGAGTTTATTGATCAGGATACGCCAATGAGCAACAAAATCTGCGATAGATTCATCATCATACTAACGCGTAGAGTATAGGTCAGTCATGATAACCTTCTTAATGATATTAATGGAGAAGTGATCTAAGATGGCTTGGGATACCTGATAAAATTAGAATATAGAGTGTCAAGGAAACCCACTATACCAATCTAATACTAGCCCAATCGAGACATGGGAAAGGTCCTTAGAAGCAAAGTGTCATCATGGGTGAATAGATATCACCCATGTTTGAAAGACCACAAATGTTTTTGTGGGTCTTCTTTGCTATTGAAATGATTGAATTTAAACATTTCCCAATGCATGGGATATGTACGGATAGGAATGGAGGGGTGGATATGCTTGTTATAAATCTCATCGTAGGTGAGAGTGTTGCGAGAGCGAGCCGATGCCTCCAATGTCTGCATCTTGTCCATTATTAACTTAATTAGGTCATTGGTAGATTGTGATGGCTGGGTGCCTCCCAGCATAAGAGGGTTGGTGTTGGGCATATAATGGAGGTGGGATTCTAGTATATGGTGCTTCCATATAGGTAGATTGAGAAGAAGGCAATCAAATAGGGGTACGTACCCATAGTGAATAATAGATGAAACAGTGGTTCTTGATATAGTACATATATGGAGGTGGAAGGGTCGTGGTGACCCTAGTGGCAATGGGGGCTAAGGATTGTGGAATAGAAAGGATGATGTTTTGAAAGGGGTACACGGTCACCGACACCGAGGGTGGTTGTGTAGCTACAGCTATATGCGAGACAATAGGCTTGGATGAGGTTGTGTTTTAGGTGGTTGGCAAAGGTATAGTGAATGTGGTGCATCCAATAGATGTAGCAAATGTGGCATTCATAGTGGGTATAGGGCCTAGCTGTGAAATGACTTGGGGTAAGGTAGATGCGGGTAGTCTGAGAGCCAAATGGGGCTAATGCAGGAGTGGGAATGAGATTCAGGGGGATAGATATGGGCATGTCATATATCAACTGACCCGAGGCATCTCGAGTGGATGAGTGGGAAAGGTAAAACTACAAGGCAGTGGGATTTTGGTCAAGGAGTCGTGTGAACTCCTCATCTCCTGTGGTGATAGTGATAGGTTGGGTAGGATCCATGAGTGATAAAATAGAACATGGTGAAAGACTAGGGGGAGTGGTTGATGACCGGCATGCAATATGAGGGCATTCGGTTTGCTTTGGGTCAGCACTATGTGAACAGTACTTATTGGGTTGGACTATTTTACGTAAATGACACAAAAATATAGTAGAGATATGAGAAACAGGTGGTAGTAGGTGAATTAGGTACCAAATGTCAAATAGAAGATTTACATGGTATAACCGATGCCAATTAGGGTAAACTAATGCGATCACATGTAACCACGGTCGGTCACCTGTGGAAAGTGGAAAGTTGGTCAAAATATGGTAAAAGGCCAATAATCTGCCAAGTATGCAAGATGCTAATGGGATTTACCAGTAAAGTGAATATGATGATAGTGACAGAGACTTTGAAAAAGAAAAGAAGGTGAATAGGTGTCCTTTTGGGTAGGTTGACCAAAAGAACTCGTAACTATTGTCGATTAGGTAAAACGATGACGGTCGAGGGTAACCAATGACAGTCACTAGGTGACTCGACAATTCTTGTGAAATTAAATCGATGATGAAGAAAATGTGGTTGTGAGTTAAAATTTGATGTGGAATAAAACCTAGAATTCCGAGAATGATGAGAATATGGTCCGAGGCACACTCAAAGGAAGTGGAATACAAAAACTATGATTAGGAGCGTAAGGGAAATAAGAAAATGAAGAATGAATCCTCTCACCTCAAAACACAAGCCAAGTAGAAACACTAAGAAAAATATGATCCTAAGAGTGCCTTTTCTATCATGTTTGTTTAGCTTATGTATTTAAGGACTGACTCATGAACTTTAGAATAGAGTTATTTTTTGTGAGGATGGCTTCCTACAAAGAAGGAAATCTATAGGGAGAGGTTTTAGGTATGTTATGGTGGGGGTGGGATTTTCTCTAATGTATGACTCGGCTGTAAATAGTGAGATGGGTGCCCACTGTGCCATGATTATGTGATCACCTACGGCTTCTTCTAGGAAATATGTTGTTTAAGAATGTGTATATTTTAAATTTTGTGGTGTTTCAATATGACTCGAGAGAGAGAAAAAGAGAAAGAAAGAGCTTTCTATGATTCATTTTTCAAGCATCACCGGGAATGACTTCCAACGTATAGGTTGCCCTCAATTAATGTGAGCTAATGCAGAAATGTAGAGTGAAATGTAATGATTTTTAAACCCAAATCGAAATGTAGAATTCGATGCCATAAATAGATGAACAGAGAGAAAGGATTCTCTTCACTAATGTAATACTAATGAAAGGGAAGAAATGTTCATTTTAAGCACCAAAATATGATTGCTTTTCGACAATAGAAGAGAAGAAGATTCTAGGGAGAATTTTAATGTAAGAACTTTTTAGAAAAGAAACAAACATACAACATTTTCACCTAGAAATGAAGGAATGCAAAGAACCCCAAATGGGTCCCACCGGGCATATCAAAATGTTTCACCTGATTGTAGATCATTTCCGAATGTTGACGAAAAAAATAAGGGTAATGGGTTAGGAGGAATACCTGTTGAAATGTTGGTTGATAGGTTGTTGCACACGTATGAATTTTGAATCCACAACTGATCATGAGAGCTTCCTTTTTACTTGGAGGAACTACTTGAAATGGAACACAAGACCACCAAATAAAAGTTAAACAATATATGTAGTGGACTACCTAGTGTGTGCTAGATCCAGAAGTGTGATACTTCCTAGACGTCTGTCAATCCACTGTTTAAAGAAAATTAATGTGAGAAATAAAGGAAATTCTACTATTGTTAAAATTATTTAGGTATCTCATTCATCTACAACAAGAAAGTTTGTTCACAATAGGCTAGGTTATGATTGACAACCGTGGAGAAGATGACTCGGGTATATCATTTTCTAGCTTTTGCTTCCGTGGGTAAGAGATTCAAAGTAGCTCTATAGGATCTTGGGTAGCTAATGGAGAACGATCACCTAGGGGTAAAGTCATTTCCACGGGGTCTTGGATAGGTGGAGGAGATGACAGGTGCTCCTCTATGGGTGGAGAATATTGTGGGTGTTCCTCTATGGGTGTAGGAGATGATGGGTATTCCTCTCAGGGGTGTAGGAGGTAAAAAGAAAATTCCATGGGTTGGAAAGGTATCATGGGTGACGACTCTCTAGGTGGAGAAGCCAAAGGTGAAATTATCTCGATATTAATGGAAGGCTCCTCCATGGGTGATGAAGGAGGTGAAAGGTGTTATTATGTGTGTGGAGGAATAGGTGACAAGGGTTCAAGTGTAGGTGGAGGACTTCGGGCTAGGATTTCCTCAATGGAAGGAATATGAGGCAATTGGGAAGAAACGGGTGGATTGCTGAAAATAGCGTGGACCTCGCGGTATGACTATCATGAGTTGAGGTCTCTCCACTTTATACAAAGAAAAGGGGCATGATTAGGAAACAGCTTTCTTAAAGATGTGTAGGTTTTGATTGGTAGGTCTGTTAGGATTATCCATGGTTAACTCACCTTTCTCAAGAATTACTTGGATAATGTTTTTAAAAGTGATGCAATTGCCATCACTATGACCCTTTACTCAATGATAGTTATAGAATTCGTTTTCTTTATACCATGTGGGTGTGGGGAAAACAAGGTCAAAACCAGTGTGTGGTTTCACGGGAGGAAGGGTGATGGCCCCAGCTTTGATGAAATTTTCTAAGATAGAAAAATAAGGTTCTCCAATTGGGGTATATTTCCATTGTTCTCGTCTGAATTGAAAAGTTTTAACGGGTGAGAGATCAGATGAGGGGCTAGCCTTATTTGACGGATGAGTGGGCCGGCTTTAAGTACCACTGTGTTAGCGGTCCCTTGGCCTTTGAATAATTTTTCTATGGTTTTGAAGAAGAAGAGTTACCATTTGACTTGAATGTCAAGTTCTTATTGTGTAATTGGATTTTTTCTCTTCAATAGCCCAAATCTCTAACTTTCATGCCATGGTGAATGCTTCGTCGAAGGTTCAGAAGGTTTGAACCTGCAGGGTTAGTGAGATATGCCTAGCACTATCCCGTGTGAAGACTTCGATGAGTTCAGTTTGTGGTAGTTGGAATGTGAGTTGATTGATTAAGCTACCCCAACAAGCAATAAAATATGCGATCGATTCCTTGTCATACTGACGCGTAGAGTATAAGTCAGTCATGGTAACCTTCTTAACGATATTAATGGAGAAGTGATCCAAGAAGGCTTGGGCTACCTGATTAAATGAGAATATAGAGTGTCTAGGAAACCCACTATACCAATCTAATACAGTCCAAATCGGAGACATGGGAAAGGTCCTCGAAGCAAAAACGTCATCGTGGGTGATCGATAACACCCATGTTTGAAAGACCACAAATGTTGTTGTGGGTCTTCTTTGCTATTGAAACGATTGAATTTAAACATTTCCCAATGCATGGGATATGTACGAATAGGAATGGAGGGGTGGATATGCTTGTTATAAATCTCATCGTAGGTGAGAGTGTTGCGATGAGCCACAAATTGATGCCTCCAATGTCTCGCATCTTGTCCATTATTAACTTAATTAGGTCATTGGTAGATTGTGATGGTGGGTGCCTCATGTAGCATAAGAGGGTTGGTGTTGGGCATATAACGGGGTGGGATTGTAGTATATGGTGCTTCCATATAGGTAGATTGAGAAGAAGGCAATCAAATAGGTGGCACGTACCCATAGTGAATAATAGATGAAACAGAGGTCTGCGATAGTACATATATGGAGGTGGAAGGGTCGTGGTGACCCTAGTGGCAATGGGGGCTAAGGATTGTGGAATAGAAAGGATGATGTTTTGAAAAGGGGTAGGGTCACTGACACCGAGGGTGGTTGTGTAGCTATGGCTATATGCGAGACAATAGGCTTGGATGAGGTTGTGTTTTAGGTGGTTGGTGAAGGTATAGTGAATCTAGTGGGTTCAACGGATGTAGCAGATGTGGTAGTCATAGTGGGTATAAGGCCTAGTCAGAAATGACTTGGGGTAAGGTAGATGTGAGCGATGCAGAGCGAGATGGGGCTGATGTAGGAGTGGGAATGAGATTCAGGGGGATAGATACAGGCATGTCATATATGAACTGACCCAAGGCATCTCGAGTGGATGAGTGGGAAAGGTAAAATTACAACGCAGTGGGATTTTAGTCAAGGAGTCGTGTGAACTCCTTGTCTCCTGTGGTGATAGTGATAGGTTGGGTAGGATCCATGAGTGATAAAATAGAATGTGGTGAAGGACTAGGGGGAGTGGTTGACGAATGGCATGGAATATGAGGGTGTTTGCTTGGCTTTGGGTCAGCACCATGTGAACAGGTACTAATCGGGTTGGAATATTTTCTGTAAATGACATAGAAATACATTAGAGATATGAGAAACAAGTGGTAGTAGGTGGATTAGGTACCAAATGTTAGCTGGATGATTTTCATACTATAACCGATGCTAATTAGGGTAAGCCAACGCCGGTCACAAGTAATCTTGTAGTTGGTCACTATGGAAAGTGGAAAGTTGGTCAAAATATGGTAAAAGGCCAATAATCTACCAAGTATGCAAGATGCTAATGGGATTACCAGTAAAGTGAATATGATGATAGCGAGAGAGGTTTTGGAAAAGAAAAGAAGGTGAATAGGTGTCCTTTTGGGTAGGTTGACCAAAAGAACTATAACCGCTATCGGTTAGGTAAAAAACTGATGATGGTCGAGGGGTAACCAATGACGGTCATTGGACCGACAATCGACATCTTGTGAAATTGAATCGAGTGATGAAGAAAATGTGGTTGTGAATTAAAATTTGATGTGGAATAAAACCTAGAATTCTGAGAATGATGAGAATATGGTCCAGGCACACTCAAAGGAAGATGGAATACTAAAACTATGATTAGGAGCGTGCAAGAGGAAATAAGAAAATGAAGAATGAATCCTCTCACCTCAAAACACAAGCCAAGCAGAAACACTAAGAAAAATACGATCCTAAGAGTTTCGTTTCTATTATGTTTGTTTAGCTTATGTTATTTAAGGACTGACTCATGAACTTTAGAATAGAGTTTTTTTGTGAGGATGGCTTCCTACAAAGAAGGAGATCTATAGGGAGAGGTTTCAGGTATGTTATGGTGGGGGTGGGATTTTCTCTAAAGTATGACTCGACAGAAAAATGAGCTGGGTGCCCACTGTGCCATGATTGTGTGATCACCTATAGCTTCTTCTAGGAAATATGTTGTTTAAGAATGTGTATATTTTCAATTTTTTGGTGTTTGGATATGACTCGAGAGAGAGAGAAAGAGAAAGAAAGTGCTTTCTATGATTTGTTTGTCAACCATCAGCTGGGAATGACTTCCAACATATAGGTTTCCCTCAATTAATGTGAGCTAATGCAGAAAAGTAGAATGAAATGCAATGATTTTTAAACCCAAATCGAAATGTAGAATTTGATGCCACAAATAGATGAACAGGAGAAGGGATGTTTTTCACCTTTTTCTTATATTGTTTCTTTTAAGTGTTGATTTAAACAGAGATAGGGTAACATGCATAGGGCGAATACCTATTCAAATGTTGGTTGATGGGTTGTTGTGTGTGTATGACTTCTGAATCCACAGCTGATCATGAGAGCTTCCTTTTGGCTAGGAGGAACTACCTGTAATAAAAACAAGACCACTAGAAGGAATTAAACAATATGGACAGTGAACTGCCTAGCATATGCTAGATCCGGGAAGTGTGATACTTCCTAGATGGTTGTCAGTCCACTGTTTTAAACAATTCAATGTTGTAAACAAAGTAAATCCTATTGTTATTTTAAAATGATTTAGGTATCTCACTTAAAAACACAATAAGAAATAGATCTAATCTAACAGGCTAAGCTAGAATAGAATCCAAAGGTCAAATGATTGGTTTTGGGTCTCTACAGGTCTGATAAAGGGTCTCGGGTAGATCACAGGTGAAAGAGGGTGAGATAAAATTAGGTGGGTAGGTCTTTGTTTAGGGTTGTGTGGGAAAACATAGAGACCGGTGTCGATCGGGGGTGGCCAAACCGGTGGTTAGGTGTAGCTGTTACGGTTCTGCTATCGATATCGGAAATGTCACAAAACAAGTTGGGGTCTCCTTTGTGATTGCACAAAGGACTTTGGTTAGTTGAGACAAGGTATTGGGTGACTGGAGTAGGCTTTTGCAATGTTTTAATGGGTATACGGAGGTGAAAATGTGGAGAAGGTCAATAGGGAGCAAGATAAACAATGGATGATAAAATGATGATGAAATGAAATAACCAGGAAAGTATGATGTTGTACTTACTTGGATTTTATTCTTAAATGTCTGTGTGTGAGGGATGGAGGTGCTGATGATGGGTTTGAAGGTTACAAGTGATCACCAACTGAAGAAAATCTTCTGCATGGGCTGCATGTACACTCCTCTTTGCTTGGATAGATCAGATCATGGTTGGGATGGTTGTGCAGGAGAAGATGCTCAATCTCCCTCCCTAGATCTGAGTTTTTGGTAGAATTAGCTCTCTGAATATGCGTTATCTCTATGAGATGTGTTCTTACTCATCAAATTTCTCCCAAAGTTTTCCAACTTGCTTCCAAATTTGAGAATAAGGTTGTTTTGGGGTTAAAAGGGGTAACCGACGGTGGTTCGGCTTAACCGGCAATGGTTATGGGTAACCGACATCGGTCAAGGTGGGATTTCCTAGGTGTACTAAATTAGGGAGATCCTCCTGATTTCCTTGGATCTTGTGTCATTATCCCATGGATTAGACTGGGAGCTTCTTGTGAGCATTCGGGAATGTGGTTAGAGGGAATGTAGGCATTGATTTTTAGGGTTTGGGTAAGTCTTAGTTAGTTATGGGAACTTGCTAAGAATAGGTATTAAGTTGAGTTGGTTTGGTGAGGTGTCTAAGTGAAATGTATGTGGGGATATTATTTGAATAAGATATTTAAATAATAAATATAGTGAGGATAATGCATTAATTTAATTAAATTATATTTGGGGTGAAGGGGGTTATGGCTAGGTAAATGTAATAAAGGGTGCTTATTGGTTGAGGTACGAAGGGGAGTGTGACCTAATTTTAGTGTCTACAGGATGATCTTTCACTAATGCGATACTAATGAAAGGGAAGAAAAGTTTGTTTTAAGCACCAAAATATGATTTTTTTAGACAATAGAAGAGAATAAGATTCTAGGGAGAAATTTTAATGTAAGAACTTTTAGAAAAGAAAGAAACATACAACGTTTTCACCTACAAATGAAGGAATGCAAAGAACCCCAATGGGTCCCACCGCCGTATCAAAATGTTTCACCTAATTGTAGATCATTTTTGAATTTTGAAAAAACAAATAAGGGTAATGGGTTAGGAGGAATACATATTGAAATTTTGGTTGATAGGTTGTTGTGCACGTATGAATTTTGAATCCACAGCTGATCATGAGAGATTCCTTTTTACTTGGAGGAACTACCTGAAATAGAACACAAGACCACCAAATAAAAGTTAAACAATATCTGCAATTGAATACCTAGCATGTGCTAGATCCAGGAAATGTGATACTTCTTAAACAGATGTCAATCCACTATTTAAAGAAAATTAATGTGAGAAATAAAAGAAATCCTACTGTAGTTAAAATGATTTAGGTATCTCATTCATCTACAATAAGCAAATTTGTTCACAAAGCAGCTAGGTTATGATTGAATCTAAAGGTCAAGGTAACTGTCAAGGTAAGGCTCTCGACTATTTTTAGTATTTAATGGAGGTTTTAGGCTTTGTTCTTGGTTTCGCAAAAGACACGAGAGGCCGATGTTGCTCTGGTATGACTGGTATCGAATTAGGATAATCGGCGACAGTTGTGGGTAACCAGCGTTGGTATGGTCAGGGTACAGGAAAATCAATAAAACTTGGTTGGATGATAGATCTAAGATTAGATGAAGATGGAAGGGAAATGGCAAGGTCCATATGGGTCTAAGGTATGCACAGGAATGATTAAGGTCTAGGTATAGGCAATGTAAGGGTGTGGATAAAAATATGGTCAAGTTTTCATGGAGATAAATGGTGGGGGAATGGAAATGAGAGCAAAAAGCTAAATAACATATGTAAAAGGATCTGCCAAATGATGAATGGTGGTTAATAGAAATTACTTGTTTATACGATCCTGATGCCTGGTTTGTAATGGTGGGTGATCAAATGAACTTGGTGTAGTGTTTTTGCTTCCCTAAAAGCTCCCATGAAGTTAGATGACTATGTGATTGCTTCTAGTACTAGTTATGGATGATCGATGTGTATACTAACACTGGATTTACTTGCATGTAGCTCGTTTCGTCACTTGTTCTCAAAAAGACGTGATTATCTCTCGTAAAAATATGCCAACCTCGAAATAAGGTTGTTTTGGGGGTTAAATGGTAACAGAGGCGGTTCCACTTAACCAGCGGTGATTAAGGGTAACCCAAGCATCTATTAGGTGGGAATTCCTAGGTTTACTAAACTAGGCAAATCCCTTTATTTTTGGGATCTCATTTCATTTTACTCCACGGATTAGCATCGAAGCTTCCTTCTAATTGGTGGGAATGATGTAAGAGGGAATGTAGGCATTGATTTTTAGGGTTTGGGTAGGTCTCAGGTGAGGTGGCTTGATGAGGTGTCTAGGTGAGGTGGATATGTGGGCATTATCCCAATTAGAATATTTAAATAATAAATATTGTGAGGATAATGAATCAATTTAATTAAATTAATATTAGAGTGGGATGAAAGGGGCCATGGCTAGGTGAATGTGTTTAAGGTGTTTATTTGATGAGGGACCAAAGGGGAGTGTGACCTAATTTTAGTGTCTAGAGTATGCTATATCTAGGAAGTGTGTTTATTCCTAGAGAGGGTGTCAATCCACTATTAAATAACAATTCAATTTGAATAGGAAACCGACTTGAATAGGTCATAATAACACTACACCTAATTAGAACCGGGTTTGTTTAGGTCATACGGTCTGTCAAAGGTCCGTAAGGGTGCAGGGCGATTGGTTGAGGTCCTGGTTGGTTATGGATGAGTGGGAAGCTTGTTATTCGAGAATATAAAATGACACAAAGACCAATATCGGTCAAGTTACTGATTTTTGTTCGTGGATGAAATTGACAATGGTAGGGTAAACCAATGTTGATAGGGGAAATTGGCAATAACTTAATAAAAATGGTTTTTGGGCTTCTCTTTGATTACATAGAGAGTGAGGAGGGTGTGGTTAGGTTCGTAATATAACTGAGAAGACTCGAGAATATAGAGGAGAGGTCACAAAGGGTGAAAGGGCTTGAACTGGTTAGGTTGGTGGATTGGTGAGAAGATGGAGATATCTGGATAATAGTAGAAACTAAAAATAATGGAGGAAAGAGATCTGCAATAAAGGAAGCACAAATGATTAAGATCACGTTACTTACTTTCTACTATGAAGATCTTGTGGTTGGATGGAGGTTAGTGATTGATTGGTGAGGTGGTAGTTGGTTCAGTACCATGGTAGTATGACTTGTGTGTTCTGTGAATGCTCTAACGATTTGGGAGGGAATCATTGGCCTTTATTTCTCTCTCACGGTGTGTAGACATTGTTTGGATGAAGCAATGGCTTTGAGATCTTTTATTGATTGCAATAGCACTCTCAAAACTCAAAATGACCAACCCGGGTAAAAGGTTGTAAAGGTGTATATAAAGGAGCAGATGGAGGTTTAGGTGACCGACATCAGCCAAGGATTAACCGGTGTCAGTTAGAATGAAATAGTCTTATTTACCAAAAATACGTAGATCTTCCCATATTTGGCATGCTTTCCTTGTTGGGTATGCTTAGGGAAGTAGATTTCGCATGAGAGAAGGCGAAACATCTTAGAAGAAGTCCAGTTAGGTTTAGGAAGAATTCTTAGCTAGTTGGGTCAAGTAGTGACTCGGCACTAGGACTGATGACTCAGTGCTGAGAGTGATGACTTGGTCACTTTGTGAGTTAAATGCCCCTAGAATGGGTCCAGGGTGAGGTGTCATGATGAGGTGGAGGTGTGAGGATGAAATTAACTTAATTAAATTAATTAATAATGTGAGGATGAATATTAATATGGGGTAAAGGGGTCATGATTAGTTAAATGTATTATGTTAATTAATTAAAGGGGACCAAGGGAGTATGACCCAAATTTGGTGTCTATATTTTCCCCTTTTTTGCGTAGCTTGTATCGATAAGTGATGCTAACGAAAAAGGAATTCAATGCTCCTAATACGAGTGAAGGTTACGTTGCCTAAGTGTGGGTGGAGTTGATCGCCCTCAAACTAGGAACGGGTGAGGTGTTAAACGGATTTGGTGAGTGGTTTTATAAATGGTTGAGTGATGAAAACAAGGGTAGGTTGGTTATAGGAAACAATTATTTTGGTTTGAGTAATAGGTAATGGCAGTCTAATGCATGCACACGTATAGAATACGATAAGGTACCAGGGTTAAGAGCTTACAAACTCTACGTTGTCAAAGGTCGATAAGTTTATCCAAAAATGTTGATGTGGTTTAGGTATCTAAGGTATAAAATATTGATGTAGCCTAGAATTTACCAAGAATAACTCGGAACACAGGGCACATCACTCATCTTAGACCGAGCGCTCACTCGAAGTGCATAATGGTATTAGGCCCCTCCTTAGATTAGCTTGCAGGATACGAACATGATGAAGGGTTAATTCATTCAGATCCATAAAGTATAAACTTTCCATAGAGCATATTCTAGATCTAGATCTTAAAGAATCATGAATCAAATGGTAAACATAATAAATTATCCATGCAATAACTAGTTACAGTCACGTTTGACACCATTATTCATCCAATAGACTCCATTATATTAACACACAATGAACACAAAATCTTCTTACAATAATTAGAACCATAAGTTCATGTACGCATTAGTTCTAGTAGCATAACTTCATAATAGCTCATATACAATCCTCTCTTAACCTACATAGATTACTACATATTTATAAGGGTGGGGACTTTCCCTTCACCACTTACATAATTCCCAAAATAGGTTACATGCTGAAAATAGCCATGTGCCTTTACAATAATAGACACACATGCAAGTGCGCTAATAATAGATCTCTTCTAGTTAACTGGCAATGGTAATCCTATTATTAACTTGAACTCATGCAAAGCACTTAGTAGACACTCTTCTAAAAATAGCATTTGTGTACCATGTAAGTTTCCATCTGGTTATGTTCCCCACACGCTATCTCCAAAAATATCCCATAACCATGAAAATGGCTAAGTTCAGATTCATTCTATCTTTTACATGTGCTTCTTTCCCTATCCTTATGTACCTTCAAATTTGTCTTGCTACCTCGTGCAAATATTTTTGTGCCTTATCCTTAGTATCATACTTCATCTACTCAATGAGATATGGTCATGAAAAAAAAATAGGAAAGGTGTTGGAACGAGAAATATGTATGTTCTAGGGCACCAAAGGTTAGGTCAAGATAAAAAACAGGGCATTAGGCAAGGTAAGGTCGTTTGGCTGAATAACACAAGTAGCATCATCGCAAGGTATAGCAAGTAAATGAATTCAAGTGTCACAATGAGAGAGGTTGAGTTTGGTGATTTAGGCAAGGCCGTAGGTAAGGGCACAATAAAGGGAAAAATCATGCCCCAACTGATTCTGAGGTTGGACTATAGGTAATAAGGTCATTAGGTTGAGTGGTAAGGTGGGGTAAAACTTGGGTAAGGTGAAAAGGGTTTCAGCAATCAGATGTGGTGAGAAATGGTGCAATGGTTCTAAATAGGCTAACCGATACCGAGTTATGGAAAATTGATAGTGGTCAATGGAAACCAACTATGGTACACTAGGGCACATGACCGATGTCAGTCAAGTTAAACCAACATTGGTTAGATCTAGGGTAGGGTAAAAAGTAAAATTATGTCTATTACAGATTCATTGTAACCTGTTTCACATTTAGAAAATGACAGAGCAAAGTGTTTTTAGCATTTTTGTGAAGAAAAGGACAAGGTGTTGTACCAGGATGAGTTGGAGGTATCTGAGTGGCTGGAGGAGGTAGGTGGATGGGTCCACGAGATCATTCAAAGTGATTGGATTGGCTAGAGGACCAAGAGTTTGATTGGAGGCATGGCTATAGCAGGTGGAGGCATTGGAGGTCCACCAGTTCAGAGACCGGAGGTGCCAACGAGGAGGAGGCAGCATGTTGAGGTAGGAATCAATCCATATCATGTTATTTTCAATTGAAATTTGAGCTAAAATGAAAAAATGGGGTGGGAAATTAAAATTTTGAAATGTGGGTAAAAATGAATGAAACTGGTATTGGGAGGGTGTAATATAGATTAACTAGGTGGGAAAATGAATTGGGGTTGGGTTTAGGTGGGATTGGGGTAGAATTTAGGTTGTTTTTTCTATTTTTACAAAATTTAGGGTGTGGGGTTCAACCTTAGGGTCAAACTAGGGACCGATGATGGTTTGGCGTTGGTAGGCGTAAGTTGAGCATACCGGCATCGGTGGTTAGATAGGTGATTGGTGCTTGATTAGAGGGATTAGTGTCGGTTTAATGTAACCAATGTCAATCACTATGAAAAGTGACCTAGGGTAGAAAAGGGTAAATTATGGGGAAAACTAGATTTAAAAAACAAATAGGTAGTTGAATATAGAGATATGAGAGGTAGATTAGAATAGAAGTAGGTGGGTTGAAGGTAGATATAGCTAGGAATAGGTGGGTATGGGTTAGGTCAAATATCGAAGGAGAGAAAATGATGAAATGAAACATGGGGACTTGTTTAGGTGAGATAAAATGGATGGTAGGTAGAGCAATGTGGGTGTGGGGTGGGGCTAGGTAGGAGTGAATAAATTATTAAAGTAGGTAGGTACTTGACATTGTTGAGTTTCCTAGATCCAGGCAAGGCATTAGTCGACGATGCGGGACATGGTCCCACCATTGTTAGTGGAGATGTGACCCATTGTCACTGAGGATGAGTGGAGGCACGTGTGAGAGGTTGGATTGGTTGGGATTAGATGGTACAAGAAAATCCAATAGGATCACAGTCTCATGATTGATCTCATTGATAGATGGGATATAACAACCAATACCTTCCATCTATCCAACGACAAGATGATGATCACGCTAGAGGATTTTTATAGGATTTTACAACTACCGATTATTGGTGAGCCTATTTACTTAGTGTCAGTAGATGGGGCTTTCGAGGTGATGATTGCAGTATTTTGGGAGATGGCAAGTGACTTGATTGAGCACAACACCAATCTTGTTTATGGGGCTTTGTATGTTGCACACCCGTAGGAGACACGGTTAGCAATACTGATGATGGTAGCGGTGGGGTGCTATGCACTTAAAGATTCCTAGGATGGATGATTTCCCAGAGAAATGATGGGAGTGTTGCGAGATATGATTGAGGATCAGGTCTTCTTTGCATGGGAACCTACATATTTAGTGTAGCTATATAGGGATTTGTGGGCTTACCAGAGGATGTGATGCTACAACATCTGTTGTACATTCCTACTACACTATTGGGCATATGAGCATATTGATGTAGTGTGGCCATAACAAATACGATACCAAATTGGCACCATGGGGGATAAGGGAAGGTTATAAGAGGTGGGTAGTTATATGTGGTCATCCTCAAGTAGAGGAGGCAGCTCATGACATAGTATACTATAGGTGGGAGCTGGAGGGCTTTTATGTGATGGACATAGTTTGGCAGCCCTATGTCATTTTCCATATTTTAGAGGGATGTCTCATGAGCTATAGTAGTTATAGTTATAATGGTGGATACATGGCAGACATGTCGATGAGCACAAGATGATCCCAATCAACATAATATGACACTTATTCAGATTACGGTAGTATTATAGGCCACCCTTCCCACAGTACCATACGGATGATGTGGAGAGACCTTTGTCTCCACCCCGGCCCAAAAACCCCACAAGACAAGAGGATGTACCAATGGATATGAGATTAGACTATGAAAGGACCACTATGGCATACATAGAGTGGTGGGTAGTGGAGTTACAGGAAGCACCATCATGGTCAGGTCAGTCGTAATTAGCCATAGTGATGGTTCAAAGGGATGCCCTAGAGGGACAAGTGACCGCGTTGGGATTTCAATTAGCGATGGCATAGGAACAGGTAGTTACTTTGACAAGGAAGGTGAGTACATTATAGGGTGAGATGACTACTACCCGAGACATAGGCACGAGATATAGATACATGCTCTTGAAGGGGGTGGTGCATACGTAGCTGTGCTATAGGCATAGGTCATTGGTTTCTTGTAGTTCATTTAACATGGTTAATATCTATTATGAATTTTTTAATCAAAGTTGCAAACGTTAATTTGTGGTTCTTGTTTGAGACGATGTACTCTTGTGAACTAAGAAATCATGTTTGTCATAGATAATATGTTATCTTCTAAAATAGATACAGTTCTTCCATGTCGGTTTTGGATAAAAAATGAAGTATTTCATTTCTTCTTATGTTGAATGTTCACTTGCATGTGGATAGAGGAAATTGATTCAGCTTAAACTCATTCATGGTCTTTATGGCATTTGAACTTGTGCTTTAGTCTTAATGATTTCTGATGTAGGATAACTATACCTTGGATCAATTTTAGTGATCCAAGGCATGCTTTCAATTTCATGACGTCAAGGTCATCTTGACCTAGCTGGGAAGAATATTGGATTTTTGAACCCAAGTTGCCACGGGATCACTGGTAACCTCTGTTGCTCACATCCTTCTTAAGTGATTTGAGAACGTCATTTTGATTCTTCTTTTGGTAAGATTTAATTGGTAATTTTAACAATTATTAAGGGAACCTAATTAAATTTAAGTTCCTAAGTTGTGATCTTATCCTAAGTTTAAACTAGATGATATTATTATTTTGGTTGATTATGGAATGGGGAAATCCTATGTCTTGTAACTAGGATACCCTAAGATTAAAATAATAAATTAACTTAAGGACCTAAGTTGGTTTCTAATATAATGTTTAATAAACCTAACCTAAGGGCATGGACAACATACTAAGAGGTGTCGGTGGCACCAATTTCTAAGGTATTAAAGAGGTTTAAATGTGGCATTATACTCTCTGTTACCACCAATTTTGGTGAGTGCATGAAAGGTTAGTGGAGGCTGAGTTGTCACCTCTGCTAAAGTTTGGTTGCATGGAAGTTTTGAACTTAGTTATAGCCAACTTGGAGTTAGAAAATTCGAGAGATAATGAAGGACTCTTTCAGTCCTATTTTCATTAATTGATCTCGGCCATTGCAAAAAATTGCCTAGGAAATAGGAGAAGTTGGAGAAAAAGGTGGTTTTTCATTTTTTCATTGTTCATTTGGTTTTTGTGAGATTTTTAGCTCTACATGTGGTTTTTCATTTTCAAACCTCTAGTTTGAATCTGTGCATGCATATTTTTTCCTTGCATGGTGGTGATGGTAACTGAAAGTAAGCTAGAAAGTTATAAGAGGAAGAAAGGGAAAGTTTCAGAGCTGGTTTTTCGAGTTTTCAAGAAACATTTGCTATCAATTTTTTTCTTGAATATTTGCAACAAGGAATGGAATACATGAGTTCTATCAGGAAAGATAGGCCCTATCTCTTTAAAATATTATGCTTTTATTTAAATTTCTTCATTAAAATAACTCTTCTCTTAATTAGAAATTCTCTGGTTCTTGTTTTTGTGTATTCTTCTCCTAGCTTCGATGGATTTTTCAACTTGGTTTCTTGGATGCTTTATGATGTTGTGTGTGTTGTATTATTATGAATATGGGTTGTTTAGATTGAACAGAAAATGTGTTAACTTATTTTCATATGAACTTTCTTTGGCATTGAAATAAATCGTGTTTGTTTCTCTGTTGAATGGATACCTTGTCTAGGTATTGTGTATGCGTAAATAGTATCCTAGTTCTTATTGAAATCTATAGATTTTAGCTTGAAAATATCTCCATATTAGTAATGGTTGGAGACTAACCTTATAGGTGGAATTCATCATGATAGTTTGAGATATACACCTGTGACTTAAGGAAATCTTTGTGTTCTTCGTTTTGGTCTGTTTTGCTTGTTGATGGCAGTGGGGACCAATTATTTTTGTTCAACTTGTTTCGTGACTATATTTTCATTACTTGTATAGATCTAGGATATGCTTATTTTGGGTTCTCCCCAAATGGGAACTATATCAAATATTAGTTTCATTTGTAGAACCTTGTCAGGTGGTAGTATCTATCGATGGAAGATGAATAGGAAGGAATGCATGTTGTTAGTTTTTATTTTCATATCTCCTTCATTGACATGTTTTGATTATCCATTATGGGCCTTGTAGTTTCTTCATGAAAGATCTTGTTAATCAATACCAAGCCTGCAAAGTCTATTTTATATTTGGAAGAACTTTTTTTTGAAAGAATGTTTTTATTACTTATCTCTCTCCACTATTCTTGTTGATGATTTTGTAATATTTTATGGGTGAAATAGTTGCATTTGGGAGACTCGTAAGGAGGTAAATTTTCTTTTTGTTGAGTTTACTTGGAACTTAAACCCTTGTTGGGTTGGCCTGCGTAAGGAGGTAACTATTAAGTTTGGCTTGTTCTAAGCTAGGTGATAAATCTTAATGGTTTTATATTCTTGTGGTCTTGATAAACTTTGTTTCCTTCTTGGAGTGAATTATTCTTCTTCTAATGGACACTCTTTTAGAGTTGATTCAAATTTTGAGTTTGTAGAAATGGGATTACGTGGGTGTATATCGACATTCTTTTCTTGTTTACAATTTTTACTGTCTGGGAACCAAGTGTTAATCATGGTGTCTTCTCAATCGTGATTCTATTGGATATTTTTGTGAATCTCCTTTAGGATGGTTGGAGTCTTATGTTGTTCTGAAATTTGTTGTTTCATTCATTCTTAAGCTCTTTTCATTGAGTTGAATTCAATATATTGATATGATGGGGACATTGTGTAAGGCTTGAAATGACTTAAATTTCTTTTATTGTAGCTTCTAGAACATTAAATATGGATTTTTTTGATGTTTAAGGGACTGCATGGTGTTTTCTATAACTATTCTTTCAAGTTTTAAACCTAGAATTGATTACAGACATTTAGGGAACTTATACAGTGAGTTATTTTGGGTTTGTTTCTAATCTTTGTTGGATAAACTTTCCTTACTTGTAATGTTGAGATTGGTTTTTGATCACTCCAATTCTTAGACTCTGAATTGAACCTGAGTTAGGTAAGATTGTTTGATGGAATGAAAGACAAATTTTATCATTGTGGATATATGAAACAACATGCTTATTATAGAATAAAAGTTTTTATAACATTGTACTTATTCTTGAATAAGCAACAAGTTGAGTGGTGGAACTTAAGTTATAAGTTGGGTGTAGAATTTGAGATTAAGTTAGATATATTATTTACTTATTTCTTAAGTATTGTTGTTTAGATGACTAGTAGGTTGTAATGAGTTCATATTTGTGTTTGAGATAGAATTAATTATATTAATTTATTTAGTTCTTACTTAAACATTACTCATTGTAGGTTATATGACCCTCTCATGGTTTTGTAATCTTTTGGGAAAGTCTTTCTATTAATCTCATTTTGTGATTTTGGAACCGTTTCATTAACAGCAAGGTTCCTTTTATGAAACAGTTAGATAAAATCACATTGCTTTATCGTGATAGTGTTTATCATGCTTAGTTCATATGAACTGACTCATGCTAACCATTTTGTAGATGGATTTCGTAAAATATGAAAGGAGAAAGACATATAGAAAGTTACATCTATTTTACTAAAGAAATTATCTCTTTGTTATGATGACTATGTAGCGACATTTATTTGAAATATACTTCATCGAAAAAATATGATGTATTTAAACTAGTTTATATTGATGCAATGACATTTTGTAATACTTTGAAATATTTTTAAATTTAGTGAGTGGATCACTCCCTTTTTTATAATAATTGTATTGATGATTGTTGATTGTTGATTTACTTATGAGACTTTCATTGACATAAGTTGTTATATACATTACCAAGTAATACCATTCATGATGGGGGAAATTTGGATATACATGTGATATGGGATTATGAAAATTATAAGCTTTTATGATATATAAGCTTCTAGGATTAAGGATCTACACTCATAGTTGATACTCTTTAGTAGATCCTTAAATAGTAAAAAGGGGATATGATTTTATTATATAAATTTGTATGAATTCTTTGTTATGCTAAGGCATCTGTGATCTGTTTTCATAGTTAGGACATTATTCCTTGATAAGGAAAAAGGATACTTTCCTTGTAATTAAACAAAGAGATTTATATGAGATCTTGTTAAGTGTTATGAATAAATCATGAGGATGGTTGCCTATGTTTTTCCTTCGGCATATTTCTTTAATCGAAATATGAATGCTTAAAAGGATAATAAAATGATTTATATTTTTAGTAATATGAAGTCTAAAATAACAGTTTCAATAAGCTTGATACAAGCTAAAACTAAAGTAAAAATATCTAATGACCACACTTTCATAACATTAAGTTCAATCATGATGACAAATGGAATACACATATAATATTAGGATAAACATAAGCATGAATTCAGAATGGTTAGGAAAGCATATTTTATCTACATACCTACCTCGATGTAATATACATCTTGTAACCTTCTTGGGTTGAGTTTTTCTTGAAGACCCTTCAAAGCATTGTTATCATTAAGCTATAAAATAATAATTAATTGGGTTAATAAACTAATATAATCTTAAGTATGTTATTCTAGTTGAGGGAACTCAGTTGGATGTTGTAACATAGCAACTACAACAGATTACCTTCATAATGACATGGTTCATTACGAGGATACTAGGATGCAGCCTGCTATGCCTCAACACCCCACTTAGTTTGATTAACTCGATGGACATAAGTGGAGGTTTGGCTCATGGTTCCACCCTAAAAAGAGATAGAAACATGAGTTAGTGTTATGGTCAACTCATTCTGACTTAGGGTAACTAGACACACCCAATCGACATAAGTCGATAGTATGTTTATGTATACTTAGTCACCATGAGTAGTCCTCCACACTAGTGCATGTTACTTCCCTTGTTTAGTGTGTAACTTTGACTCAGATTTGGGTTATAGATGTCAAGAAAGACCATTCTAGATAGTATAAAAAGTGTGGTGAAGGACATGTTCCTCTCGATAAGTATGTCATCTAGGAATGTAAACATGGTAAACATGTTTTAAAACTTTGGCCAAAGTATCGCAAGCTACTATTTGCATTTTCTTATATCACCTAGTCTAAGATGTAAGATTTTAGATGAATATTGGTAACAAATATTCAGATAGGATTCTTAGACAGAAAACTTGGGTACCCCTAAAAGGGTAAAGGAACCAAGTATACATAGTATACACATTATTAATTTAACATGAGAGATCGGTTTAATACCAATTCATGGAATGATAGATCGGTATCTCATCGAGTCATTTGCGATTGCATATGGTTTTCTGTTATTAGATGGATTGGCAATGGAATGTGTGTTCTAAATTATATTAATTGAGAACAGAGAACATTATGATAAAAATAAAATTCCTTGTTTATAAAGTCTTAAAAAGCTGATGTTACATCTTGGTATCGAGAGAAAAAGGTTGTAACTCTTGGACCTATTGAGTCCATATCTGACAAAAACTTAATGTTCTTATTAATTATAAAATGGTTAGAACAAGGGGAGGTGCTGCAAATAACCCACCTCCAGGTGGAGAGGAAGCTACCACACAAAAACTTGACTAGATTCTTGTTGCCATGTTATACACAAAATATTTTTGGTTTTACTTGAACACAAAGTTATGGGTAATGATGAGGAAGATGATGCTGGTAATAACAATCAACCACCTCCCGAGGACAACACCAATGCTAGAAATTTGGGTGTTGATAATAATAATGCAACAAATAACAATGTTGTGAATGTCAATAATAATGCTGCAAATGCAAATGCAAATGTACCCAATCATCTTGAAAAATAAAAAGGTAAGATTAGCATCAAAACTTACAAATGACATAAAGAGGATAAGTACACTTAAGTTCGATGGCACTACATTGGGGGATGGAGCTGAGAATTGGCTTGGGGAAATGGATAAGTAATTTGCAGTAAGGAACTTCTTAGAGGAAATAAAAGTAGTATGGGGAGCTTATCATCTTTCCCATGAGGCATCCTCCTGGTGGGACAACCTGTAAAGCTGAATTGAACATTGATGAATCAAGCATCACTTGGGATCATTTTAAGAGCTACTTTAGGCAATGTTGGCTGCCACAACTCTATTATGATTAAAAAAATGATAGAATTTCATAATTTAATTCAAGGAAAATTAACTATAATAGAGTATTGAGAGAGGTTTACTAAACTTCTTAAGTACGTGCCTCAATATCAAACTAACGAGAAGTTTAGGATACACAAGTTTATTATGGGATTGAACCCTATCATAGGGGGTGAATTAGATGTTCACAACCTAACCACCATAGAAGGGGTTATTGAAAAATTTATTCGGAAGGAACAAAAAATAAAAGTGATTTATGCCCATAAGGAGGAGAATCGTAAGAAAAATCCTAATTCTTCTTCTTCTCTTGCACCCAAAAAAGTGGCATAGGAAAATTTTGGTGCTAATAATAAGTTTGTAACTGATAACAATAAGAAAACATCAGAAAATAAACCTACTGCAAACATTCGAAATAACTTTGTGAAGAATAATAACAATGGACAAAAGTCCTTTGGAGGACAAAATAGTAATTTCAGGGCTGGAAATAAATTTGAACCAAAAAGAGGACCTGTAGGGGTTGTTTCAATTGTGGTAAGGATCACTATGTAAATTAGTTCACTCTAAAGAAAGATGACATTAATCAACAACATAAGATACATGTTGCAATAGCTGATAAACAAGTTGAAAAGCAAGTTATGCCCATAGAAGTGCCAAGTAAATTATTTGGTACACCTATTACTATACTTTTTGATATTGGAGCTACTGAATTCTTTATTTCTAGTAAATTAGCTACAAAACTAAAAATAAAAGTTGGAATAATGGAAAAATCTTGGACTATACATTATGGAAATAATGTTGTCCATACTATTAGTAAATGTCTTTTTGGAGTAGTCCTATAATTACCTATATGTTGCCCCTTTGGGTCATATGATGTCATAATAGGTGTTAATTGGATTACTGATCATAAATCAAAAGTTGATTGTTTTGAAAAACACATTAGTTTCCTTGATGATCTGTAGAAAATAACAGACATCCAAGGGGTAAAATGAGAAATTTCAGTTAGAAAATTGTCATCTATGTAACTTAAAAAGGCCAAAAATAAAGGTTGCACTTTGTATGTAGTAAAAATTTCTAAAACAACTGAAAAGGATAGTGATTTCTTGGAAAATTTTCCGTTGTTAAGATATTTCAGCGATGTGTTTGAATGAACTACCCGGTCTTCAACCCAAGCGAGAGTTTGAATTCACGATTGAAATCAAACCAGGAACTGAGCCTATTTCCAAGGCACCTTATCGAATGACTACCATTGAAATGGTAGAGCTTAAGGCACAATTACAAGAGTTGTTGTCTAAGGGTTTGATAAGACCGAGTGTCTCACCTTGGGGAGCACTGGTAATTTTTGTGAAAAGAAAGATGGAACACTTAGAATTTGTATTGATTACATGATGTTAAACAAAGAAACAATCAAAAACAGATATCCACTTCCTAGAATTGATGATTTGTTTGATCAAATGTGTGGTACATCAGTATATTCTAAGATAGATCTTCATTCTGGGTATCACCAATTAAGAATAAAAGAAGAATATATTCATAAAATAGCCTTTAGGAAAAGGTATGGCCATTACAAATATACGGTTTTACCTTTCGGTTTGACAAATTCACCTGCATATTTTATGAATTTAATGAATAATATCTTTCAAGAGTGCCTAGAAAATTTTATACTTGTATTCTTGGATGATATTCTTATCAATTCTAAAAGCATTGATGAGCATCATAAGTATTTGAAAATAGTACTTGAAATCTTAAGAAAAAGAAAATTGTATGGTAAGTTGACCAAGTGTTATTTTTATGAAACAGAAGTGCACTATTTAGGACATGTTATAAGCAAAGATGGAATAACAATTGATCCATCAAATATTGTTGCCATAACTGATTGGCATTTACCTAAGAATGTACATGAAGTCAAAAGCTTCATGGGGCTTGTTGGTTACTATAGAAAGTTTGTTAAGGAATTTTCAAAAGTTGTTTCCCCGATAACTTCATTACAAAAGAAAGACAAGAAGTTTGTGAGGAGTGATAAATGTGAATCAGCATTTAAATCTCTTAAATATCAACTAATATCTTCACTTATTTTGGTTGTATGATCTCCAAATGGAAACTTTACAAAGAGTTACAGATGCTTCCAGTGAAGATGTAGACACCAAATTTTGGTATCACCCCACATTTTCTCTCCTTCAATAGGCTTATCCATGCAAATCCCATTTCCCACCAAACCTACATGTTTGATTAATCAATTAATCTCCTTTAAATCCCTAAACCTCATTATGTGCTAATAATATCTAAATATTCCAATTAAATCACATCACCCCACTAAATCAAATTGTGTCCCCCCACTCATCTAACTAGGGTTACTTTATCAAACCCCAGTTACCCATTAACCCCTAAGCTACCCCATCTCCAAGCTATAAATATAGGTCTTCCCCCTCTTTCAAAAATAAGAATAATAATATGAAATATCTACATATTTTGAAACTTGAAGTTTTTAGAAAAGAGAAGAAAATTCTGAAATAAGTTTTGCAAGTTTGAGGTCAAGGAAAACCTTTGCCATTGTTAGAAGTTAGAGGTGAGGAGTGTTGGAGAAATATTTGACATTGTTCATCATCTTGTCATCTTAATGCCCATTTCATCTCCATATCAGAGCACCAGTTAAGTCCTCTCATCATTCTAGTTACTTGGAATTTTGTATTTCATTGTTTCTACATGCTATCTATTATTCATCAATTATTATGTAAGTGCAGCAAGTTGGGGTACAAAAAGTGGATATCAAATCCCAAATTTAATGAACCACATGATCGTGGTATATTTTTCCAGACTTGGGAAAATTTGAACCTAAAAGCACGATCATGATTTATAAACCACACTCATGATTTATAAAGTGTTCTCGCGCTTTATACAAACCGTGATTGCACTTTATAAAGCACGATCGTAGTTGTTAAAAAGCACGATCATGGTTCTCTGATACCAAAAATAGTCGTGAACCTCATTTTTCCCACCATTTTATCACCACAATCGTGGTTCTTATTGTATCATCAAATCTAACCCTCAAGGCTCGGGAAATCTCTATTTTTCCAAACTAGAGCTTTGGGAGGTCATTATGGCATGTGAAAGGCCAAAAACTTCAAATTTTCTCTTCCTCGGACTTTAACCATGCTGAAAAATAAAAACATGTCACAAAAATAGTACCAACACATAGGGGAGAATGTTAGCTTTCGTATAAATATTGATTCTAAAGTGAATAGAATAAGATAAATATCATATTATAATTTTTTACTAACAGTAGGTCTTTAAGATACTTTTTCCCATGAATGTTCATGTCTACGTTTAAGATCGATACTTTTTTCACTTGTCGAATGTGATAAAACCTATACCATCCCAAGCATGGTGAAATTCTATACATGTTCAAGAAAAATTATTTGATTTCGATATATTTTGATGTAGTTATGGCGGGAAAATGGAAAGTGTTCTATTTTCTAAAAAAATTCAGATCACTTTCATGAAAAAAACATTAAAAAACATATTGCTCAAAAAAATACAAAATAAAATCCATCCCAAGAAAAATAACGGTATCTAAATTTTCACTAAAGGGAAAAAAAATAACAAGTTTTGGTCCTCCAAATCGTAGGCAAACGGACTACAATCTTATAGGTGTTTTTAAAAAAAAACAAGTCATATAATTCGATTGTTTAATAATGCTAAACTTGTCTGTTTTTAAAATAATTTAGAAGTTTAGAAACTAGATTCTAGATGCTATGATTCATATTTATATAAAGTTTCCCAATTTTGAATGCGTGTATTGTTAATAATCCCTACAAGTTGATATTTTGTTGTTTTTTACAATATGACATCCACTTATGACCCATTTTTGTCCCCCAATTTTCTGCACTTACCCTATTTCGTATTTCTAGACACGGGGGTTGACATCCTCCAAGGGATTTCATAGCCTCTTAGAATTGGCATTATTTGGGAAACCCCCGCATATTGTTATCTAATCACATATGTTTCAATTTTGCATATATTATCACAGATCCATCTTCTTGGCACCCACAGATCCATATATGCATATGAGGTCCTAAGCTCTCCATCATTAGAATTTTCTAGTGGCTTCTAGTATCGCACTCACCCGCACGAGAATGAATTTTCTGTCAGACAACATTATGGCATGCCCGATGGAACCGGACCAAAGATCTGTCATTTGTTTTGTTACTTTACCCATCTTGTGCAGGTGTCGTAAGTATAACAATTATCTCGATTTCATAATTCTTTTAAATTTAGATAAATTTTTGTGAATGTTTCATTTTTCGAGATCACTTTTTTATAGGTTTTAGTATTATCTCCATCAGTTAGGTGTGTTACCTACATTTGGTAGTCTTTCTGCTTCGAGGTAAGTGGTTTTGTTGTTTTAAAAGGGATTGTTATTTAGTTTTTTATAATTGATATAAAGTTTTATTGTTGTTGTTATTAAAAATAAATAAATAAATAAATGTCATATATAATTAAATAAATAAGATTAAACAAAAATTAATTAATTAAGATTTATCCTAAACCCCCACACCTATCTCACATCTCCAACTCACCTCCCAACACCTGGCCAACTCGGCCACACCCACACCGACATGCTTCCCTTCTCTCCACAAGCTCTCTTCTCACCACCAAGATCCCATCTCTACTCATTACCGAGCCACACCCACACCGATTTCTCTTCCCATATTCCCTCACCTCACTTCACTCTCACCTATGAGCTCTCACTTCTCTTCTATTCACTCCACTTAGCTCACCGTCCTTTCCTTCCCTAAACCCTTCCCATTCTAACCATTTTAACTACTCAACTCGACTCCCTCACCATCGAGCTACCTCCCACCGACATGTATCGCTTCCCACCTACCTCACCTCATTTTATACCTCTTCTCCCACCATTAACATTTTCTCTTACCCAACCTATCTACGTACTCTCCTCGAACTCATCCTTGAGCTATTCTCCCACTCCCACATGACCCAGCTCACCACTTCCTCCTCCACATTCTCAATTCCCAACTTGGTTCCCTACTCCCGAGCTACCACCCCTTGTCTCAACTCTACCCATGTCCCAACCAATATAACCCTTCACATCCCTTACTTCCAACTCCACACGGATTGTCTCACGAAGAAAACTCCCCCTGGTTCTCCATTGTAAAAATTGAGGCATTACCATTGCATACCATCCAAGGGTAACCAAAATCACAAAAAACATGTTAACCGAGGAGAGGTGACTTCAAACTTAAGAAGTGGAAGAAGCATCGATGATAATCATGAATCCAAATAGATTCCTCATTAGGGATAAAAACCTCCAATAATTTGTCCACACATACTTACAAGATTTTGATATGTGATGGATCCAATTGTTTCCAACTCGGTTTTAAATTCATGCAAGCTTTGTGGTTTGTGACTGTAAATTATCTTTATAACAATTGGATTACAATTATTTACAACAAATTTATAAACAGTGCTCATAAAGCACCATAACCATTTATCCACCCACACCAACCATTCTTTTATTCTCAAACGTCATCCTTTGAAGCAAGCCTAGATTTTCAAATTATATATGCTCACAAATCAAAATTCATTGACAACTCACTCTTTTCGGTGTCTTTAAATTCCAATATTTTTTTAGACATATCTATAATTTTTTCACATATAGATAAATAGGTATTATGTTCTTATATAAACCACTTAAAAACAACAACAAAAATAACATACGGTTTTCAATATTTGTGGCATGTCATTATGCTGTGGTTTTAAAACATTTCACCCATAATATACAATTAAAATCACAAAAAATAATGGCCTACAACCTGTCAATTTCCAGGCCTGCTCCAATCTATCACATCGGCCAACTACTCCACTTCCAATACACTTCGACCAATCAACCATTTTCCAATCCAAGTCAGCTAATCTACTCATTCACCAAATTATTTAACTTTCATCACCAGCTTCCAAGTACATTATTTCTAGTCTTCCCTTTCTACATCATGTATTTTGTCTTTTAGAAAATCTATAATGGTCTAAGTCATTTATTTTTTCCATAGTACTCTCTTATTTAGAAATTCTTTCATTTATCTTGTCCTTTGCTCCTTTCGGTCTAGCTTTTCTCATCAGTCTATAGTTTATATTATTCATATTGTTCTTATTTGCTTCAAATTGTTATGTAGTTCCTTTTTTACTATAATTGAATAAGATGTCGAATACATTTAATCATTTCGAGTGCCAATAGTTTATCGTATAGTACATGGTTTGTTCGATTTATAGGATTTTCTATTTATCATTTATTTCATAGTATAAATTAATTATTTCTTAATTTAGATTACTTGTTTCATAATTTAAATTCACTATTTTTATTGTTTAGTTTATACTTTTCATACACAAGTGACTTACGATATTTGCGTTATTTTTTCTTAACTATATTAAGTAATTATATTTTATCTCTCTTTTGCATGTGAATTTTACAAATGACACAAAGTTACTCTTGCATCAAAGACAACCATTGAAACATAAACATGCCACAAATCCCTTTCACCGACCCCATCCATGATCATGGATGGTACAATTCTAGGGTACCTAGACATTCCCAGCCACCGACTACCACCTTTTCAAATGTTATTATCACGTGTAGTCAAATCACAAGGGAAGGCATTCTACATTTTTCCCTATTTTCTCCTTTTTGCATTGTAATTTCCCTTTTCTGAGTGATTGTCTGCATTGAATGTCACATTTCATTTTGGCTTTAAAAGAACCTTTCTTTTCTACGCATCATGCCTGATCACATAGCTTAAATAGGGGTTTAACTCTCTACATCACACATTTTACCACACACTGCCTGAAACTTCACAAACAAAATCAACACATTGAAACATTCCTTTCACCTGGTTCACTGATTGGGATTTGAACACCCAATAGGAAACCGTTTCAGACATTTCCTAGCCAAAACTACCTAAAACTAGCCTTAGAATTCCATTCTTTAGGGAACCTTCATTATCCACTTTACTTTTCTTTTCACATCTCATAATTAATCATGATGATAAAAAATATGTTGCTTGATTTGTTTGTCAAAAATTATATAAACATATGTTTCTCTATTTCACACATATTTTCACTCTCTCTCAAATCAAAAGAAAACAATAATGTCCTCCACCCAATAAAATTACTTCTCCTAACAATCTCTCCCAACAAGATTCTAAACTTGAAATCATGCCTTCATTTACCCAACCCCTTGTCTTCATGGCCTCACTTCATGAGGACCGTGTCATCCATAATCATTCTTGTCTTGAAACCAATTCTTGTATCTCTCACCAATCCAATCTTCCTAAAACAACCACACCCCATCTCCCACTCCTTTAGGAACTCTTGGACAACTTCCTAACCCCATATATGATTTTGTATTTTAAAAATCCCCCACAATCTCTCAATCCTCCCAATATCCTCAATTGGTGGATCACATTCCACCCACATCCCTTTTTGTCAATTCTATTTCATCCGCTACTAATATTCCTATCCAACCATCTCAACCTCTTCACACTTACATTCCTACCCATCATATGCTCCAACCATCTCAACCCCTTAACACTCATATCCCCACTTATCATTTACCACAACAACCTACCCAACTTCAATGAACACATCATGTCCATATTTCTCAATGTCACCCTATGTAACAATCTCAACCCATGACACATGTTAATCCTAACCAAATAGTTCCCCACATACCTACATACCCACAATTTTATCAACCACCTTATCAAATAATTCCCCAAATACCCACACATTCACAAGCTTATCAATCACCTAATCAAGCTACACTTCGTGCCACACAACCAATCTAGTCTCAACCTAATGTTGTGTTAAATGATCCTATTCATGCTTTAATGAATAGGCTGACTAGTTTAGAAGTTTCTACCTTGGCACCCAAGGATACATTATCTTACGAACAAATATGTAATGAACTGATTCATCCATCGGTTCCAATCAAACCCTACCCTCCTCATTGGAAAATTCCCGAGTTTACTAAGATCAACAGTAAGGAATATCCCCAACAACATCTTCGCGCATTTAAACATGCATGTTGTCTTATTGCACATGATCACGATATATTATTTTGCACTTTCCCCATTTCCTTGTCCGGTCCTGCATTGGACTAGTACAACCATATCCCAAAATATTCCATATTCTCTTTCACCACTTTGCACAACTATTCTTAGAACACTTTTCAATTAACTATCATTGACCTATACACCATCTCGAAAGTTTGATGACAAGTCCATTTCCAAATTTATCACGCGGTGGCATGGCATTATAAACCAACTATCCTTCACTCTTCTATAAACAAAACTCATTGAAATCTTCTCACATTCATGTGCGAAACATATATCATCTACCTTACAAGTCCAATCATTCCGAAACTTTGACCAATATTTCATAATGGCTTGCAAAATTGAAACTCATTCCATTGAACAAGGTCATCTTATCTTAGATTGGTCAAACCTAAAGTTTAATCTATTAAACCATCCACACATAACAACACATTTAAATGTGCGACCAATGTCATGGTTATTAATCCTCATCCGCATCTACATCTAGCACATGGCCTCAACAATGATCCCCAACCAAAAATCAACTATACCCCTTGGGATAATCCTATAGCCGTATTTGACAAAGTGATGGCCATAAACTCCATCTAACTTCCTCCCATACGACCCGTGGACAATTCACAAGCTAAGACTATTTGGTATCACGAAGCCTGCTATTGTAAATATCATTGGTTCAAAGGTCATGACATTGAGAAATGTCATTCTTTCAAATATTATATCCAACAACTCATAAATCAATGGGATATCCAACTGGATATCTCCACCACTTCATCTAACCTACACCTTGAGCTGACATCAAATTACTTAACCTTTTCTAATAAACCATCAACAAATAAAACTACCCTTTTACATCTCAACTATTAAATGCTTAAGCAATTGACACCATTAATCAAGATCTCATCCTATCACCAACTTCACATGTTCCCACCTTATACATTATTCCCAATCCTTATTCAAAACCTAACACACCTATGTCAACTTTTACTACATGTCTTGAAACCTACACCTTCTTCTATCCTTACCACATCTCGCATCAAATTCAAATATAACATCTACTTTATCCACTTCAATCATGCCCCAATCCACCACATCAAATTCATCCTTAACACCTATTTCAGCCCCATTGATATCCACACATATCCCCGCATCTCTCACATTTATGCCTTCACCCTCATCTACATCAAACACACCTATTAGTTCATCTACATCATTCATCTCTATAACCATCCCAACTAAACTCATTTCTACCACATGTTCTTGAAGTAGTAAGCAGAGAAGTTAAACAATAATAAACACAATAATAATTTTTGATTCTATTTCATGCAGAAAGCGGTGTTACACATATATAGGAATATGTATTCCTAAAAACAAGGAGGCTATTCAACAACACTCCTCAAATCTCTCTCTCAACACCTATATACGTGATATTGTTTTAACTCACAACAATATCACAACTATCAAATAATACAAAATATGTGAATAATTACTTCACGTAATTATTCTCTTTACAATATCAATAATAATGGAGCACTAATAAATTATATTTCCTAACATTCCCCCTTAGTGCGAACATGGAAAACTCTGCCTTTGTCTTTCTGCAATGTGCCGCTACGTGAATGCTCATGATCTCGGATGGTTTCAGGACAATACCAACAACCTCGGATGGTTTTCCAAGTGGTTAACCAACAACCACACAATGATGGTTTTTGAGGACAGTACCAACAACCTCTGGATAGTTTTTCTGGATAACTAACAACCACGATATCATGATGATGTAGTAGTATCAACAACTCTCATCACTATCTCACTGCAGGGAATAACATAGGAAATTCTCTGAAATTTGCTGCTCATACATACATACATAGAGAAAGCTGACATACTAGAAATGGAACATTGGAATAGAGAACATTGACCATGTTCCCCCTCAATGTGAAATTTCCACTTATTGAAAACAGGATCACTGCAACCTGAGGCACACCACACTAGAAGCACTAAAATCAAACTACACACACACATGTCACCAAAGCTGATATGCGGCCCCGTCGTTGGCAACTGACGAGAGGTCGCTGAATGACCTCCAACCTCCGATGCCTCCAGCCTCTGGTGTTCTGCTACTTACTTAGTGGATATGGAAATGAGGCTCATTTACAAACTACTAGGTGTCGTTTTCCACCAAAAATGCACCCCCCCACTTGGACGTCGCGTACAAGTGATAATGCGTCCAATAGTTGAAACGTGAGGCAAAAATTTTTTTATTATTTTTACAATATTTTTTGACAATTTTCCTAATAATCACCTAAATGACGATAAAAAACTGACACAAATATATTTTTGACACTTTGACTCGACTATTTTGACACTTAACATGACTTCAAAATTTACTTTGGATAGGAATATAGACCTAAAAGATACACGACACGATTAATTAACAATATTTTAAAAAATAATTCTAATAATTACTTTTTAAATAATACTCAATGTCAAATGTAAAATAAAACTTTGATACTAAAAATAAAGAACTTAGAATAACAACTCAAATCGACTCTATTGAAGAGACATTACTTGCCATTATGATGTACCTAAGACTGTTTTTATAAAATATCTAAACATATCCTAAACCGACTATCTAAGACATTTATACTATTAAAATATGGAACTCAATAATGGAAGAATTTGAGAATGCACGGTTTATACCATTCACGACTACATAGTCAATTTGTTGGTGGAAATGTGGAAGGAGTTAGACACGGCTGTAGATTCTGACAACTTGACTGCTACAAATATGACTAGTAATGGAGCAACAACTGAATCAACAAGATCTATGCATGCCCAATGAAAATAAAACTAAATCGCAAATACTACAGTCGATCTCACTCCCATTTTAAGTGCGTTACAGCTTTTAGCTCGGATCGGATATTAATGATGTCTGCAACAAGATTTCTCACTCAATATCGATGGTGATTTCCTTCAGATTTTGAATAGATGATACCAATTTAATTATCGTTCACGTGTATGGCAAGAAAAGTGTCGAGATTTTTCCATCTATTTAAAGAAAATGTCCACACATTCAAGGTGAAAAGAAATCCAAATGTGAATCAATTCACTGATGAAAGCTTAAACATGTCTGGTAGGACAGAGGATTGCACAACCTCTTCTATTTCCTCAGTTGAAGGCCAAACATCCCTAAAGTAGACATCTTTTCCATCCTTCCCAACACCAAGAGGCTGTGTCTCAAAGTCAATGTCAACAGTTCCAGCAAGGGCATAGGCAACGACAAGTCGAGGAGAAGCGAGGTAATTTGCCCGAGTCAAGGGATGAACACGCCCTTCAAAGTTTCTGTTGCCAGAGAGCACAACTGCAACAACTATATCGTTATCCGTAATAGCTAAAGCTTGATACAAAGAAACAAATGCTCTTAAATGGAGTCCAACGAACCGCTCAAACTTGCATCATAAATCTGCGTTTTCTTTCAAACATTCATCATTGCCGAGTGCAAGTCACACGACAAATTATCTGTCGCCATCAGTAGACCAACATCGTCGCATACTCTCGCATCACATCTGATCCATAGCTTTGTATACAATTGATCCATGAGTTGCAACAATACACAATCCGTATGCTTAAAAAGAAACTATGTAATGACCTCTCATTTTTTTATATTCTAGATCTCAAGAATCACATATGATCACTCCCATACCAAATCTTGAAGTAAGCAGCAGAGTTAAAAAAATAAACACAATAATAATTTTCTGATTCTATTTCATGCGAGAGGTGTTACACATATATAGGAATATGTATTCCTAAAAACAAGGAGGTTGTTCAACAACACTCCCTCAAATCTCTCTCTCAACACCTATATACGTGATATTGTTTTAACTCACAACAATATCACAACTATCAAATAATACAGCCAATATGTGAATAATTACTCACGTAATTATTCTCTTTACAATATCAATAATAATGGAGCACTAATAAATTATATTTCCTAACACATGTACCTTTAGAACCCCACCTCCGACATCAACCCCATTAGTAAACATATCATTCTTAACCTCAAACATTTAAGAAGTAGCCAATCCCACCTACTTCTACACATGATAATACTACAACATTTTTTTACATTACCTATAATTTTTACTCCATCAATTACCACACCCCTTCAATAGATTTTACTACCTTATCTACATTTGTTCCACCTTCACCCATTATACCATCCTTAGATTTAATCCTAGTTCCTCCTTCTACACTTTCTTTCGTATTGACCACACCAATGACCCTAACCACATCCATATCAGCTTCAAGTATACATGCCACTTCATCCACATATCTCATGCCCCACCCCGTCTTATTCAAACCCTCATCAAACATTACCATCACCACATCACCAACATCTCTAAATATCCCAAATATGCCTACATCCCTATCTATCCTAACTACCCCTATATATATATATCATATCAACAAATCCACCTATCCCTACCTTGAAATCTTTACCTATATCCTTACCCATGGTCATATCACCCATCTATCCCAATACTCTTTACTTAATCCTTCTATCACAACGACCAAATCTTCTCGATCTATAACCCTATCAAAGATACCCTTTGAAACATCTATTGAACAAACACCTCCACCTAAGTCAAATAAATATGGTTTGCATTCTCCAAAATTTATTCTTTCCATGCCAAAACCTAAAAATAAACATCCCACATAGATCTCATTAATCACATCATACAAACACCTATTTCTCCATTATTATCCTCTTCTTGTTTTAGGACATTTTCTCCATCAATATCCACACGACCACCATCATATCCTCCATTTAATATCATTATCATCTCTGCTAAGGGTAAAATCTTCTCTATCAAATTCTAAAGCTCATGCCAAACATCCTCGATACCCCCTCACATATCCTTGTAAACATTCATATTTTCCTTCTTTTCAAAATCCAAGGCTTCAACATCTATTTTAAGATCATTCCCTCCATCTATGATATCTCGCAACAATAAATTTACAGCCAAACAATCCAATCCTCCAATCAAATTTGATTTTTCATACAAGACATATAATCTACCCATCCAATGTACATCCGCACCTAAATCACAATCCAAACAATAAAATCCTTCAACCAAATTGGATTTGTCTTCCAAAACACATAATTTACCCATCCAATCTACATCCAAATCCAAGAAAAAACATCATGATAAAAATCATGAGAGTTATCTTCCTCATGACACCTCGACTAGGTCCTACACAGACATTTTTCTACATTTAGTTCAAATATTGTGATCACGCTTCCTCCCATTAAATATTTTAATCACAATTGCATTTTCACTTACCATCGTACCTAGGCCATGACATTGAACATTGTAAGGCCTTTCGGACAAACATTCATGGTCTCGTTTAGAAATATTATTTCCTCATTCAAGGGAAATATCATTCTTCATATACATTTAATCCAATTTGTATCCCATCCATTGGGTTTCTCATGATTCCTCCATGCATATACTTAACATCCCTCATGCACATTACATTCCTCCTAAGGAAGGTCCTCCATTGTTCATCAATAACGCTTATCTTTCCAAGCACACTTGTGGTCTCGACCATTTATCCCATGCAAATCTAAAACAATATCATCTAAACTCTTTTGACGCCCTTTAAATTCTCTAGATTTAATTCATTGGGGGACCGTCCTTCCTCTCCCTTGAGCATATCATCCATACAACTCCTTGAAACTAGGGAATTCGCTCCTTGACATTGTTTTATTTACCTCCTCTAAATTCATCCAATCTAAACTAATTACGTCCAAATCTTCATCTCATTAATTGTCCACTATTGTGGCCATGTTTTTCCTTCCATGAGGGACCATTTTTGTTATTTAACTATAAAATTCCACCATTGTGGTCATATTTGTGCCTCTTTTGGGGCACCATATTTTTTATCAAGTCCACATTTGTGGCCATTTTTTCCTGCCATTTTTTGTCTTTCTTGGGGCATCATTTATTTACATTGAAATCCAACATCGTGGTCATATTGTTATTCCTTAAGGACATAGTTTTATTTCCTTCTTACCTATCACATCTAATCCTTTGCAAGCTATCATGTCATTTATCACAACTTCATTGTTTTCCCTTCCATGGTGGTAAACCAGATATTTAACCTCTTAATGCATTGCACTTACGGCCATTCTATTGTTAGCACATGCACCCATGAGTAGATAGTCATACCCTTAGATCATTCCTCCATCATAAACCCCTTCCATCTATCAGTGTAATGATATGGAACTATGTGGTCTTCTGTCACTTTCTTAATCATGACCTTCAATATGGGCACCACGGCTCTATCCATAGCATATTCATTATGGATAAGTTCTCCCATTTGGTGAGAACTCCACGATAATTACATCTGTCACCCTATCATTCTCCTATTGCATTCATGCAAAGGGTTCGAGAGGTGTCGCTTGTAAATTCATTATCCCCTCCTAGGTATTCTACTTAGATATTTTCAACTCTCCCCCTTGTAAAGATAAAATTCATTAAAAATAGACTAATCCATCGAAGGACAAAGTTGTTCATGCAAAAAAAAAAAGACAAAAAGAAAAGCATACAAATCAAAATCAAAGAAAAAACAAAATAAATAGGCCGATCCTCGAAGAATGGCTATCATACATATTATTTGTGTCATCCATATTATGTATAAACTAGACCATACCCTTGAAGGATGGCTACTCTATTATTGTGGAATTTGGAAGGTTTCCCACATTGATCAGCCTTCCTTTTATCAACATCCTTTGAAATTTTTCCGCATTAATCAAATTTCTTCTATTATTGTTCTTCCCTTTCCCACTTCCCACCTATGGAGATCCCACTTCCCACGTACAAGTTACATCTCCAATCTCTTTGTCATGTCAACATTAGGATTATGAGCATCTTTCATCCATAGTTCCCTCATGATCTTTTGGTATAACTAATTATTGTTGGTTATGTTTTAACACTGCTATTGGCTACTAGTGCAATGCCTTGAGTGGTACCCTTCTTGTTTTCCTCCAATCTGGTTTAAAGCATGGTTTCCATGCATCCTCCTTATCATGATTGTGTTTTGTTTATCTCGTCAAGGTTAACATTTACCAAAATCGCATCAAATTTCACACCATGAAACCTACATCTATCCAGGATATCCATGAATGCTCTTACAAACACATTTTTCAATTTGGGAATTCTACTTGATCTCCATCATTGCGCTTGTGAATCCTAGTTGAGGATCCTTCTTAAGGTGAGTTTGTTATCATGCAACTTCTTATCCCCAACATGTTTAACAATGTCTTTGATCCATTTCTCTTTACTCCTCATTTCAACTCATTACCACTTATCCCCACATCATCCTTTTCACTTTTCTTTCCGTCCCCCTTTCAATTCACCACTTTATGTGTCTTCCTTTAATTTCCTCCTAGATATTTGCTTTTTCTCTTCCACGTCATATTATGGTATCATCATGTTCACCATGTTGGCATCCCAATTAAGGATTACCCTTGCACTCTCCATCTACACTACATATATTTCTCAATCCATTCATATCACACTCATTTGTTTCCGTTTTATCACCTCTTTTCATCTCCTATTCCATTTTTAGTATACACCACTCAATATTTTCATCATTCTTCTTCTTTTTTTGGTTTGGTGATCCTACTTAACTATCCTCATCGCATGGCAATCTTAATTAAGAGTTTATCTTAAGATTGGTTTTTATTCTAACGCTTCCATATCTCATCATATTTCCCTCATCTTTTGTCTCGCATCTCTTTTAGTAATCATTTTCTCCAACCAACCATTCCACGCTTTGTACCCAATACAATGTTGTCTTTCTCCTTCCACATCGTCACTTTGTCTTAACCTCTTTGGTGATCTTACTTAAGAATCTCTCTTAAGGATGATCTATCATCTTTCACTTACCCACCACTCCACATTCTCACCATCCACATTTTCTCTTTATTCCCCATCATCACATCATGTCACCTCCTCTTCCATTCTCACAAACACCACTTCCTACTTGCCCCCTTTTCATCTCCATCATCCCTCGCTTGGTAATCTTAATTAACTATTTATCCCCCATTCATTTCATGTCTTGTTTCTTCATCTTTACCTCTTTCATCCTCTTCTCACCTTCATCCTTGCACAATTCATTATCCCTCCTTTCTTTACTCTTTCTACTCCATCTTCTATAATTCTTTCACATATTTATCTCCATGTTTACTCATCATTTTTGTTGATCATACCCTAACATTATTTCATCATCATCTTCTATTTCCACACTAATAATTCTCTGTGGACTTCTCCTAAAAATCACTCATCCCCATTCTACACATGACTTGATCCTTCTCTTTGAACTCCTCCATTCTATCTTCCTTCCTTCATTCCTATATGCCCTCCGATCATTATCGGGGACTTCTCCTAACATATTTTCATTGGCATTCCCTTTTCCATTCCTTATTTATTTTTTCCCTCTTCACACCTTTCCTCCCATCCTTCCCTACTGATCATTATCGGTGGATTTCTCCTAACATCCCTTCATTGGCATTCCCTCTTCTATCCCTTCCTCTCTTATTCTTTTCCACCTCTCCATCCTCCATTCTTCCTTGCCAATTTCTTTACTATCTTCATCACACAACATCTCTCTATTTTCTCTTCATCAAATCATCCTCATCTCACGTATCTCTGCATCTTTCCTAATCTATGTCATTCCTCCCCCTATCTTCTCTTTACGTTCCTTATGCTACTAACTCTTTATCAAATATCTTCGTTCTTGGTTCCCCTCCTTCTACATAATTTTCTTCATTTTCCTCTCCTCCTTTATAATCCTCATCTTATTTCAATTCCTATGTGTCTTCTTCTTCCCCATTTTACCTCGCGCTTCCTTCTTACTTCCCCATCGATAACCTAGCTCTTCAATGTTGTCCCATATTTTTTATAATCCCATAATCCACATGCACTTCAATGCGAGTCAGGTTCCATATTCTTGGCCTTGGATTTCCTAACCATCATTTGTTTTCTTCAATCTTCTCCACTCTTTCATCTCTTTTGTTTTCTATTACTTCTTTCCCTTCATTTGTTTCACCCTCCTTGATGCAGCCTAGAATTTACTAGATAACACCCAAGTCACACCGACACATCACTCACCCTTGACCGAGGCTCACCCAAATTGCACAAAGGTACCAAGTCCCTCTTTAGGGTTGTTGTAGCGGGATATTAGCATGATGAAGGAAGAAACATATAGATTCATAGCTAATCCATCATTCTATAATGCATGCTACCCTCAAATATATGAAAGAAAAAGCTTAAATAGTAATCATGATTGAATTAATAACATTCACTCATCAGAGATCAAGAATTTCGTGCTTGTTACCTATCCAAGTTAATATACCAAACTAAACACAAAAGCCTTAAAAACTCAAATAAAATCGATACCTATAGACAAGATCTCGAAATGTAGACAGAAAAGAAAGTTGATGTAGACAAGACGGCGCACACAAGCAATCCTGCAAAGTAGATCCAATAAACTGCGAGACACGGATACTTGTGAGAAAAGACCACGTTAAAAGATATTTAGGTGGACTGCTGAAAATTGATTCGGGAAGCGATAAGCTCCCTCGGCGGATGTCAGTCCACGTTTTCAATTAAGGAAAGAAGCATACATGATAAAAGATGTACGTAAAGGACTAGATTTTCTGATCAAAAGTAATAAACAGAATCTAAACAGTGGACAGAAAGCAGCAGGAAACAAGAAATTCTAAAAAATGATGTTGGATTACTGTTACCTGAGTTCTTCTACCTATCTGTAGGCTGATCGGCGTCGATTAGGAAAATCAGCATCGACTAATTCAAATCGGCGTCGACTGATGCAGGTCGGCTGTCGACTGATATAAATCGGTGTCGACTTGGGAAAATTTGCAGGAAGATTGAGAAATAGACAGTGGAGACTAGATCATCAATCTCCACTGGATCTGCAAGTGTCGTAAGGATACTGCCAAGGCTCCACCTGTGTTGGATGCAGAACAGAGTCACCAAGAGATCGATGAGGACTCACGATGTTGATGTGGTAGGAGCAGAGTAACGGTACTCCTCTCAGGGATTGGTTTGGATAGGATTCACTCTCACTTGATAGATGATGCTCAGACTTGATGCTTGAAAATATCTCGTTCTCCTTGTCTAACTCACTGTCTATCTCACCGTCTGACTATCTAACCAGAACTGAGTTCTGGGCCTCTATTTGTAATCGGCGCCGACCGAGATGAAATCGGTGCCGTTCCAAAAATCGGCATCGACCGAGTACCGGTCGGCGCCGATCAGGGAACAGACTCCCGAAATGGCCAAAAGGAGTAATTTCTAGAATGATGAGAGTGATCCTGTCACCTCAAATATGGGAAATATCCCACTGCTCGGTTTGGGAGGAGGAGAAATAGGGGGGATATATGGATAGAATAGATATGGGGTAGATAAGTGGTTATAATACATGTAAAAAGGTGTAATTGAGTAGTTAATATTTAATTACTCATGGGTAAAACATAATGGGGTGAATTAAACCTAGGATAAGTGTTTAAATAAAAATTGAATAATACCCCAAGGGGGCCATGGTGATATGAACTTGCCCCAGGTTACCCGAGAAGATAAACGAATGTGAGGGACACCAAATTCGGTAACTAATTTTGGTGTCTACATTTTTCCCCTTTTTGTCGAGTAACTTGTGATAAGAAAAGTTGCAAGACAAAAACAAGGAGAATAGAAGAAAGGAGGAAAAAGTGATGATGTGATCCCCCTCAAACTAGGGATGGGATGGGTGATAGAACAAATGATCCAAATTTGAAAAAGGTAGATGAAAAGATAGGATGCCCCAGCGAGATGTCTCTGGAGTAGATCTGATCATTAATGATGCACAAGAATAATCATTAAGGCAGCAACCTAAGGAACTCACATTGGTAGGGAAATCTAGATGGTCTCCGTAGGAGACGACGTTAGTACCTACAGACCCGTGAGTGTAAGGAGGGCTGCAAAATAGTTAGCACCTAAAGAGAGATACATTGGTAGGGACAACCGAATGGTCTACGAAGCAGACAACGTGAGTGCCTACAGACCCGTGAACTCTAAGCTGCCAAAAATGTGAGTACCCCATGTACAAGGGACAAGCTCAAAATGGACGATAATATTGAAAGTATGTGCCAAAAGGCAACATTCAGGGCATAATAATGACCAGATAAATAAGCCAAACATCAACACTATGGCAAGAACATTTTAGGAGATGGTAAAAAGCTACAGTGTAACCGATTGGCAACAATAGGTGTAAATCGGTGATCGATCTCGTAATAATCGGCAATCTAACCATACCAAGTGCATATAAATATGCGAAGGGAAAATATGAACGATTTATTTAGACCGTGACGATTGATTCAGAGAGAGTCAAAAATTGGATTTGGGCACCATGGAAGCCTCTGGGAGCGGTTAGAAGTGGAGGAGGACATGACCTGGGGTAAGTGGTTCTTCTTGAACTCGTCATTATTTTATTTATTATATATATATATATATATATATATTATTATTTTTTTTTTTGGTGGAGGCCAGAGTGTTTTTGACACGCTGCCTTCCAATCGGCGTCGATTGAGTGAATCGATGCCGATTTGATGAAAGTGGCGCCGATTGAATTCAATCAACGTCGACTATGTATGATCGACGCCGATTGGATAGATTATGTGATAAAAATGATAAAATGTGTTTTGGATGTTCAGATTTGGATAAATATGATGCTAACATTGCTCTTGATGTTGTGGATGCAGGCACGAGAGGTATTACACATGAGGGATGTGATTCTTGAGCTATCAGAACCATTCTCCCCGATGTCATCGACATGCATTGGCATCACTTAGAGTTAGCCAGGCTTGGGGGATTTCGGTACTACAGACGAGTGCCACGAGATGTAGAGTTGCTAAAAGCACTAGTACGATGATGGGATAGCCAGACGTGCACCTTTTGGTTTAGGACAAGTGAGATGACCATCACCCACGAGGACATATATAGGATCTTGAGGTTGCCGATCACTGGGGACCTGATAGAGATCACGCCATGAGAGCAGCGCAAGAGGGCCCTAGGTCGATTGTATAGAGACAGGGCGGATGATTTAGAGATAGTGTCCGGGGCAGTGAGGATAGCCTCGCAGTATAGACAGGATGATGCTAGGAGTAGACGGATAGTGTTGATTCAGATGGTGATCTCCTACTTTTCTCTACCAGATTCAGGAGGTGGGAGATTCCCATTGTTATTACTAGATTGCGTTTGTGACATCCTGTAGTTCAGACAGGTGTTTGCATTTGCTTGATGCCTTGATAGCTCAAATATATTATGAGTTATGGATGTATACTACTAGCCGGAGGATAGGCATCAATGTCAGTTTTGTGCTCCATTGTTGGGCATATGAGCACATAGTAGTGATCAGGCCATTCGGGCTTCCTTGGATGCCCGATGTAGCGGGGCTATTGATTACGAATTCCAGTGATGGCGGGCTGATATGGCCCTGGGAGATACAGGGAGATCCACAGATTGGTATGCCGAGTGCTTTAGGACGCCGACACCGAGTAGGTTATCCGGAGACCGTATCGGGTATTTCGACATGGGCCGGTCGGGATGCTCACCGGTGGGATTGAGACGAGCAGGGTGGTTAGGGGCCACAAGCCTGATATGTGGGAGCGTGTCCCATTTTTATACGGGTGTATTGAGACAGTTTGGCCTAGTGCAGACAGTGCCGACTACCTATAGGCCTTACAGGTGAGACAATAGAGACTGATCTGCGCCGATTTTGATCCCAACAGATCCATTGAGGGAGGCCCCACCCTCCATAGATAGTGATGATGATGCTGGAGTGGATGATGGTTATGCGGCATGGTATTCGATAGAGCTACCACGACACTGTCAAAGGCATTTATAGATGCCGAGTAGGAGAGGATATGGCTACGCTCTCGGAGAGACCGGGAGGGGAGCATGCCACCTTGATGCATACACACTAGGTGGCTCTTGAGGAGATCAGAGCTCTGATAGAGGAGAGGGATGCCGTAATATTGGAGAGACACCGCTCGCCAGGAGTGAGATACAGTGATTCAACAGAAGGATCACTATCATCGACATAGGAGGCCCTCAGGGCCAAATATGGTGATACAGTACCTTGTCGAGTCCTGGGACATAGGGCATGACCATAGGAGGGCCACCACCAGTAGCAGCAGTGGCACCAGTAGCACTAGCAGCGACACTACGAGCACCTGGTACCGTGAGCCTCAGTACATATTAGTCTCTCCTCGCTGAGGTGAGATACTATGATGACTCCCTAGCACAGCATGCCCCTGATGTGCCTCGTTATGGGGTGAGGAGGAGATCAGCGACAACCACAGTGAGTGGGGCATCGGAGGGAGGGAGCACTGGGAGAGATCGAGGTGGAGGGAGGCCCCCAGCAGCAGGTGCATCTAGCTCGATAGGCGGCATCCAGGAGAGACAGCTTGGTCCAGAGGAGGGTGCAGGAGATAGTGTCTTCCACCTATCAGATTTCACGACATAGAGACTGATATGTATATTTTTGTATCGATGTATTGATGTAGCCTTGATTGGAAGGCATTTTTTATGTATGATATAGATGGCTTGATTGAAATCCACCCATTTTTTGTTGTACATATACTCATGTATATATATAGATTCATCATTTCCTTTGTCATATGATTGTTCTCATGCTTTTAATTTTGATATACATCGATAGATGTAGCGTAATTGTGATGGAGATAGACATATGCTAATAGATGATAAATAGATGTGATTGGATAAACATAGACGTAGAGGATATAAATAGATGTAATTTGATGCGATTGATATGTGGATTTAATTTGGGTGAAAAATAGATGTTGATAGATGTGATGCTACTTGGATGTACAAGTGTTTAGATGATGTGATGGATAGATGAGATTTTATAGTTTTGATAGATTTGATATTTTGAGATGTTAATTAAATTTTGATGAAAATAGAAAGGGGATCAGTGAAATTAGATAAATGATAGATTTTGATTAAATTAACATGTTAAATGTCAATTTAACCGGATGAAATAAAGGGAAATACTCTCTGCGAGAGCCAAGGACGTAATGAAACGACCTTGATAAGAAATAAAGGAATACACCCGAGATAAGAAAAAAAATGATAAGCTTGGGCTCCTAACTGACCATAAATAGAAACTTTGATAGGAAATCAAAAGATCATGAATACAAGGCCATATATGAGGTTAAAATAAACCTGACACTAACTAGCCGCAAACCAGATCTAGGAGGGAAATGGAAGGAGCAGTAAGTATGTATTTTGTCAAAATTTACAAGGGACAGAATACATGTTCATAATGGGAAAATGGATTCTCCATATGATCGACAAAAGGTCCTATATCTCAGCTTCATGATTTTGGCGAGAAAATCAAACTTATCAATGCGGGAAGTTTGCTAGATATGGAAAGACTGATTAATACGGGAAGTCTTTCAAAGTGATACTAAAAGTGTATAAATTGACTGAAAGGATGATCAATGCGAGAAGCCTTGGGAATTCCTTTGAGAAACAGCCATCCTTCAAGGGAGTAGTCTGTATTTTGAATTTTAATGATAGCCATCCTTCGAAGGCATGGTCTATATCTTTTGATTCATTTGAAAATGTATGGATAGTTGTCCTTCAAGGGATCAAGTCTATCTTTTAGGAATTTTGGATAGCATCTCTTCTCTTTTTTTTTTTTTTTTTTGAGCTTTTTGAAAGAAGCTGAGTTTAGACCTAGATAGATCAGATAGAGGGGAAGAAAATGTATAAAGAGCACGTACTCATGCCCCGAGTAGATCTGATTAAGATAAACACTTGGGACAGATGAAGAAGTGATTAAGGTGTTCCTACCATGAGGAGGAACATATCCATAAGAAAAATGCTATGAGTAGAGCCGCGATACTCATATTTAAGGTAAAAAAAGACAATACGTGGAGAACCACATAGTTTCGAATCACCATAAAAGTATATGACTGGTTGTTAGATGGATGAAAGATCTATCTTGTGACTAAAATTTGTGTAAGATATTTTTTAACAGTAGAAGGGCCTTAGATGCAAGGCATTAAGAGGTTCCATTTCAGGTACACCATCCATGGAAGATAGACGATAAGCCCCATACCCATATTTATGAGTGACGACATACGGACCCATCCAGTTGGGAGAAAACTTACCACACTGACTCCTTTCTAGTGTAGTGACATTTTGGTTTTCTTTAAGAACAAGAACACCAATTTTGAAGTCACGGTGATGCGGTGCTTGTTATAAGCACGTTTGACACGCTCAAGATAGACTTGATGATGCTCAAGAGCGTTGAGATGCCGCTCATCTAATAATTCAAGATGAGTTAGACGATTTTGATGATAGTCCTCATCAGAGACCAATTCTCTGAGAGAAACATGGAGAGATGGGATTTGGACTTCTAAAGGAAGAACAGCCTCAGACCCATAGATGAGAGAGAAGGGAGTAGCACTAGTAGGAGTACGAATGCTAGTCCTATAAGCCCAGAGAGAAAAAGGGATATGTAAATGCCAATCCCTACCAGCTTGACTAGTTACCTTTGCGAGGATATTACGCAAGTTTTATTGGAAGCTTTGGCCTAGCCATTAGCTTGGGGATAGTATGGAGAAGAAAAGTTGAATTTGATATTGAAAGTGTCGCAGAGGTTCGTAACTCAATGTTCTTGAAAGACTTACCGTTGTCAGATGAGTTTGTGTGGAGCACCAAAGCGACCAATGATGTGTTGATAGACAAAGTCAACAATCGGTTTAGCTTTTGTTAAAGAAAGAGGAATAGCTTCCACCCACTTAGTAAAGCATTCGGTGTGCAATAATTATAGAATGATGACACTATGAAGAACGGGGATTGATAAGACCAATGAGATCAAGACCCCATTACGAAAAAGGCCACAAATCCACTGTAGGTTGTAAAGCTTGACTGGGGATATGTGTGAGATTGGAATGTTGTTGACACTTAACACATTTCTTAGTGTATTCACAACAATCTTGATTAAGAGAAGGCCAATAATATCCCAAACGTAAGATGCATTTAGCTACGGCCAAGCCACTAAAATGTCCACCACAGATACCGTCATGAACCTCTGGATGGCTTTAGATGATTCATGGGTTTTGATGAATCGAAGAAAAATACCATCAAAGCCATGTTTACGAGAGGATCCTGCCTAGAATAGTATAGCAATTGGCGCGTAGGATAAAAGATCTTCTACCATTGGAAGTTAGATCTAGAGGAAGCACTGAATGAGATAGATAATCAATGATCTGTTGATACCACTCATCTTGAGTACTGGTTGTGACGGCATTGATTGAAGTTAGTTGCCTAAGATGAGATGGTTGATCTAATCGTTGCACAGCCACATAAAGTTGTGAGTCCTCGGTAAAAGGTGGAATAAGCGAGGCTAATGAAGCCATTGTATCTCGAATCGATTCGCAGTGCGAGGAATAGCTTGGATAGTGAATTTATCGAAAGATTGGAGTTGAAAGAGAACAATATCACGATATTTTTGAAGGATATCATTCTTGCATTGATAGACACCCATGACTTGATTAACGATGAGTTCAGAGTCACCAAAGATGTCGATATGGCGGGTGCCAAGATTAATGGAATTTTGAAGACCCAAAACAAGAGCTTCATATTCAGCCATATTATTGGTGCACCCAAAGTTTAATTTTTGTGCAAGCTGGATAGGCATACCCCAAGGAGGAATCATCACGAAACCTGAACCTCCCCCTTACTGGCATTTAGATCCATCAAAGAAGAGTTTTACTTTAAATGGAGACAGGACCAAAATCAATTTGTTGGATATATTCATTAGGGAATTGAGCAAGGAGGACTTGAGTGTGTGGAAGAGGAGCATCAGCTAATTGATCTACAACAACCCGACCCTTGATAGATTTTTGCGGGATAAACTCGAGATCAAATTCTGTCATAAGCATGAGCCAACAAGTGATACGATCATTGTGATAAGGCTTCGCATGCATTGTCTTGAGTGGATTGACACTTGTGACAATGTAATTTTTATGATTGAGGAGGTAGTGCCGAAGCTTAGAAGTTGAAAAGAATAGAGCACAACACGGCTTTTCGGCCTTCGAGAATAGCGTGTTTCATACTCATGGAGAGTATGACTGATGTAATAGATAGCTTGTTCTTTACCACAAGCATCTCGATGTGAGATCATGGCTCCCGAGAGCATGGTCATCACGAGATATAAAGATAGAAAGGCTCCCCCTCGCGTGGAGGTGTAAGCACAGTGGAGAAAGAAGATAAGATTTGAGACCATCAAAGGCTTTTTGGCAACACTCATCCCATTCAAAATGAACATTCTTATGGAGGAGGTGATGGAAAGGTTGACAACGGTCCTGATTGCGAGATAAAACAACACACCGATTAAGGTGTCCTCAAGACTACGGAGTTACTTTAAGTTAGAAGGGGAGGTATCTCAAGGATAGCTTTTATTTTTGTGGGGTCTACTTCAATACCCCTAATAGAAATGATAAAGCCTAAGAGTTTACCAGTGAGAACGCCAAACACGCACTTAGATGGATTTAGATGAAGACAAAAGTGAATAAGCCTCTCAAAGAGAGGTGCAAGAATGAAAAGATGATCCTGACGGCATTTGGATTTACCAAGGAGATCGTTGACGTAATCTTCCATAGTTTTGTGTAAGAGATCGTGGAAGATGTAGGTCATTGCTCACTGATAGGTTGCTCCTGCATTCTTAAGACCGAAAGGCATGACACGATAACAAAAAGTCCCCCAAGGAGTTATGAAGGAAGTCTTATGTTGGTCCTCTAGTGCGATGAGAATTTGATTATACCCAGAGAAACCATCCATAAGAGAAAGCATTTCATGGCCCATAGTTAAATCCATGAGTTGGTCGATGTTAGCTAGAGGAAAATCATCTTTTGGACAAGCAAGATTAAGATCCCGGAAGTCGGTAAAAATTTGAATTTTCCCAGTAGCTTTAGTTACTGGTACTACATTGGAAAACCATTTTGGATAATCGATGGGTTGGATGAAGTTAGCTGAGAGCAAGCACTGTAACTCTTCTTTAACAAGAAGGGCTACTCTAGGGTGCATTTTACGCAATTTTTGTTTAACCGGTTTGATGTTGGGAAGAGTAACGATATTGTGGACCACGATATCGGGATCGAGTCCTAGCATATCCTCATATGACCAAGCAAAGGCTTAATGATGATTGGAAAGAAACGTGGTAAAGTCTCCTAACTCCTGTGGATTAAGGGATTGACCGACCTTAATGATGCAAGGGTCTTTAGAAGTCCCTATATTAAGGTCGACAGTGGCTTCGTTGAGAAGCGTAGATGTGTCAGAAGGAATGGTTTTAGGAAGATAGGAATCCTCTGCTCCCTAGATAGGTGAGGACAGAGTCATCATCCGCACAATGGATAGTGTTGATAGTGGGAGAATCATCTCCAACTATTTCAGGGAAGACTAACGGTATAAAAGTGGATTTGTCATCAGTTTTATAGGTTAATGGCCCTAAGGAAATGGTATTGACTAAAAAAAAAGTTAGACGAGATGGAAATGGCATCATCCACATCAAGTGATGCTTCTGACCTAGCGAGAGAAGATGGTTCCTCAATAGGAAGAGGCTCATCGAGAATAGTGATGGTGGCTTTTGAAAGAGGTTTAAATCCTAAACCAAATTTTTGATGTGGCTTGAGAGTTGGAATGGACGTGAGGTCATGCACACCTTGTTCATATTTTCCCAAGCCAAAGCCCTTCCACGCGCATTGATATAAATAAGTTTTTGCAAACGTGGGATTACTGTGAGACAATCAAACCTGCTTGAATATGGCTTGGCCTAGGAGGAGAATCGGGTGATAGTGAGGTGTATCAAGACCACCGTAAATGAAATTAGTCATGCTGATTGGGCAAACCAATGGTGATGATGTTACAGAGACCTAGCTGATATTCGGGTTGTTTGTCACGGTCTACCATACTCGTTAGGTTTGAGATGGGTGTCAAAAGAAAGGAGAGGAAGCTCTCCTAGTGAGAAACGCTGCAATGTCTCTTCTAGATTTTGTAAATCCGGTAGTTTAGTTGCAGGTATGGAAGAGGATGAGGCCTCATCAGGAGAACAAGCATTCTCCTTTAGAGGGACAGACCCTGTGGTCATGTCGCATTGTGGAGAAGGAAAAGGATCTCCTAGATGAGTATAGATTTTTCCCTCATATTGATATTTTAAGCATCGATGGAGGGTTGATGGGACATAATGCATTGCACAAATCCAGGAGCGTCTGAGGATCATATTGTAGTGGAATTTCCCTTCAACAATGTAAAAAAGTTCATGGAGCAGCTTCTTACCTACTCGAATGGGCAGGACCATAGTTCCTAAAGTAACCGCTAGCTGATCGTTAAATGATCGAAGAGTGAAAGGCGGGGGTGACACTATGTTCTTCGGTAACTTAAGTTTCTCGAATGTGTACGAGGAGATGACGTTGAGTGTAGCACCACCGTAATGACCCAAAAATTCACACACGCTAACAACACAGTAAAAATATAGGATAATTTTTTTTTTTGACTTGATTGACACAAAACATGACACAACATGTCGCCACCAAGGTTACAACTAACTCTGTGAATGACTTGATGCAAGGATGACCACAAAGGCAGCACAGAAACGTTCACACCCATCAAGGACAATTTACTTTTCTTTTAGACATGACAACATAGAAGTCCAACCACAGAACACACTTACAGTTAGGGCCAACCACAATGAGATATTCTTGAGGGTTATTTATTTTAAAAAGACATCTTGCAATTCTTAGCTTACGTTTTCAAGGAGACTCAAGATATGATTCATACAATTCATCTTACCAAGCTAAGTTTATTCTTTTTACACTGAGTAATCATCTTTAAATCTTCTCTATTATGACATTTATTTGTTTAATTCAATTATTTAATAAAGGAGGTAAATTAATTCCACAAGGCCCTCTATCCACACTTACGCTACTAAAACTCGCTCATACCCTTATTACAATATGGATTCGCTTTCAACATACTTAAGAGAAAAATTACCAAGCACCTTGGAAAAAGGTTAGAGGGAGAAGGTTGAGTTGAAATCATCTTTAAGACCTCATTAGTTATTACCAAGATTTAATTGAAGCTTGAGAACTTAGCCATAATTATTAAAGATTTTACTTAGGCTTTACTAAATGAGTTTTATAAAATAAAACAATTTACCTTCCAATGGCTGAGAGATAGATTGTGTGGTTTCCAAATTGTTTTCTCCTGCTTATTAAATCTTATTATCTTCCAGATCTAACCATAGATTTCCCTTAAGTTCGTTTAAGAATTTCACCATGAAAGGGATAGTGTTCATTAGTGTAGCTAGGGATATCAAGTTATATAATGTTACTTAACAAAGGATAGTTTCATCTTTGATCACTTATGGAATTACATGCTCTCAAGTTGGTCACCTCTACACTAATTTATTTGCAATATAAATTTTAGTTTAACTTCTATAAGTATTAAACAACCCATTTTATTTTACTTATAACACACTATTACTAAGTCTTAGAAAGATTTAACTCAACATTTAATCGTAGGGGTAAAGTTTAACAATACTCATTTATGAAAATGAAATAAGGTTACATCAACTCTTAGAATACCGATAATCCATTAAGGTCACTCAACAAGCGGTAAACAAATTTTCTTATATTTTCAATGATAGTCAAGATCATCCAAGGTTTCCAAAGTTAAGATGACAAATTCCACAATACAATATACTAAGACATTGACCCTTTTCTACAATTTCCACTGGACGTTATCAATAGTTGAACCATAAAAAACAACGTACAAGCACCTTAATGATTATCATCTATGCAAATACAACGGCCACTTCTTTCATACTTGAGCTCAGAAAATCAACCTGCAAAAACATGTTAGCTTTTGTCAGTTCAAAAGAACTGGCATGAGCATGCATTCCCCTTTCCTAGATATTTCATCAAAATTAATTGAACGACTAGAGCATGATTTCCATTCCAAGACATAAGCAAAAGTAATTTGTATGAATGTAAACAAAATAGATATCTAGTTAACAAAAGGCACACTGTAGGACATAAGAAGGCCAAAATTGTACATTTTCTATCCAAAGTTGCTCTTACACCATACATTCTAAATTATAACAAATTTCCCACATAATACACCTTTTCATTTTCTTTAAGTAAAGATAGCGATAGCAGCTTCACATTCACAAAACTGAATAAAGGAATCGTACGACAACTACCCGATATGGAATAGTAAATTCTACTGATAATGCAAAAAGAAGGTAACTAATTTTATTATTCCGAACATCCCTACTCAGACCAAGAGTGTCACACAAGCCCACAAAAACTCATGCCACCTAGGGGGTTATGGCCACTCAAGGACCCAATTCAAAGATCATGTAAAAAGGAATGCATTGCACATGCATACACCTTAAAGAATGCAATGGTTTTTTTATTCTTATACCCAATATTTATTTATATATTCAAGGTTAAACAACGTCCATGCATGATAAGTTGAAACTTTGAAAGCACTATTAAGCCGCAAGTACCAACTCCACACATCCCTCAACGAAAAACCCTTCATTCCCAACATAATAAATATTTCAATGTTATACACTTTTAACTTACTTGCTGAAATAACGAAGAAAGGTCTCATAAAACATTGTTGCTTTGGGTAAATGTAATTTACCTTTCACAGGTCCCCAAAAGCATCTCAAACCTCAGACTTTGCTCCATGTTCACCACATCCAACATATACATCATTGATTATTGCTCGGAAGGGGTAAAACACTATTCATGCACTCACTACCGTGGGTGCATCCGACAAGGAAAGGCTTTTCTAAAAAAAAGTAACTTACACAGTTGCGTCAGGCGCATAGGATATCCCATGTACGAAATGAGAGTCCCTTGAATACTTTAAGTATTGTCTCCAAAGGTTTGAGTACGGTTTTCCTTATAACAAACCCTCAAATTTTTCCATCACAAAGAAGTCAGTGGACCTTTCATAAGACCAGTTAGGGAGACAATACAAATGTAGGACTGATGACGACATCCCTTGGCCAGGGTACTAAAATTTTAAGGTCATCATAAGCTAGGTAAGCAAGTTAGATTTGGCCAAAAACAACGTTTGGATAAGACGTTGTCGAAAACCCACTATCTAGTCACAGCCGGTCACAACCGACGAGCATAACACATAGTTTGTTAAAGCTTCTAAAAGAATAGAAATTTATGATGTTCCAGCCTTGCAGTCGACCTCCCAAGTCTGAAATTGGGATGAGATTATACCAAAATTAGATTGCTTAAAAGAAAAGGATGAGCAAGGGTCTCTCTCGTATCATTTCCAAGACAAAATTAATACCAGACCGTGATAACATCAAAAGGCAATAAATACACAACTTCTCATGAGGTAAATATTTTTATTCATTTATCACCTGCTCCCCTCTATAACCATAGGGATACATAAAGGAGGTAAAAATCACATTTTTTAAAGAGGACAGAACTTAAACAAACAACTCCTCATTGCCACGCTGAAGAAGGTCCAATACCAGGTTGAAAAAAGGACAGAACTACTCTCACAGGCATAACACAGATGTATCTAGAGACCCCACGCACATCTAGCAAAAGCAAGAAAATACAATCTTGGCGGGGAAGGCGTGTAAAAGCCACACAGCATTTCAAATGATATTTTCTCACACAGAGCTTATCTCAAAAACAATCATAGCAACCATTTACAAGGAGAATAAGCAATAATCATGCAATCAATATAAAGAAATAGCTGGAAAAGGGAAAAATGGCTCATGCCTGTTCCTCCTGATTCAACATCGCCCCTCCTGCCTCTTCCATTGCTTGGACGCCCTCCCAAAATCCCACACCCAACAAAACATGCCAGACTGTAGAGGAAGCCAGTGGAAGCTGGAAATGTGGGAGGAGAAGATAATGAAAGGAAGAGGGTTCGTTGCAGGAAACAGGAAACAAAACTGAGCAGAGGGAAATAGAAACAGCACCCAAACATACTTCCCTCCTTCCAAGGGCCAGCAGCGCAAGAAAAATGCCTTGACAGAAAGGATTTCTATGGCCTCTCTGCCCATGCAACCAGGTCAAAATGATAGACTGGAACAGGTGCGGACATCCATCCACGCGCGTAGGGTAAGAAGAGGAGGATTTCCAACAAAAAAACCAACAAGAGCCGAAGCTAAACAGTCTGCCACGTTTTCCAGCAAGTTCATAATTGCAAAGCAAATTGTGCTTCATGAATATTCTGATATGAAACAGATCCACGCCTATGAGATTCTCTTCCATGAGTTACATCGTAAAACAAGTAAGGTCTCAATAGAGAATCTTTGTAATAAACTTCATCAGGTCTCCTGGTAACACTCTCACTGTCACATAGTCGATTTTGATAAAAATATCTTGAAGGAGAATCCCAAATTTGAGGATGCATTCGATACTGAACAGATAACAACATAGTTGGACAACCTGCTTGTTGGAAGTGCTCACAAAGGCTTCTACTATACTGCAACATGCCTGCTGCCTGGCTAATTACTGTTGCAGGCTGTTGCTGTGGATCCTGACAAGAACACACCTCGCAGCACCCAATGAAAGTGGAGGTAACACGCCTGCTTCACTAGCTTGTAGCTTCATCTAGCCACCATATCAAACCCATTACTGCGCCCATACGCATTGAATAAAAGAATCAAAATGAGATCAAGGTGAAGAAAAATAGGACTCCACCGACTCCCATCTCCCTCACGCAAGGTAGAAACATAATGGCCATTACGGTCTGCAGGTTGGTGGTTGGGAGGAGACTAATGCCATCCACTTGCAACAAGACATGCGAATGGACCTGGTCGGCCAAGGTGGCAGTGGAGGGTAGGTGAAAGTAGTTTAAAAGATTTAAAAACTGGGCAGTCCTCACCACGACCTGGCGCCCCCATGAGCCCCTCCTTCAGCAAAGATACGGGATAACAAAATTTCTACTAAGGTAAGCTCACAAAGCATACGAAAGAAGATATATTAATACAAATGCAAAAGGAGTTACAAGATTACCTGAACAGTTCTCATAAGCTAAAAAGGTATACGAATTTTTGTATGATTACTATTCAACCCGAGAAAATTTAATCACGTACACACGAGCAAGCTAGAGGAAGTAAGAATCGAACTCTCCATTACTCACAAGGATTAAAAACAACATGCGAACAGGCCTAAGCGACCAAGCGCAGAAAACTAGAGGTTGGCATTCAAAAGCAAACACAAGGCAAGGAACGACCATGGCACCAAAACGGGTAATCCCTTCCTCAGCGCGGAACGGGGTTCATTCTGCAAAGCGACCAACCAAACAATAAAATCGTTTAACGATAATTAATAATACAGTTGATAACAATCGACACTAAAAATAATGAGTTATCGTCGATCAATAATTAAAATAATAATATTGTTAATATTATTATTATTATTATTTAATTATTATTATTATTATTACCACTTAAAATAATTATTAATCATATTAACAAAGACGTATATACCAACTTGACAATAATGTAAAACAATAACACTATAAGATAGAGGCCAATCGATAATTAAATTAAAACAACATTGTTATCATTATATACTATAAATATAAATAATTTCTACTCACATCAATAATGACCAATGATCCAGCTTAACTATGCGACAACAAGATCCTTCTTAAATAGGTTAACGCACAGGACATTACACAGTCCACACACAGAGGTGTCAATAACAACTTGAGAACGCAAGAAGGAGAGGGAAGGTTCTAAAACATCACTGAGACAAGATCTAAGACAACGGAAATACACACAGCCATTCGACGCTCAACAAGAGGGTCATTGCGACAAGAACTAGGGTACACGCCGAATGGGGCATTACAACCACCTTTATCAATCATAGTGTGTTTTAGCATAGTGTTGTTGATTTAGACCGTGATAAAGAGGGGAGCCTCCAAATCTTCGGAAGAAAGGGAAGGAATTTCCAAATCTTCAAAAGAAATGGTGGTTGATGTTCTATTCAATCCAACAACCATCTCGAAGAGGTGGGGCTCATCGAATTCACTGCGATGTGACGCATTATCGATCGAGCTTTGGCGATGTTACGGAGAGGATTGAATGAGGTCAAAAAGAGACATTTTGACCAGATCCTAGGTGAGTTGTTTCATAACACTCTCTCAATCGACACGGGAATTCATGCCCGTGGTGCGGCCTGACGAATAGAGACCCGAGGTCTCGGGGTTAATGAGGAAGGAAGAACTCCTTCTGGCCTACAAAAATGACAACCCGTGGTCGAGATGTTGTAGATGATGATGGATTATCATCTTTGTTGGGTTCTAGTGACGATATGAATTGTGTCGATTTGAGAAGGTGGAAGACCATCTGGAGTGGAATCACTAGAAGTAGAGGTCTGAGTAGATCATTGAGGCTCAGATGTGGTTAAGATGACAGGAGACACTTGTTCCTCCTCCTCTTCTAGTAAAATATCACTTTCTTCCAACAAACTGTTGACGATAGATTGAAGAGTTTTACATCCCTTGGTGTCATGACCCAGAGTACGGTGGTAAGCACAAATCAAATTAGAGTTAAACCAGGAAGGTTTTACTCCTTTAGGGTTATAGGGTTTAATCGGAGGAAGAGATATGGATGAAGATTGGATAAGTTGGCGGAGGATTTCAGTATAGAATCTAGTAGACAAAGATGAGGATAGAGATGATGAAGGCACCTCTTTTTACTTTATGCAATTTATCGCCGAGGTAAAAGAACCTGCATGTTAGGTTTGACAGTCTCTTTAGGCATTGTCTTATTTTTTTGGACATCGGGAGGAGCAGCCTTGGGCACTTGAGATGGAAGTAAGTGAGACATGATTGATTTCGATGGAGGAGGAGCTCCTATAATAGATTTTGAAGATGATGGAGATGTGACAAGTGTTGTGGTCTTCAGAGATAAGGGAGGCTGCTTGGTCAAAACTAATGATGATTTAGATAATGTCAATTTAGATGAAGGGGAGCTCCCAAATTAGGTTTTATTGGAGGAACAGAGGGTGCCCTAGCTTTTGGTAACGAAGATGATGATTCTAATAACAGAGGTGACGTCTTTCTAGTATGTAAGTCCACTTTTCGAGGTGCTTTGGTGAAGAATGTGTTGTAGAAGAAGATGATGGTTTTGATAAGTTTGCGTAAGAAAAGACCTTCTCATGACAAATCCAATCTTTTATGTGGCGCAGAGAGATATTTTTGTGGGAAAGCACCAAGAGTCTTGATGGTTCGAAATATGGGCTTTCCTTTTTGAGGATGGTGACAATTTCAACCGCATAAGGTGATTGTGACCTTTTCGGGGAAGCAAATGGGAGGTACTGCATGACACAATGTTAGACTTCTTTGTCTTGGTCTAAGTTCGAGCACCAAGAATGTGGGTGTTGGTGCTATTTCTTTAGATTTTCCCTTAATAGGAAAAGTAGCATCGGTGATGGAAGAAGTGAGTGATGAAGAAGTAGTTCCTTACGAGGGAACTACTTCTGGTACAGTAATTGTGGGTGAGACTAATGTAGGAAAGGAAATGGGAAGAGTCAAAATTGAAGACGCTTCCGTCGAAGTTGGTACAACTATAGGTATGTTTACCAATGGCATAGTCGTAGCAAAAATGGGAGAAACAGAAGTAGATGTATCCGCGGTGGAAACTCAAAGGGATGTAATTGCCTCGAGCATTGAAAGAATATCTGATGATGAGACAGATGAGGATGATACTGTCTCGGGTATGGACGGAAGATCAGACAAAGAAGCGAGAGAGAGGTGAATCTGTATCTAACAATGTAGGAATATTCAAAGATGGACTATCTAAAGATGGTGGAATCCCAGTGATTAGTGAAGCGGAAGAAGGTTTTGATTCGGTCGATGTGTTAGAAAATGGCTTAGGTTCGAAGAAGATTCTTCAAAGAGATGAAGGTGATAGTATGAGTGCTTGGTTTTGAGATTACGAAGCATCATGGTTTGGGAATGATTGGGAAAAGGTTGTTTAAAAACATCAAGTGCTTGATTCTGGGGAGCATTTAGGTTATCCAAAATGAGCTCACCTTTATCAATGAATTTCTGACAAGATTTTTGAAGGTTTGACATTGTCCAATGTCATGACCTTTGGTTCTATGATAATGACAGAATTCATTTTCCCTGTACGAGAATGGACGTTCTTAGCTTTCATCAATATTCATAAAGGGGGGAAGTTCAATCATGTGAACTTCCAACATTTTTTCTAGGATAGAAGCATATGATTCCCCCAATGAAGTGAAAGATCGAGATGACAAGGATCCTTTTCGAGAAGATGAGGAGTCTCTCCGTGGTGTTTGATTAGAAGTGTTATCAACTCGTGGTGTTTTTAATATGATAGCATTGGTGGATCCCTGATTCTTTTCTTTAGAAGAGGAAGGGTTTGATTTAGTAAACCGAGAAAAATCCAGTTTAGATTTAGAACAAAGTTTTAACTTCCCTTATTCAATGGCACGGGATTCAAGTTTTTACGCCATCATAAAGGCTTCTTCAAATGTGTGAAAGGTCTAGATCCTTAAAGTGGAATAAATATGATTAGCACAAGATCGAGTAAACAACTCGATCTATTGAGATTGAGGAAGGGAGAAAGACAATTGGTTTATTATCCTCTCCAACGAGTGATAAAGTCTATAATAGACTCATCATCGAATTGTTGAATGTTATAAAGATCTGTAATCAAGATCTTATGCGTGATATTTATTGAAAAGTTTTCAAAAAATATCCGAGCTAATTGAGAGAAAGAAAACAAAGAATGTTGAGGAATGTTATTGTACCATTCTAAAGCAGGACCTGCTAGAGACATAGGAAAAGTACGGAGCATAAGCTCCTTATCCTGGACTATCAGGTAGCAGGCGTGTTTGAATGATCACAATGTTGTTGAGGGTCCTCCCGACTATGAAATTTTGAAAATTTAGGAAGTTCCCATTGGGGAGGATAAGGATTAAAAGCCACTAATGGGTGAATGGGTTCATTACACACTTCTTCAAAAGAGTATGAAGGACGAGCTCCTTTGGTGGAGGCTTCTAAGTCTGTAATTTTCTTGAAAAGAATTTGGACCATGTCAGATTGAGGAGGCATGGTGTCATGTCCTATATAAGAATCAAATGGGGGATGTTGTTGAGGCGTCAAAGGGGGATTCATCTGTTGATTGACAGGATGATAAGAGGAGTAACCAGGCATTCTGGATGATGCTTGGTGTGGTATTTGTTGTGAAGGAGCCTGTGTATAGGCAGTGCGTGAGATGACAAGTGGTTGAGAAAAAGAAGGTTGGATGACAGATGGAGCCTGCGATTGGTGGACTCCTATGCTTGTTGACTGAATCGGAATGGATTGAGGAACATGGGTGTCGATTTGATTGGACATGGTGGGGAATAAGGTCTGAAAGAGGATTTTTACTACCAGATTAGTTATTAAGGGCGCTGACGCTAGAGGATGGGCGAAGGTCACTGTTGCTGGAACATTGGAAGAAAAACCAACTGGAGGACAAGAAGCAGGAACCAACTAACTCATCGAAGGGGTTGACTCATAAGCAGTCTTCGACCACAGGGACTAATGGATGGCATAGATGAATTAACAGCAATCTGTGGGTGCGCAGATGCACCCATTATAGCCAGAGAAGAGGACTTCTCAGAAGTAGGTTGTGGAATAGTCGAGGTAACTGCGACATTAGGAATGGGCAAGACTATTTGAGAACTAGTCGACATGGTCGGTGGAAGAGAAAAAGGAGGCACAGGTGCGCCACCCTCCTCCGTGGTTCGAGGCAAAAAAAAGGATGCTAACTATTCTAAAAATCCTAGGGATGGTTCACGAGGTAATCGTAAACTTGCTTTGGATTAGTGGTCCCCGATCGATATTCAAATAGACTTATGTACTAGGTAGTCCATAAGGGCTACCGGATTGTGATCAAGGAGCGCCTAAAATTTAGGATCCCCGCGAGGAACATACTCTATATCAGAAGTGGATGATATTTCTGAAGGACTAGGGGTAGCTGGACGTGATGGGGTTGCTTTGGCCTGATAAAAAGGATTATATGACCAGGATGGGGAACCAACTAACAGCGGTCCCGAGGAAGACCCGGGGGGTGCCGAAACATCCACACTAGTGGTGATCTCGGAGGAAGAAGGGGCCAGTTGAGCCATTCTTCTAGATTGTAACCGAGTGATGACCATCATAAACAAGTAGAAAAGAAAATTGACCTAACTAATGCACAGACAATTCAAGCAGTGTAGGTGATTATCTCTTTTAAGTTTTTATGCTCTTAAGAAAGAAAATATTAGGGAAGGCCTTTTAGAATAGGAACTACTCAGATAGCCAAACTAAGGATGGTTTAGGGAATGTTTTAGTGAGTAGTCCCGAAGGCACTTTAGTAAAATACCGTACGTGGCTTGATCTAGGGCCTATCCCCGCACTTCACACACCGAGATAAGGGAGTCGGGTGCTTTTCCAATATATACCGTAACTTTTGTGAATTTATAGCGCGGCTCGAGTACCGCATAGGCTCTTCCTCTTGGATATCACTTCCAAGTAGGTGAGGCCAGGGGAGGAATTTTTGTTTAAATGATTTATACCTAGTGATTTTGGCTTTGTGTGCAAGGTTGAAAAATAAAAATCAAATAGTGTCACTACCAATTTTGATCAATTTTACACCTAATTAAAACTAGATGAAAAACATACAATAGAAATGACAAAGAAAGAGTTCTTTTTAAGCACTAAAAATGAAGTGTTTGATTTCGATGAAGATAAGTCAAACAATTTCTTTCCCAAATGTGATTAAATTATTTTTAAGCACCAAAATTGAAATGTTTGAATGTGATTAAAAACAAACAAAGTCTTTTTTTTTTTTTTTAGTTCTAGAAAGGAGAAAACACCGTAAAAGAGAAATACCTGTAGATTTAGCTCTCTAAGGTGTGTGGACTTCAAAAAGTGTGTTGTTGAGCTCTTCCCCTTGAACAATCCCACGAACAAGGAAAGTTCTCCACAAGAGAAGGTTAAGCAAACACACCGACCAATCCGAAGGGTATATCCAGATGATAATAAAATGAAAATTTCTATTTACTTTAACTAGAAAAATTTCAAGGAAATAACAATTTTGCATAAAGAGATGGATCAAACATGCAATCTTGAAATCAAAATGAAAGATTTACTAATTTTAGAAAAAGAAATTGGAATTTAAATTTGTAAAAAAAAAAGAAAGGACCTAACTTTGCAAAATTTGAAAATGAAAGCAACAAGACTCAAACGATGAAAGGAAATGCTTAAGCGAATCGATAAAAATCGGTAAAGAAACTAAACAAATCTCAAAACTAGAAAAGAGATGAACTTACCAATAAGGGACTTTGGTTGGTGTCCCACCGGGCGTGCCAGAATATAGATCAAGAATTTTGTGCTTGTTAACTATCCAAGTTAATGTACCAAACTAAACACAAAAGCCTTGAAAAACTCAAATAAAATCGATACCTGATAGACAAGATCCGGAAATGTAGACAGAAAAGAAAGTCGATGTAGACAAGACGGGTGCACACAAGCAATCCTGCAAAGTAGATCCAATAAACCTACGAGACACAAATGCTTGATAGAAAAAGACCACGTTAAAAGATATTTGGGTGGACTGCCCAAAAATTGGGTCCGGAAGCGATAAGCTCCCTCGGCGGATGTCAGTCCACGTTTTCAATTAAGGAAAGAAGCATACATGATAAAAGATGTACGTAAAGGACTAGATTTTCTGATCAAAAGTAATAAACAGAATCTAAATAGTGGACAGAAAGTAGCAGGAAACAAGAAATTCTAAAAAAATGATGCTGGATTACTGTTACCTGAGTTCTTCTACCTATCGATTATTAAAATCAGCGTCGGCGATGCGCAGTTGGCATCGGCTGATATAAATTGGCGTCGACTTGGGAAAATTTGCAGGAAGATTGAGAAATAGACAGTGGAGACTAGATCGTCGATCTCCACTGGATCTACAAGTGTCATAAGGATACTGCCAAGGCTCCACCTGTGCTGGATGCAGGAACATAGTCACCAAGAGATCAATGAGGCCTCATGATGTTGATGTGGCAGGAGCAGAGTAATGGTACTCCTCTCAGGGATTGGTTTGGATAGGATTCGCTCTCACTTGATAGATGATGCTCAAACTTGATGCTCTAAAATATCTCGTTCTCCTTGTCTAACTCATCGTCACTGTCCTAACCGGGCGAGTTCGGGCCTCTATTTGTAATCGGCGCCGATCGAGATGAAATCAGCATCGTTCCAAAAAATCGGCGTCGACCGAGTACCGGTCGGCGCCGATCAGGGAACAGACTCCCAAAATGGCCAAAAGGAGTGATTTCTGGAATGATGAGAGTGATCCTGTCACCTCAAATACGGGAAATATCCCACTGCTCGGTTTGGGAGGAGGAGAAATAGGGGGGATATATGGATAGAATAGATATGGGGTAGATAAGTGGTTATAATACATGTAAAAAGGTGTAATTGAGTAGTTAATATTTAATTACTCATGGGTAAAACATAATGGGGTGAATTAAACCTAGGATAAGTGTTTAAATCACAAATTGAATAATACCCCAAGGGGGCCATGGTGATATGAACGTGCCCCAGGTTACCCGAGAAGATAAACAAATGTGAGGGACACCAAATTGGGTAACCAATTTTCGGTGTCTACAACTACTCAACTACACATAGAATGACACTTAGATTCAGCCAATATCTTCCATCTATTAATAAATACAAAATCTCCTTACAGTATTTTCAATCTATACTAATGCACGTATGGATCTGATACAGTAATTCAGTCATATGCGTATATCTCTCTACCTCCATACATACATCACACATACATACACACACTATGTATATTCTATGTTACCCTTCACACCTCTACTATGTACCTAACATCATATATATATGGTGGGGACTTGCCCTTCACCACTTATCTATTCAAAAATAGTCTACATGCTATTGATAGCCACACGTCGTTTACAATGCCATTGGTCGTCAAATAGGACTTTTAAGAAGAGCAACAAATCGGGACAAGAAGTCCCTCCTCTTTAATGGGAGAAGTTCCCTTATTCAGAAACAAACTTATTTACAAATATACAAAACATGATTTTATAGTTGAACTTGGATATTACGAGAGTGTTTTCCGCAAGGATCATCGATTCTGAAAAGGATGAGGAAAGGGAATACGAGGGTGAGTAGAAGAGCAACATGCAGGATTATAGATAGTAGAATAATCCTTTATGTATACGAAGTTGCAGTGAATTTAAAACAAGATCGTTTGTACAAGATGAGATTACCAGACACAAAGTTCTGTAAATAATCTTCTTCAGATTCATTAATCAAGGACACAAAGTTCCTTCTTGGTTATACAAGATCACTATACTCGCAATATTTGAAAATATGCAATCAGTGAGACTAACGAACTAGAAACAAATGATCTTCACGAAATTAAAAGAAAACACAGAGATAACAGAGATTGGATAGACAATGAATGGAAAGCCCTTTTGTATTGATTTCTCTATGATCTATTTACACTTCAGAAAAAACATGCCAAGTTCTTCCTCCTTTCAAAATGGCGCAAAGAAGGCCATTATATAGCTTACAATTCGGTTACTCTTCGTAACCGTTTCTTTTAACTAACGGATAGTCAAGGACCGCCAATCGCAATACCTTAACTAATTACAAGGAATACGAAAGGAATAGGAAGAAGAGAAAAGAATGAAGAAGGAGACAGGTGGACAGTCACTGAGAGGGACCCACCGTCTTCGGAAACCGCTGCTTGAATTTTCTTCCACGTATCAGCTATGTCCTTGCCACGAGGGACACACCAGAATTTTCATCTTGAGGATGACAATGAATATCTTTGAAAACTGATGTAACCAGCGTCTTGAGAGCTTCGTCCTTCTGCCAGCTGTCCTTGAAATTTGATCTTCGGATTGATAGCATCAGAGCCGCAACTTAAATTCATATTTTAGCATATTCGGGTCGAGCGGGAAAAACTAAGTATGAATTGCATTAGGTTCACTTGGGACATGTGAGACGCGAATGCGCGAAACACGCGGTTCGGCCGATTCGGGTGAAACAGGGAGAAGACGCACAAATGTATTTTGGGACATTTGGGATGAAAACACGTGAAGGATGCGGTTCGGGCGAATCGGCCGAAAATGGAACAGTTTGCCCGATTAACTTTGGGACATTTGGGACATGAAAGCGCGGTTCGGGTGAATCGGCCGAAAATGGAACAAAAGGCTCGTTTGAACTTGGGACATTTGAGACAAAAAGTTCCGATGGGCCCGAAAATGGAACAACTTCAGGGATTTCGGCCGATCGGGGAACAGAATGCACTTTCGTACTTGGGACAGGCGGGACAAAAATGTCCGACAGGCCCGAAATACATACAAAATGACCCGAAACACAGATTTTCTCAATTTTCACGACTTAGGCACTTTAGAGGAAAACACTCATAACTCAAAATTTTGAAATTTTACTTTTATTAGGGCAGGGAATTTTGAGTGGACAACACAGCACTGCCACACATGCAAGTGTGTTATCTATAGACCTCTTGTAGTTAACTGAAGTGTGAATCCTATTCTTAGCTCATCTCCATGCAAAACGCTTGATTTGCTCCTCCAAAGATAGACATGCATGGTGCGCATGTCTCTGCATCGTTGGTGTGTTCCACACGCCATCTTCTAAAAATAGGTCTTCATGCTCAAAATTGGCTAAGTCCTAAAAGTTGAACTTTTCTTCCATGCATGTGTCCTTCCTATCCTTCTGTGCCCTTGGTTTTGGGCCTTCTATCCCGGTGGACTCCTTGTGTGATCTTTGACAAGTATTCTTCAATCAACATTACCCCACACTAATCTCATTGTCATCCCGATAATGGGTATCTCCAAAAATTGAAGTAAAGAATAGAAGAATGGAAATAATAAGAATGAAAGAATGTAGATAAATAAATAATTTCTATGAAGTTATGAGGTAACCTCCTCTGTATCAGTTTGAAGTATCAACTCTAGATACTCCTCCTTTATTTCGGCCTCCAAAACCTGCCATTCAGTGAGTGCTTTTTCTACTTTTTCTAGGATGTCCATAGCAATGGATTCCAACTCATCCCTCACAATCTCTCCTTTCTCATTCTGTAGAACTAACACAACATTGGACATTGATGTCATTCTCCCTTCTAAAAGATCCATATTTTGCGCAATTAGCTTCCCAAGCTCTTACAGTAAGTCTTATACAGCTCTTGTGTTGTTGTTAGGGCCTCACACTTCTATTTAACCATTGACAATCTTTCTGCATGGCCCAATGTCTCATTCTTCATCACTTTCTAAACCTTGTTGTTTTCTTCTAGGGTCTTTATGTTGATAAACACATCTAGAGTTGTGCATATGTTTAAATCCTAGTCTTCTTTCTTCAATACTTACTGTGTAATGCTTGTAAGACCTTCATAAGATGCAATCTTTTACATCACCGAGGCTCTCTCCCATTCAAAGATCTTTCTCTGAGCTCCTTGCACTGGTATGTGTAGAGGTTCATCTTCAACTACCAAGTCCACCAACTTTCCTACATAGTGTATCGCTGAAGGAAACGTCTATGGCACCTTTTCCTCTAAGTGTGGCCTTGCTCTCGATGACATTGTCCCCAATCTCCTCTGCGATGGTGATAAATATCTCAAATTTCTTCTGCGCAAAAGTCCCTCTCTTGTGTTATGTGCGCTATCTCTACATCCTTTGTCTTCATCTCCTCGTGCAAAGTGCTTTGATCATTCCAAATTTGTTCGTGTTTCTTCTAGCCACCTCAAAAAAAAAATTCACCAATGTGTAGCTGACCTACTCATCGACATGATAGTAGGCTTTACTATCATGTGTCTAGCTTGTGGTGCCTTCTTCAGTTGTGTCAAAATGCATGACTCTTCACATATATCAAAGTTAGGCTCATCCACGTGGGTGTGCATTGACCAAGATAGTTTCTTTCGAGTGCTCATAGTTGTTATATCCTCATCCATTAGCTCCCACCAAATAAATCCTTTTGTGCTATTGTTCTCCTGAATCGAGCGCGGTAATTTTTCCCGCATCCTTGGCATACCCCATGGTGGTGGAATGTGCTCTTCACTTTTTCTTCTAGACCATTTCTACTTCATAATTTTATCTTTGAAATTTGGGACTTGTGTCTCCATGTCCTAAACATTCTTTGCAATTATCTCCTCTGGTATTTTATCATCCTCTTCTTTTTCCTTTGATTCCTCACCCTATTCTTCTGTGATCTCTGGAAGTGTAGGAGAATTAGGCTTGTTTTCTCTAACTCTTCTACCTCTTCATTTAACTTCAATTTCCTCCTTCTTTGCATGGTCTGCCTCCTTCTCGTGGGGAGAGTCTAGGTGATTTACACACAAGGTGGTTAGAGTAGGACCTTTGGTCCTTGTTCTCTTAAACACCCTCTTAAACTTGTGCTCCCCTTGACCGCATTCAAGTCCTCATCATCCCCCACTTGTGCATGAGGTGGTGTAATGGCATGCTCACTTCACCTTTATTTGTAGGATGTCTCCTACCTCTATGCTCCAAACGACCACTATCTTCATGCTCCTCTTCCTCATCCTCCACTTTAATTAGATCTTTGGGCTTAGGCCTTGGTATTTTCTCCATTATATGCTTTCCCTTTGGTGGTGCTAGGAAGTTCTAAATCACCTTCCACATACTTGTTATTCTCCATCTTTGGCTTCAACTGGAGATACACCAATGTTTCTCCCACATCTACTACAACCATACTTATTGGCTTAATATTTAGCACCTCCGAAATGATCCTCTCTATATAAGCACTTCTACCAGATACGATACTTCTTCCTCAACATATGGTCATCGCAGTCTACCTTATCTACATTGAATACCAGGTCGGTGTGTGTGCAGTAAATATGTGAACACACACTTGGAAATACCTTACAGTGAATTCGTAAGGTAATTTACACCAAGGATTCGAGCTCCATCTTTCATTGGGAAGTGTACGATGTAGAAATGTTGATATACAAAAAACTAGACTTGTTTCCCTACCACTGCTAGTATATCCTTTGGGATGTGCCCCTCTTCTCCAAATATCAAGCAGAGCCTATCATACCATTTCTCCACCCTTTGCTTTATGTTGTCTGTCATGGCCCCTTTACATAGATACTTGCTGAACCTTTCAACTGGTGACTTGTTCTCCATGGGGTATTCCCATACCTTTTCCTTGATCTGTCATCACGATACCCCAATCTCCATGAATACCAGTGATAGTAGAATAGCCCCAAATCTGATCTTTCCTCTTGTGCACGCTTCTTCAAATATTTGTTCTACAATATATCCTACAATGTTATAGATTGCCCCTTCTGACATCTTACATGCCATGTGTAACCACATAGTATTTACCTATGACCACCACTCCTGATCATTCAACTTTGTAACAAGGTGTGTTGCAGCTTACACAACTAGACAGTTCTTCAATTTGTCTATATCCATTCCACATGGACCCTTCAGGTACCCCAACTCCTATCTGGTCTTTAAAATCATGGCTTTATCTACGAGATCACTTTTTATGTCCTCTCTTGTGGCCTTCAAACCTGTAACTGATGAGATAAGCATAGATGAGATTCTAACTCTACATCCTGCAAAGTAGAAGAAGTCCTCGTGCACCCTGCTCATGAGCCACTGATACAAGGGCTCATACTTCTTAAAATATGGAAGCTCATATAATTGGTAGATCTCATTTTTTTCGAAGCTTCTCACCCGCATCGTCATAAATTGGCATGTCATCTGTCATTTGTGCGCTTGTTCATCCTAGAAGTGAGTAAGTAATAGAGTTCCTTCTTATTCTCTAGAGTCTAGTGATTGTAATCACTTACTATGCTCTTTCGATGGGTTAATCCCATTCTTAGGTGCCATTTTTACCTTACAAATGTCTCCTCTTTAACTCTGTAACTTTTCGAATCAAACCCTAGCTCGATTCAATCGTGCCCTATGTGGAAACTTTTAGCCTAACTCTTTTTCTCTCCCTACTTTTCTCAAAGCCTTCACCACTTTGGGGACACAAGCTTCTTTTCACACAAATCTAGTTATCACGCTTGGTTTCACACCTTTCGCACCTTAACCCGATCACTTACATCTTTGCAATTTGCTCTTTCCTCAAATACTCTTAGTTGCAACGGTAAAAATGAATCCACATTCCATCCTTATATAATTTTTTCAAATTTTGATGCATTTATTGCTCCTTTACCTACCAAATATCCCCTCATTCATTGACCAAATTCATTCATCCCGTGCGAGACATCTTCATGCCCCAACTTATAACCTTCTAGCATGCCTTCCTAAAATCTGGTCACAAACTTCTCTTTAGTGCGTGCCCTTACACTCAAGTACCTCATCACTGTACCTTCTCATGGTAGCTATCATGGCCTCCACTTACCTTGCATTATACTATTCTTTCATTCATCTCCATCCTTGGTCACTTTTGAGAAGCAATCTTATTTTGACTTAAAGCATACTAGTAGCAGCTTATCCCTTTCACCTTTCAATTCCCACAATATCTTACTTGGATAACTATAACCACCCCACACTAAAATTATGTGCAGTCCTCTACACATAAACATTCTTCATATAGTAATTAGCTTCATGTGTGCAAGTGTGCTTATTACATAAAAACAACTAAATTGACAAAGCATAGTGACAATGAAGGAAATACATTAAGGAAATACATAATTGAAAACCTAATCTAAATGGCAATACTACCTTATTACAAACACCAAGAAGACTTATTTATAGTAGGGCTTCAACCTACTCCCGTTAAAGTAACAGGTAGCCGTGTTCCATCAAGTGCTTCTAATGGCAAGCATCTGATTCAAGTATATAAGTGATGACATACAGCCCCAACCAATGTACTTTGAGCTTGCTTAGATGGTGCAAGAACTTTGAGTCATAAAGAAGTACCATTTGTCCAATCTCAAACTTCTTATCCCTTATGTTTCTGTCATGCCATGCCTTCTACCTAGCCTTTTCCTACTTCTAACTCCATCGTGTTATGGCTCATCACTCATCCATTTAAATCACCTTCTTGATATGCTCTTCTAAATCCTGTTCATCAGCTAGACCTCCAAAGATGCACAATTCCATAAGAAGGTAACATAAATTCTACGGGAGAACGGCTTCATGCCAAACACCAAGCTCGAAATGGTCTAGATTTGTTTAGTCTCTTGTAAGTTTTTCTATATGCCCAAAGAAGAGATGACACTTTGTCATCCCAATCCTTTCTTCTAACATAAAACATTTTTTTCAAAGTCTGGCTCAAAATCTTGTTGAAAGCATCAGCAGTTCCATTTTCCTAAGGATGGTAGGGTGTAGTTTTATGGTGTGCAACCATAAACTCATCTAATAGGATCTTGATTGTCTCATTCAAAAAGTGTGTACCTCTATCACTTGTCAAGCTTAAGGGACATCCATATCTTGTAATAACATTCTCCCATATAAACCTAGCTATTGTAGCTATTATACAATCCTTGGTAGGTGCTACTTCTACCCACCGTGTGAGATAATCTATGCAAGTAATGATATAGCATGATCCAGTCCTACACGTGGCTGGTGAAATAGGTCCTACAAAGTCAATGGCCCATTTCTCAAATGGTTCAACACTAGTAATTGGTCTCAAATGCATCTCATCTCTTTTCCCTAGTTTTCCTAGGTGCTGACAATGATCACACGCATTACAATATTCTTTACAGTCCTTATACAATGTCTCCCACCATAATCCAACAAGTAGGATCTTTTAGGTAGTCGCATCACCTACATAATGGCCTCCTGCAATACCACCATGATCTTATTCCATGATATCCTTACACTCATGCTCTAATACACAATGACATAATACTTCATCTCTACCTAGCTTGTAAAGGTCACCACTGATTAACATAAATGGTGTCGCGCGTATAGCAAGCTGCTTCTTTTCTAATGCTTTCATTCCTTTTGGTGCCATACCTATTTGTAGAAAGACAACAATGTCTTTTAATTCCATGGGCATGCATTATAACCTATATAGCTGTGCATCTGGCGTGGTTTCTTCAATTTTCTATGCATACTATCCTGAAATGATTCTAGATAAATAATGGTCCAGAATTGCTTTTCCATGGCTTCACCACAACTGTGAAGTCAAACTCTTGAAATAGGAGCACCCATCTACATATGTACCCCTGTAAGATGGGCTTGTTTACCAAGTACTTCAATTCCATGTGATCTGTATAAAACACAAATGGTGTTGCTAACAAGTACTATCGAAACTTGTGCAATGCATAGATCATTAACAAATCTTTGCGCTCTATAGTTGTATAATTCCGTTCAACAGGAGTCAGCTTCCTACTAGCAAAAAATAGATTGGATGATCTACAATACCTTCACCAAGTTTAACTAACATGGTGCTAATGGCCATGCCAGAAGCATCCACATGCACAAGAAATGGTTTATCCCATGAGGGAAAGTGCAGAATGGGTGCGGTAGTAAGTTTCTCTTTTAATATCTCAAACATGCACTACTACGGTTCTCCCTAATAAAATGTACCTTTCCCCTTCAATAATTATTGCAAGGGTGAAACAATTTTGGCATAAACTTTGATGAATCTTCTATAATGTATGACCTAAAAATCCATGCACCTCACTTTGACTAGTAGGTGCTTCCAGGCCTAAAATAAATGCAACCTTGGCTGGATCAACCAACAAACCTTCCTTGCAAATTATATGTCCTAACAGTCTCCCAAATGTTGTAGCAAATATTCATTTATTGATGTTCAAAGAGATACTCAATTGTCTACATCATTCAAACACTAAGCTCAGATTGTCATAATGATCTTTCACAAGCCCATATACTGTCTAATCATCTAGGTAGACCTGTAAGAAGTTGTAAATAAAATATTTGAATGCCTGAATAACTATGTGTGAGAATATAGTAGATGTGTTTTTCAATCCAAAATGCATCACAATATATGAAAAACTACCCCATTCAGTAGTAAATGTTGTCTTTTCTTGATCCTCCTAAGCAATCCTAACTTGATGATACCCGGAAAACCCATCTATGAAGGAATATATTTCGCGCCCTGCAACTCCTAGTATTTCCTCAGTGAATGGCGTAGGGAATGCATCTGTGACACATGTGGCATTCATCTCCCTATAGTCCACACATATGCTAATTCATCTGTCCTTCTTGATACTGATCACCATTGGGTTAACCCATTCTGACTCATCAAGGGGCTTGATAATTCTAGATTTCAAAAATTTATCAATTTCTTCTTTTACCTTTTCATGCAAATTAGGATTCATTTTGTAAGGTCTCTTTCTAACTGGTCATGCACTGTCCTTAAGTTTTATCTTCATTTCCCTAAGTGATTCATGCACACCTTTAAGTTCATGATACCCTTGAGGGAATAAGTTTTGATAATCTCTGAGTAACTTGATGATCTTTGTAACCTCTGAGTCTGACCAGTAGTCTCCAATTATGGCCTCCTTAGGCTCATCCTTTGAACCTATATTCACCTTCTTTGTCTTCATGGGTTCATGGTAGGTGCATGTATCCTTTTTTGCACTATCCAAGACCTCACACACCCCATGTGAATGTTCAATATCCAGGTTCTCAACTTCCTCATCATCCATGATGTAAACCATATTTCATTTCTCTTTCTTAAGGCAAGCACGTTCAAGTAGTATGGAGTCCATTTCTTCTTCCTTTTCAAAAGGGTTCTCCAAACTTTTCCTCACATAAAAATCTTAAATATGCTCTTCTGCTTTTGCACTATCTCCCATAGTTAAGCACTTGAAAAATTTTATTTCCTCTTCAATAGGAGGTTTTGTCGAGAAGTAGTCAAAAGTCTAGATCATTCCCGCAATCAAATCTTTCCAGGTTTCCAATCTCTTGATTTAGTTCTACATATACATACCAGGTGCATGTGCATCCTTTTAGCGTAGAATACAATCGATGCACCCAAGTGAAGGTGGTAATGCTTCATGTCCTACTCTGTCCGAGTCTCTCACACTGCTGAATGTGATGTTGAATAGGTTTATCACCATGATAAGTGCATATTTGCGTAGGTGCATTGTTCCTTATAAACCTAGTAGAAAAAGTGACTCCAATCTCTTCCTAGTTTATAAGATTATCTCTGTGGACTACCCACCAGTGCATTGGTGTCCCACGTAAGGTATATACTAACATATCTCTTCTCTTAATTTGATTTGTCCACTGTGTTTCCATGGCCTTCAAAAATGCAAGAAGATCTTATGCCCCTATATACCAAGGTAGTTTGCTACCTAACCATCATCGAATTAAACAAATTCCATTCTTGCACGTAACCATGCTTTTCACCTGTTTCCTACTAATTCATATATACCATAAGCCCAATTATAGCAATTAATACTCATAGTATCACTAATAGAATGATAATCCTCCCACCGTAGGATTCCTTCTTTTGATGGCTCATTGACCTCTAGGTCCCGAATAACACATACATAAACTATTTTTAAGTCCTCCTCACTTTGAGGCTCAACATATGGTGTAGACTTCCCATCCTGTCACAAAGGTATCACAACCCTTTCCTCCTTGTTTTCAAAGCTAATATACCCCTTATTGAATCTCAAGTTAGCATTATCCGCATAACACCAAGGGCGTCCAAACAGGTTGGAATATTATCTTCTTCTACAAGTGCTAATACCTCAAAATCCCCAGTGAACTTGGCCCCTTGTATAGTTATAGATGCATTTTTCAAAACTCTTATGGGAGTGGCCTTAGTCCATTTTTCCATAAAAACACATTAGATGATGGTTGCAATGGAGACCTCCCCATTTGTACCCATGCATCTAATGTAATGACATTTACTTCCGCACCTGTATCAATCAATATGTTTCTCAACAGCCACCCATCCACAATAGCATTCAGAGTAATTTCTTTGTCATATTCAATGCTATCAGGGGGAATATTTTCCTACAAAATCTATCGTCCAATCTCAAGACTTGCAAGCGGAGTGTTCCCTTTTAACCAACTTCCTAATAGTAGAATAATGTTCTCCTGGCATAACATCTTACACACCTCTCATGATCATCGATATCAGTTTAGATTGTCTCTGATGCTTTCTTCTAATCCTTTAGGTACTTGTATCTCACCCTAAAGATTCCTTAGCACTTCCATGTTATCCTAGTAAACTTCCTTCTGATGAGTAGGATCTGGGTACCTTGCATGCAAAACCTCCTCCTTGGTGATCGTAGGCTTCTAGTGCAATGCCTCTCTTGCACACGCTACTTTAGTATGTGTAGTAATCTTCACTATTAATGCCTCATGTCCTTTTGCTATCTTGGGCATCCACCGACCTTCTACGGTGCGCTAGATTCTAACCATCCCGGTGCTTTTATTTTCTTTCGTATGATATGTACTTAGATGCTCATATAAGTCCAGGCACTCTTCATAGCTATGGTTATTTCGTAGAAATAACACGTAATATTCCTCGACGACATTCACACCTATAATGGTTAAGAGATCTATATGTATAACATGTTCCACTAGGGAACTCACCTCTTCCTCCACCATGGCCTCATCCTCCATATCCACCATGATATCCACGGCCCCTTCCACGACCTCCTTCAAAATTCCCCTCATTCATGTCATATCACATTTTATTATGATCCCAATCCTAGTTCTCATTCTTAGCTTTGGAATTATCTCTATATACTTGTCTATCATACCCCAATGTCTATAGCATCCTGGATCGAGACCAATCAACCGACATTCCTCGGTATCATGGGTCATGGACTGTAAATCTTGCAAAAGCAAGATATATTCTTCCTTATCATGCATTGTAATAAAGGACAATGAGCTAGCAGCATCATGATTCAAATGGAAAATCTCACACCAAATAGTAATGAGCGTCTGATTTGTGAGGGAAACTATCTTTGTGTGTGACATTCCACTTCACAATTTGTACACCAAATTCCCGAGTGCATTTCATGGGCTGAATTTGTTGATAGCTTCTCTAACTACTTTGTCATAGCTGCAATATGTGCATCTAGGAATGGACTAATGCCGTGTCAATGCTCCTAATTGACTCAGAACGTAAAGCTTCTTCTAATATTTCATGTGGATCGAGTATGTATTATGTGACAGTGCCCTTCTAAAATTTGTAATCAATCCTCCAACAAACCATTGTCCATTCTTCTAGCATGAATATCATAATATATCTTAGATAGAAGTGTCTTAAAACAAGCATCATATTCACGTACACTCTTAGTAGTGCCTTGCTTGATATCCTTGAGCGCACTTATACTCTTCGCTCAAACTTAGGAATATGGAATTTTTCAAGAAAGCATCCCTCAATGTTGCATAATCCATGCAAGTTTGATCGTGTCAAACTTCTTATACCAGGTGTGTGTAGGCCCCTGTAATGTAGTGGCAAATTGACTTGCCTTACACTCGTAGTCATGATCCCTTTAGCATGCCACAATATTTCACACATATGCACATCTTCGAAGAATCCTCTATACCTCTATATTCTATGAGATGTAGAGACATCTCCATCTAGATATTTTGTGGTTGTTGCAGACCTTAACCACATGATCTAGAACCTCATGTGTTCCCTCTCTCCTCCGGACCCACCACCCACCGTAACTAGAAACACTTATACCTCCCGATCCTCTACCTATAGTTGGAAAATAACCTATAGATATACTCCCATGTGCTCGAAATTAGTACTATACTGAACCCCTACATTATGTGAGGTAGTTCCACTTCTAGAGGTGAATCCAACATTCCGTGTGCTCACATTTTGTGTGGATGATGCACCCAAGAATGTTCCTCCAAATAACATTGAATCTGTCTGTCCTGTCATTGATGTACTTGATCCCTGACTTACTCTTGCTCTCCTCCTTTACAAATAATCTTGTTGGTTACTTGTCATAGTAGATACTAAAAAACCAAGTGCAAGGACTAGGTCACCAGGTGGATAAAGATGCACGCCCATGGTCCAGGTAGTCTCTACTGGCACACTTTCATGTGAGGTGAGGGGGATATCTCGTCATGTTTTCCAAGATGGGGGTGTTTCACCTAATTCTAGATAATTTCTTTGAAGTATTGATGAAACAAATAGGGTAATAGGTGTATTAGGAATACATGTTCAAATTTTGGTTGATGGGTTGTTGCACACGTATGAATTTCGAATCCACAAATGATTGTGAGAACTTCCTTTTGGCTAGGAGGAACTACCTGTAATGAAAATCAAGACCACCGTAAGGAATTAAATAATATATGTAGTGAACTCACCTGCGTATGCTAGATCCGTAGTGTGATACTTCCTGAGGGCTGTCATTCCACTATTTTAAAAATTTAATGTTGTAAACAAATTTAATCCTATTAAAGTTTGAAATGATTTAGTTATCTCACTTAAAACACAATAAGAAATAGATCTAATCTAACAAGATAGGTTATAATAGGATGTGAAGGTCAAGTGACTAGTTCTAGATCTTTGCAAGACCGATAGAGGTCTCGTATATCACGAGATGTATGAGGGTGAGATTAAATTAGGTGGGTAGGTCTCTATTCTGGTTGTATGGGTAAATACAGAGACGATTTCGGTTAAGGGTGACCGAGGGTCATGTTAAGTGTAACTGGTGTCGATTACTATGGAAATCTAGGAATGCCACGAATAAGCTTTTGGTCTCCTTTATGATTACACAAAGGATTTTGTTAGTTGGTATGAGGTATTGGGTGACTTGGGTAGGATTTGGTGAGATTTTAATGGGTATATGGAGGTGGAAGTGTTGGAGAAGGTCAATAGGTGGTTAGGTAAACAATAGATGATAAAATAATGATGAAATGAAATAAACTAGAGAAGTATGACGTTATACTTACTGGGATTCTAGTCCTGGATATCTGTGAGTGAGGGATGGAGGTGATGATGAGAGGTTTGAAGGCTACAAGTGATAACCAACTAAAAGAAAGCTTCATGCATGGGCTACATGTACATTCCTCTTTCCTTGGTTAGATTAGATCATGGTAAGGATGGTTGTGTAAGAGAAAGTGCTTGATCTCCTTCCTTGCATGTGTGTTCTCTTTGGAATTCACTCTCTGAAGATGTGTTATCTCTCTGAGATGTGTTAATGCTCGCCAACCTCTTGTCAACATTTTCCAACCTTCTTTTTTAACTTCCAACCTTGAGAATAAGGTTGTTTTGGGGTTAAAAGGGTAAACAACGGCGGTTACGGCTTAACCGGTGATGAAATAGGGGTAACCGACATCGGTCATGGTGGGATTTTCTAGGTTTACTAAACTAGGGAGATCCTCTTGATTTCCTTAGATCTTGTGTCATTAACCCATGGATTAGACTGGGAGCTTCTTGTAAGCATGTGGGAATGTGGTTAGAGGGAATGTAGGCATTGATTTTTAGGGTTTGGGTAAGTCTTAGTTAGTTATGGCAACTTACTAAGAAGAGGTATTAGGTTGGGATGGCTTGGTGAGGTGTCTAAGTGAATCAGATGTGTGGATATTATTTAAAATAAGATATTTAAATAATAAATATAATGAGGATAATGAATTAATTTAATTTAATTAATATTAGTGAGGTGAAAGGGGCCATGGCTAGTTTAATGTGATGAAGGGTGTTTATTTATCAAGGGACCAAAGGGGAGTGTGACCTAATTTTAGTGTCTACATTTTACCCATTTTTGTTGCATAGCTTGTATTAGTAAGCGACACTAACAAAAATAAGATGTGGTTGCCCCATGGGTGGGTGAAGGTGATCCCCCTTTAAACCAAGAACTAACAAAGCAAAGCAGGTAGAATTGGTGAGTGGTTTGATAAAAGGTACATGTGAGGAAAAGGTAGGTGGGCACACGGAGAAAGGGTAAAAGGTCTACTCAGCCATTCTATGTAATGGGTCAAGGTCAAAGGTAAGCAACTGAAAAATTAATATCATAATTGCATAAAGAAAATTTGAAATCTTACTCTTTATTCTTGCTACGTTCATAGGAAGTATTACATCCATTTAAATAGGAGATGTTGTTCCTATATTTAAGGAGATATAATCTCCATAAATATCTCCACACATAACTCCTAAAACAACTCCATGCTATTTTACGTGAGATTTTGTTTTCTCACAAAACTAATATTGTTAATGATTTGTTTACTCAACAACTCATAACAATATTTACTCACCCACTCATAATTACATTTACAATAATGTAATTAATTATTACAACACATATTATATTATCCTAGATAATATAATCACTTACATAATATTCTATGTTCACACTACAACATAGATATTCCTAATGTTAAAATAAATCAAACACACACACACGTCTAAACCGTAGGCATGCTACTAGGTTGAAGAGTAGGAAAACACTACATTTTCTAAGGTCGAGAGGTTTATCCAAACAAGGTTGAAGTGATTCCGTATCCAAGGTATAGTATATGGTCAAGAAACACAATGTAAGTTAGGTGCGGAATGTTTAGGTATGTTCGCACACCAAAGGTAGGGTAAGGATAAATAGTCACGAAATAGGCTAGGTAAGATCATCGTGTCAATCAACACAGTAACAAAGTCGCAAGGTATAGTGAACACATGACATCAAAGGTCACTAACGATGGTCCAGTCCAAATATCTAGGTCACAAATGGCATGGGCAAGGACAAGGTAGGGGTTAAGGTGGGGTGGGGTATATGATGAGGGTTGGAAAGGTGAGGTAAATGGGTAAGGTAAAGGTGGGGTGGGGTAAATGGTTAAGTTGAAGGGTGGGGTGGCGTAAATGGTCGTGGTGAAGGGTGCGGTAAAAGCGGTTCATTTAGGGCAATGTGTAGGAGAGGGTAACGATGTTGGTCACGAGATAATCGACATCGATAGGTCAACCGACGATGGGTAGGTATGGCATGCGACCGATGCCGATCAAGGGTAACAAACGTCGGTTAGGTCGGGTTGGTTATAAAAAAATCCACATGTTTTGTTATTCATTTGTTATTGTGCAAAGTGAGAAAATGACAAAAAAGAGAGAAAAGAGAGAAAAGTGTCCTGGATGAAATGGAACAGTGAGTTGGTAGTTTGATTTGATGAGGGATTGGTTGGTGAGCAGTGGGTCCACATGATCAAGGTGAGATATTTGATTGGTCGAGGTTACAAGTAGCTATTTGGTGATGGTAGAGGCCGAGAGGGGATCGGAAGGCCACTCTGTGATATAGTGGCCGATGTGCCACTGAGATAGTGGCAGCATGACGAGGTAAGCACCCTTCTCTACATTGTTGATTTAATAGATTAGAGGATTATTGTAGTGTTAGTTTAGGTTTATTTTGGTTTTTCGGTTTTGTGGGTGGGTAAAAATGGAATTTGGGAATGGGGGAATATTAGGTAAAAGGAGGAATGGGGAGGGTAGTAAATAGTATAGGTGGGATGGGTAGAGGTCCAGGAGTAGTTTAGGTCATTGTAGGTGGGGTAAAAGGGGCAGGGGGAGGTTTTTAGAAAAGGGGGTTTTGGGAAGTCACGGGTTTTTCCTGGTGCAACAAAGACCAAAGATCATCAAGTGTGGTCAAGGTCAATTAGGTGGAACCGATATTGGTCACCAAATAGGTGACTGATTTTGGTTAAGGGGTAACCGTGGTCGGTAAGTGTGACCGGTATCGGTCACCAAAAAGGTGACCTGTGTTAGTTAAAGGGTGACCGGGGTCGGTTAGGATGAATCGGTACCAATCGGATTAGTGGGCACAAGGGTCCAAAAGTGATGTGGGCTAGGTGGTTGAGATGGGTAGGGTGAAAATAGGGTGTAGGAAAATGATAATTGGTGAATAGGGATTGATACAATTAAATTAATGTTGTGTTTGTATTGGATGCAGGGGAGAGTGCATTTACATATGTAGGACAGGGTCATGCCACTACTGGTGATAGTGCTCGGTGTAGTAACCCCATTAGAGCTATAGCATGTGAAAGCAAAGGGCTTAAGTGGGGTTCACCGCTATAGACATGTTGTTCGGTATCCCAGCTTGATGGTCATGCTCATCAATAGATGGGACTCTGCGACCAACACGTTCCACCTGCCGATGGGTGAGATGACTATCACCCTGGAGGACATGTTTCGATTCTTTGGTTACCCATATTAGGTGCCCAAGTGTATTCTATCTCCTCTGAGGCCTCAGAGGAGTTGATTGTGACTATTTTTGGTGAGGGGGCAGCTGATTTGAGATTCCATAGCATCATTTTGAGCTATTAAGAGATTTACCTAGCCCATCCATAAGAGATGAGGCTAGTAGTCCTGTTGATGGAGGTAGTGTGTTGCTATGCACTGCCAGATGTAGAGGGTGGATGCTTTCCCCGATCACTAATGGGGGTACTCCATGACATGATGGTGCATGAGACCCACTTTACCTAGGCACCAACATTCTTGGTGCAGCTATACAAAGAGTTGTGGGCATATGGGTGGCTACACAGGTTTAGCTTGTGTTGTACATTTATACTACACTATTGGGCCTATGAGCACATAGTCTGTGTGTGTAGCCTATAGGGATGCCCCAAGTAGATGCATTCCCACCTAGATTTGTGTGGGTGGGGTATAGGAGATGGGTGTCGGTGATAGGAGAGCAGAGATCGGATAGGCCAACACATGATGTGGCCCATTTTTGGTAGTTACTAGAGGGATTTTCTGGAGTGGACATTATATGGAGGCCATATGTGGGATTCCCCTCATATAGGAATATGCATGAGGAGCTAGCTGAGCTCCAGCTAGAGAGGTGGATATAGGGTGTGTTGGGGAGGATGAGATGATCCCGGTAGACAAGAGCCGACGTTATTTTGGGATCTTATAGGACATTCCTCCACCCTTCTCACAAAGATCTCGAGAGATGACATGGAGAGACCCTTACCTCTACCATAGCCTACAGTGCCCACAGGGGAGGAGGAGTAGCCAGTGGATTGGTGGATAGATGACATTAGATGTACAGACAAGTACAGGAAGTGGTGGGTGGCTCGATTACGAGCCATACCCACCTGCATCAGGAGCTTTACCTAGCTACCATTATAATGTAGAGAGACACCCTATAGGGGCAGGTAGCTATGTTGATTACCCAATTGGGTATACATCGAACACATTGAAGGGTTTGGAGGTAGAGGTAGCAGAGCTACACGTACAGGTGGCTAGTCTGTAAGCCTAGATGGCTAATGGATGAGATGGAGATGGTCGTGTGGCATCCTTACGGATCGATCAGTGGCAGGTTTACGGTGGTTAGTTGTCATAGCCCAAGCATAGATTGGGGCCCTACAAGCCCAGATATAGGCACAGGGGTAGGGGCACCACCATAGGCACCAGGAGTAGGTCCTAGTTCATAGGTAGGCATGGGGCAGGGTGTTGTAGGGTAGGTATAGGGGTCGAGACCTATGGGACCACCATAGACCGTGCTTGTATCTAGGTTACGGATGCCCTAAGTGAGGTGAGATACTATCAGGACCAGCTTATGGTGGTTAGGATAGATTTCATATCCTATGCCAAGTATAGGGCACAGTAGGCATCCAATGAGAGGATGAGATCCTGCACTCATAGTGTGGAGAGCATAGGAGGTCAGTGAGCTCCGAGGCCTGATCAAGGAGAGGCCACCAATGACACGGAGACCAGCTCTAGGTGAGGTGTCAGTAGGGACACAGGAGGTTGAGGGTACAGGTGACACAGAGATGGAGGACATCCGGTGAGATGCCTAATATGTGGTCACCTGGTTTTTGATGTATGATAGCTATTTTTTGAGATATATATACCGGTATGCATGCTGAAGATAGATTTAATTTTTATCACATACCGGCCTACATGCCGAAGACAGTGAGGATGTATGAGTGATTTGTATATTTCAAGTATATACCAACCTACGTGCCAAAGAGATTTTGTATTATTATTATTATTATGTATATATGAGACCGGGTCTCAGTGCGATGACATTTTGTATTGTATATCGGCCTACGTGTCGACATTTTTGAGATGATGGACATGATGAGATAGCCATGAATATTTGAGATACTTTATTTATTTATATGATGAGATACATGGTATTTTTGATTTGTTGATGTGTTTATGAGATTTTGATATATGGCTTGTGTTAGATGAGATATGGATGGAAATTAGGTGACTTAGGCATGGTGGAGTCAGTTATAGGCATGGATTGAGTCGAGTTTTGTTAGGCATGGTTGTGGTGAAAGTAGGTGAAGTTGTGATTCATTATTTTTGCAATGAATGATACTTGTGGTTCATATGTGAGATGTGGTATAATCTATGCATAGTGATGATAGCGAAATGGTAGGCATAATAAATGTATGTTGTGATAATGTTTAAAATATGAAACAACTTGTTATCTATGTGGTTTAATTTCCAATGTTGGGCATAAAAGGGAAACGAACTTAGGTGTGATGTAATGTGAGCCACATGGAATATAAATTGTTGAGGGTAGAGGATGGCCGAGCTAACCTCCATGGGCCCCATGCCCTCATATTGCTTCCTACATAGTCCCAAAGGTGAAAAGGGACCTCGAGGCGATGTAGTTCTCCCATGAGCTAGGGAAGAATATGAGGAGGTATGAAAATTAAGTGGTAGGTTTTTGGGCATGTTTTGGGTTTAGGTTTGGTAGGTGTGGGTGGATTATAGGTAAAGTGATGTAGGTGGGGTTGATTGTAGTGAAAAAGAAGAAGATTACCCCAAAAGTAAGCGTCGAGGACCAAGTTTTGTATAAGGTAATCAAAACGTAAGAAAAGATGGTTAAAATATGAGAGGAGGAAATAAAGCCACCTGATTGGGGAGAATAATACTGAGTAGATCATACCTTTGAGGAGGTGATGAACATAAGACCCGAAATACATTGCATGATTGACTGTTCTATGGTGAAAAGTAGTCACATGATCACCAAATGTCTAAGTTCCGAGAAGTCCCTTGAGGCAATGAGGAAATGGGAGTGGGAATGGTAAGAAGGGTGTAAGGTAGTTAATTTTTATACGGTATGAGGTAGCATGTGCTTCAGCAAGAGATCTAAGGACACAATGGGAAAATCCATGACAAAAAGATTGTTATTTTTGACCTATAGTTAAGATAGACTGATCGATGCAAGAAGTCTATATGGGATAAATAAAACTGAACTCCTTGAGGTCTTCATGCCAGTGAGCGATGCAAGAAGCTTTGGTTACTCTCATTTTTTTAAATGTACATAGTTGTCCTCTCGAGGGAGAAGTCTATTTATAGCAGCAATTTTCGAGAGGAAGATGTCCTTTTGAGGGAGTCATCTCTTTATTAAAATTTTGACTCAAGGATTTTGGTCCCATTTGAGGTCTTTGTAGTCATGGACAAGACCAAGGTGAAGGATAGGACTCTTGTTCAAAAGGCAAGGAGAAACAACCATGGGATCTCATCTAAAGGTAGACAAAAAGTATCCATGAGAATCATGCTATGTGCAGCACCGTGGTACACATATTCAAGAGAAGATAACTAGTGATAGGTACTCACATGATTCTTGTTTAATCATTAGTGAGGTGTATGGAGTGAATAGCACTCAAGGGATGAGCATGGAAAGAGACAAAAGGTGAGGTAGGATGACAAGTCAATAATAAAATGGTCAAAGATGCAAGGCATTAAGGGGCTCAGGTTTGGGTTTACCATTGAGTGAAGATAAACGATAAGCTCTTGATCCATAGGTATGAGTTACGATGTATGGTCCAAGCCAATTAGGAGAAAATTTTCCCTGTTTACTTTTTTCTTCTTTGGTTACATGTTGATTTTATTTCAAGACAAGGTCACTAACTTGGAAGGTTCATTTATGAACACGTTTGTCATAGTACACGTTTAATACATTTTTTGTAAAGTTGAAGGTGATCTAGAGCATTAAGACGATGTTTGTCTAATAACTCTAGATGTGCTAAATGGTCCTAACAAAATTCATTGTCATTGAGCATGTCATGGAGAGAAATATAGAGTGAGGGGATCTGGACTTCGAGAGGTAGAACTGCCTTTATACCATAGACTAGAGAAAAGGGTGTGGCCACAGTGGAAGTGTGAATACTAGTGTGGTATGTCCATAGGGCAAAAGGAATGTGTGTATGCCAATCCTTCCCAAAGATCGTCAACAACTTTCATAAGAATTTTGTTTAGGGTTTTCTTAGTGGATTTGTCTTGAACGTTGGTTTGTGGGTAATAAGGTGATGAGAAACTAAGCTAAATGCCAAAGGCATCGCAAAGTTTTTACAATGTTTTATTTTTGAATTGTTTTCCATTATCAGTGATGAGGCGATGAGGAACACCAAAGTGACAAATAATGTGGTAGTTGATGAACTCACATAATTTCTTGCTTTTATGGAAATGAGTGGTATGGATTCCACCCATTTTATATAATATTTGGTAGTAGTGATGATACATTGATGACGTTGGGATGAATGAGGATTGAACTCTCCAACAAGATTCAAACCCAATTGAGAGAAGGGCCAAAAGTCACGAGCGACTTCTAAGGCATGACTGGGTGTATGATGAATATTGGAATGTTGTTAGCATTTTACACAAAATTTGACATAGTCACAACAATCATGGTTAAGGGTCGGCCAGTAATAGCCTAGGAAAAGAATACGCTTAGCAACAACAAGGCCACTGAAGTGACCTCCACATATGCCATCATGAACCTCCTTAATGGTATAAGGAATTTCATAACTTGTGAGGCATTGTAAGAGGATACAATAAAATTCATGCTTATAGAGGAGTCCCCCAAGATGACGTAACGAGAGACCTTTTAAGGATGGCGCATTGTCCATTATGGGTAAGATCGGGAGGTAAGATGGAGAGAAAAAGGTAGTGGTCGGTTGCTTATCCCAAAGGTCACTCGAGTCGTGGGTATCGGTTCGAACGAGTAAACATCATGAGGTAAATAAGAAGATGATTGGAGTCATTGTATGCAGTGACAAAGATCGTAGAATTGGCAGGTGAAGTGGGTATTTAAGAAGCTAAGCGTGCCATGGTAATCGAAAATTTGTTGGTTAAACGTGGGATGGTTTAAAGGGTGTAATGATCAAAGGTGGTCAAAAGTATGTCTACATGATGTTTATACTTTTGAAGTATCTCGTTAGGACATTGGTACATACCATTGATTTGGTTTATGACTAATTGAGAATCACCAAAGATGTGGATTGATTTAACATCTAGGGCATAGGCGGCTTGGAGACCTAGTACGAGCGCATCGTATTTGGAAATATTTTTGGTAAATTAAAAATATAATTTGAAAGACAAAGGCATTGGTTCACCATCTAGAGGAATGAGGATAATACCAGCCCCACCCCCACGCCGACACTTGGAATCGTCGAAAAAGAGTGTTATTTGGTAAGGAGTTTCGTCTAAGGAAAGGGTAGCAATTGACTCATCCGGAAAGTCAAAATTAGAGGGTAGATCCCCTAAATAGGTGCGTCATCCAATTGGTCGATGATAGATTGGCCCTTGATGGAATTTTGATGAATGAATTTGAGGTCAAGATCAGCTAAAAGCATAAGCCATCATGTGGCCTGTTGATTTTGATAAGGTTTGGTGTACATGAAGTGTAAGGGATCGGTGTTAGTCACGACATAAGTTTTTGGTTGAGTAGGTAATGGCGAGTTTGGTGGCAAAAAATCTAAGGCTAAGCAAAGCTTTTATGGATGGTTGTATTAGGTTTCATAGTCCAAAAGAGTACGGCTTATTTAATAAACCACCTACTCCCGTATTGTTTATCATGATGAGCGAGCATGGATCCCAAGGAATGATTAGTAGCTAGTATGTATAGGTAAAAAGGTTGATCATCTTTAGGTGGAATGAGTACGGTGGTTGGAGAAGGTATAGTTTTAAGGCCTCAAAAGCTTTGTGATAGTCATCATCCCATTTAAAGGAGACATCCTTCCTAAGCGAGATGATGAAATGGTTGACACCGATCAAATAATTGTGAAATGAAATGGTGGATGGACTACTGAATTTACCTTGCGGAGATACGAAGTTGTGTAAGGTTAGTGGGTAGAGAAATTTCAAGAATGGCCTTGACTTTAACAGGGTCAACTTCTATACCACGGAGGGAAACAATAAATCCCAAGCCTTTCCTGAGAGAACCGCGAAGACGCACTTTTTAGGTTGAAGGAGGATGCAATATTTAATGAGGTGGTCAAATATGGTTTCAAGGATAGTGAGGTTCTTGGCGCAACATTTAGATTTGGCAAAGAGATCATCCACGTAATCTTCCAATAAGTGATGTATGATGTCATGGAAGATGTAAGTCATAGCCTGGTTGATATGTGGCACCAGCATTTTTAAGGCCAAAAGGCATGACTTGATAAGCGAAAGTCCCCAAGGGGTGATGAACGAGGTTTTGTGTTGATCCTCTAGGGCAAGTAGGATTTGGTTATAACCCGAGAATCCATCCATGAGTGATAGCATCTCATGGCCAAAGTGGTAAGGTCAACCACTTGGTTAATACCATGTAAGGGAAAGTCATCTTTCGGGTAGGATAGGTTGAGGTCATGGGTGTCTCGTGTAAATGCGAGTCACCAAGTTGCTTTAGTGATAGGGACAATGTTAAAAATCCAATGAGGATAATCAATGGGTAAGATGAAGGAAACAAAAAGAAGGCCCCAAGTTCTTCTTTGATGAGAAGAGCAATGCGAGAGTACATTTTCCTCATATTTTGTTTGACGGGTTTAGAATCGGGAATGATTATGATATTGTGGACCACTATGGTGGGGTTAATACTGGGCATGTCTGCGTAAGACCAAGAGAAAGCGTGGTTATGATCTCTCGAGAAAAGAAGTGATGGTTTCCTGTTTGATAGCATCTAAATATTGTCTGATCTTTAGGATGTGTGGGTCATCCCGAGTATGATTGTTTATCTCGATAGTCAATTCATTCAACATGGTTTGCATCTCAAAAGGTAACGACCGATGAATATATGATTCTTCTGCACCAAGGTAGGTGAGTACGGATTCATCATCCTGACATTGAACAATTTTAATTGAAGGTGTATCATCATCGATCATTTTAGGATATAGGAAGGGAAGAGTGGAAGGGGCCTCACCCTCGCATTTATAAGTCAAAGGCCCCAAGGAAATGATGTTTATGTAAAAAAGTTAGGAGGGATAGATTCAGGATCCATTGACTCAGTCGATGAAGGTGACGATGAAGGTGGAGTGGGTGAAGAAGGTGTAGAAGAGCTAGTGTTCTTAATAAGTTTAATGCGGGCCTATTTGGTAGGTGGTTTAGGAAAGCCGATACCACTACTGGTCGTTATGTTTGCGGGTGGTACATGGAATAACAAAGATGATAGCATTGCTCATAAAATCCAAAATCAAAACCCTTCCATGCACATCGATACAAGAAGGTGTGGGTGAAATGTTTATTGGTAAGTGATTGCAAGTCAGTAGAAAATGGGTAGGTTTGTGCTAGTGGTTTGGGTGTGTAAGTGGTAGTATCAAGTCCCCATATGTGAGACTAGTACGAAGGTAAGGAGGACCATAAAGGAGACATTCTCCTATAAGATGATCGTAACGTGGGTGTTGGTGAAGGCTTCATACTCTTGTGGAGTAAGGAATGTGTTGACACTATATAAGCGGTACTCCCCAGTGAGGCATTGAAAAACACCTTCCAAGGGATCAAAGTGGTTTGTATGTAGGTAGCTAGTATGAATAAAGTGTCAGAAGTTGATCTTTGAGGTAGAGTTAATGGATTGGGAAGGCGATGGGTCAGTTGTGGAGGTTATGGCAGCACTAGGAATGGAGGAGGTATGTGTGGTAGAAGCGGTGGCTATACTTGGTAGGTGGAGGCATAGGTGAAGAATTAGCAAGCTTGTGGAGGTAGATGGTTTAATAGGTATGAGCACATCATTGGGTCGGTAAAGCATATTGCATTTTTGAAAGGTGAGGGGTCAGTTGGAATGGTACAAGTGTGTCCTTTATGTTTAAACTTTACACAACGATGCAAAGTGGAAGGAACGCAACTCATGACACGAGATCCGTGTGCTGCAAGCAACAGTTATATTGGAATTCTCCCTCCAAGACATAAAATAATTCTGCAATAATGTGAGGGCCCATGTGAATTTGGAGGATGAAAATGCCTAGTGTAGAGGTGATAGTGTCATTGAATGAACGTAACATGACCAAATGTTTATGCATGCAATTGTCAGGTATGCGCATTTGAGCGATTGCATGGGATGAAATGATGTTAATGCTAGCACCCCCATCAATCATCACATGGCATACCCATATGTCATCGATGTGGACATAGATGAGGAGGGTTGGATCTGGGTCATTGTTTTGGTGTGGCGCAATCTCTTCCTCTGAGAAGCTAAGGGAGGCTACTTTGTGAATAGGGTGGGGTAAAGATGAAGGTGATAATTTGGTGAGAGACGCTACATAATGGGGTGTGATGATGGAGGCTATGGGTGTTGGGTCATTGGGTAAAACCTCAATAGATTGAAGAAACTCCATGAGAGCTTGATGATGGGATTCGAGGTTTGAATGAGGTCATATAAGGAAATTTTGAGGGGGATTGATGTAATTGTTTGAGCATGGTGCGATGTGTGATTCCATTAGACATGGGTACGTGGGGCCATGGATAGTGATTTTAGGTATGGGTGTAGATGGTATGTTGGGTATAGGATTAGTTGGTGGGCCAGTTGCCTTTTCTTTTCCCTTATCCTTTTGTGCATGTGTAGTGGCATGTATCATGTTTATTTGAGGGGAGTTGTTAAATGGAGAAGGTGTAGGATGAGTGGTATAACGACATATAGGAAAAAACCTACTGGAGGAGAAAAGCCTTATGAGGTGAGCTGTGCACAACGACATTGGGGTGGTGGCGTGGCAAGTTCTTTGATACAAACCATGTTAATTTCAAATATTGGGGTGGCTCTAGGAGTTTTGAGGATGGCGGTTGTGGTTGTGGAGTGGGTAGTGTGGGAATGGCTATCGGTGAAGTAGGATCCTCGTTGAGAAGGTCGTTGTCGTCAAAGTTGGTTTCTGGTGGATATAATTGGATAAGGATGATTTTCAAGGCCTTTTAGTTCTCCACATCGTGCCCTAAGACATGATGGTATGCGTAAATTTTAGTATCGTCAAACCCTTTTGGCTTGGGTTTGAGGGGTCGTAAGGACCGAGTGGCGGTAATGTGCCGACGAAGTCTCTAGGAGGTAGGTTAAAATTTTGGCATAGGACCCTGCTAGTGGATCGCAATGGGAAGTGATTGTAGGTTTGGATGTAGGTGTGGTTTATTGTCGAGGAACGGTCTTTGGAATCTGGTGTGGTTTTAGGTGTCACGTCATGTTTGTTTAGGTAGGGGTATGGTAGATGGATGGGTAGGAGGGTGTGTGGTTGTTTTGACTACCTTATTGTGGGGTAGTGGAGTTTTTCTTTTGGGTTGCACCTTCTTGGGTAAAGGTGATGTGGGTGTATGAGGTCTATAAGGAAAAGTAGATGGAGGAAAAGGGTGAGTTACCCACGGGGATAATGGGGGTGCTTTGTGAAGGTAGATGATGCAGGTCATGCTTGGGGTGTGAGAGAAAGTGACTAAAGTGTAGTGGGTAGTGAAGCAATAACTAAGGGTATTGGAGGTATGGGTGGTAAAGATGCTATAGGTACTGGTGTAAGTCGTGTTGGGCATCCGGGGAGATTAGAGGTTTGTGAAATAGGAATAGGTTGTTGTTTTTTTGGTTTATTGGTGGGTGGAGGTTTCTTGACCATGTGGGGAAGTTGAGATCCTACGACGGATGGGATAGGTGCAAGTGTGATTGGCACAATCGGGTATGAGGTCGATGGGTTTAGTTCTTTTGTTTGGATGTAGGAGTAGGTATGGTGTTGACTTTAGAGGATGTATCTAAATCTAGTTTGATAGGTGGATGAGTAAAAATGGTGGTCGGGTGACCCCTAAAGTGGTAATAGGTTTAGTCGAGGAAAAGTTGTAGGTATGGGTTTGGGTTTACGTGTAGGTTAAGTTATGGGTAAGGGTGTGGTTTGAGCTATAACGGGTGTCGTGGAAGGAGTTATGATAGAGGTGGTTGTGTTTGGTTGGATTGGTTGAAATATTTTTGGGTAGGTAGTGGAGGTATCAATAAGTGACCTCTCCATTTGTGTTGAGACAGGAAGCAAAAGGCACCCCCATAGTAACGCTCTATCCACATAATCTAAGTGATCGGCCAAACGTGAGAATGGCACGTTTGTAGGTGGAGTTGATGACGACCTAATGGAAATTCCCATAAAATGTGTCTTAGAAATGGTAAATTTGCTATCTTCACTTTCGTGGTAAGAGAGCCAAAAGTAGGTCAAAGATTTTGGGTAGCGAGATGGAGAATGCTCGCCAAGAGGCAAAGGAATCTCAACCCCAGGTCTATGATAGGTGGATGAGATGATGGGAGCTCCTCTATAGGTGGAGGAGATGATGGGTGCTCCTCTGTGGGTGGAGGAGGCAATGGGTGTTCCTCTATGGGTGGAGGAGATAATGGGTGCTCCTTTATGGGTGGAGGAGGTAATGCAAGTGTCGGTTCTCTAAGTGGGAAAGCTAGGGTGAGATGGTCTTAATGTTAGCATAAGACTCCGAAACAGGGGAGGTTGGTTTCAATGCGAAAGGAGGATTTTGGGCTAGGATCTCCTCTATGGAAGGAATATGGGGTAAATATGTACGTCATTAAAGATAGCGAGAACCTTGTGGATATGGGTATTGTGAGTTGAGGTCTCACCAGTTTGATCAAATGAAGGGGCATGGTTGGGAAACAGTTTCTTAAATATGTGTAGGTTTTGGTTGGAAAGTGCATTAGGATTATCCAGGGTTAACTTGCCTTTCTCGAGAATTTCTTGAACAATATTCTTAAAAGTGATGGATTTTCCATCTCTATTACCCTTTACTCAATGATAATTACATAAATCATGTTCTTTATACCATGCAAGCATGGGGCGAGAAGGGTCAAAACCACTTTGTGGTTTTATAGGTGGAAGGGTGATGGATCTAGATTTGATAAGCTTTTCTAAGATAGAAGAGTAAGGTTCCCCGATTGGGGTATATTTCTGCGCTTGCTCTCGTCTCAATTGAAAACTCTAGATAGGTGAGAGATTATATGAGGGGGTAGCTTTGATTTGATGGATGTGTTGGGCCGGCCTTGAGTACCACTACATTAGCGGTACCCTTAGCTTATGAATAATTGTTTTGTGGTTTATAAGAATAAGAGGTATCATTCGACTTGAATGCCAAATTTTTATTTCATAACCGGATTTTCTTCTCTTTGATGGCCCGAATCTCTAACTTTCATGCCATAGTGAATGCTTCATCAAATGTTCAGAAGGTTTGGACCTGCAATTTTGGTGAGATATGTCTAGCACAAGCCTGTGTGAAGAGTTCGATGAGTTCTATTTGGGTTAGTTGCAAGGTGAGTTGGTTGATCAAGTTATGTCAATGAGCAACAAAATTTGTGATAGATTCATCCTCATACTGACACATGGAGTATATATCGGTCATGGTAACCTTCTTGACGATATTGATAGAGAAATGATCCAAGAAGGCTTGGGCTACCTGATTGAATGAGAATATAGAGTGTCTAGGTAACCCACTATACCAATCTAATGCAGGCCCAATGAGGGATAACGGAAAGGTTCTTAAGAGCAAGGCATCATCTTGAGCAATCAAATAACACTGTGTTTAAAAGACCTTAAATGCTGCTACAGGTCTTCTTTGCTATTGAAACGATTGAATTCAGGAATTTCCCAATGCACGGGGTATGAGTGGATAGGAATGGATGGGTGGATGGGCTCGTTGCAAATATTTTCATAGGTGAGAGTGTTGCAGGAGCCTAAAATTGATGCCTCCAATGTCTGCATCTTTTCCAACATCAATTTAATTAGGTCGTTGGTGGGTTGTGATGATTGGGTGCCTCCTATAGTGTGAGAGGATTGGTTTTGGGCATATAACAAGGGTGGAACTCTAGTGTATGGGGCTTCCATGTAGGTTGATTGAGAAGAAGGTAGTGAAATAGGGGGTACATACCTAGAGTGAATAATGGATGAAATGGGAGGTTGTTGGTAGTATGTATAGGGAGGTGGAAGGGTCATGGTAACCCTAGTGGCAATAGGGGCTAACGATTATGGAATGGAAAGGACCACATTTTGAAATGGGTTAGGGGTCACCGACACGGTAGGTGGTAATGTAGCTACAGGTATGTGTGATACATTAGGGGTGGATGAGGTTTTTTGGGGTAATTGTCAAGGGTATGGTGGATGTAACGGTGCCATGGAGATGGCCGTAGTGGTAGTCATAGCGGGTATAGGACCTAGCTACAAAATGACTAGGGGTAAGGTAGATGTAGGTAGCACAGAGCCAAATGGGGCTGATGTAGGAGTGGGAATGAGAGTCGGGGGGATAGATACAGGCATGTTGTATATCAACTGACCCGAGGCATCTCGAGTGGATGAATGGGAAAGGTAAAACTGCAAAGCGGCAGGGTTTTGGTCAAGGAGTCATGCAAACTCCTCATCTCTGGTAACGATAGTAATAGGTTAGATGGGATCCATGGCTGGTGATAAAATGAAAGGTGGTGAAGGACTAGGTGGGAGTGGTTAACAACTAGTGTGAAATACGAGTGTGCTTGCTTGTCTTTAGGTCAGCACCATGTGAACCAGTACTAATCAGGTAGGGTTGCTTCTCTATAAATGACATAGAGAACAGTAGAACAGGTGAATCTGGTGGTAAAAAGTGGATTAGGTACCAAATGATGGTTGGAATGTGAAATAGGCTAACGATGCCGATTAGGTACAATCGATGCCGATCGGGGGTAACCATCATGCTGGTCACTTTGTAAAAAAATGGACAATGAGTGAAAAATAAAGCAGAAGGTGAAATCTGATAGGTATGCCAAATTTGATGATGTTTACAACGTCAATGGGTATGATGGTAGTGATAGGGACTGTGAAAAGTGGAAGATGATGAATAAAATTTCCTTTTGGGTAGGTTAGCAAAAGGACCTGGAACTGATGTCGGTTGGGTATAACCAATGATGGTTAGAGGTAACCGACAACGGTTACTATGAAATTGAAACAGTGATGAAAGAGAAGTGGTTGTGAATTAAAATTTGGTGTAGAATTAGACCTAGAATTCTAAGAATGATGATGATATGGCCCAGAACACTCAGATGAAGTTGGAATACACCAGCTATGATGAGGAGCATGTAAGGATGAACAAAAAATGAAGAACGTGATCTCTCACCTCAAAATGCAAGCCAAGTAGAAACACTAAGAAAAATGCAATCCTAAGAGTGCCCTTTTCTATTATGTTTGTTTAGCTTATGCTATTTAGGGACCGGCACATGAGTTGTGAAATAGGTTTTTTATGAGGATGACTTCCTACAAAGAAGGAGATCTAAAAGGTGAGGTTTCGGTATGTTATGGTGGGGGCGGGCTTCACTCAAAGTATGCTCGATAGAGCAATGAGTTTGGGTGCCCACCGTACCATGATCGTGTGATCACCTACATCTTCTTCCGGGTAGGATGTTGTTTAAGAATGTGTATATTTGATTTTTTTGTGAGGTTTAGTAAGACTCGAGAGAAAGAGAAAAGGAAAGAAGTGATTTTATATGATCCATTTATCAACCATTAGTTGGTCATGACTTCCAGCGTATAGGTTGCTCTCAATTAATGTGAGCTAATGCAATAAATTATAATGTAATGCACTTATTTTTAAGCCCAAATCAAAGTGTGAAGTTAGATGACACAAAGAGATGAAGAGGAAGAGGGATGCTCTTTCACTACAATGTAAAAAACACGAAGAAATGGTTCTTTTTAATTACACCAAAGGAAAGGTTTCCTTTAGAGCAAATAGAAAGAAAAGGTGCATTATCAAGCAAAAAGATTAATGTGTATGCTTTTCAGAAGGAAAAAACACACAATTTTTCCTAGGAATGAATGAAATGCAAGGAACCTGGATGGGTCCCACCGGCGTGCCAAAATGTTTCACCTAATTCTAGATCGTTTCTTTGAAGTATTGACAAAACAAATAGGGTAACGGGCATAGGAGGAATACCTGTTCAAATGCTAGTTGATGGGTTGTTGCACACGTATGACTTCCGAATCCACAACTGATTGTGAGAACTTCCTTTTGGCTAGGAGGAACTACCTGTAATGAAAATCAAGACCACCAGAAGGAATTAAACAATATATGCAAGTGAACTACCTAGCGTATGCTAGATTCGGGAAGTGTGATACTTCCTAGATGGTTGTCAGTCCACTATTTTAAAAATTTAATGTTGTAAACAAAGTTAATCCTATTGTAGTTTGAAATGATTTAGGTATCTCACTTAAAACACAATAAGAAATAGATCTAATCTAACAAGCTAGGTCAAAATAGGATCCGAAGGTCAAGTGACTGGTTCTGGATCTCTGCAGGTCTGATAGAGGTCTCAGGTATATCGCAGATGGATGAGGGTGAGATGAAATTAGGTGGGTAGGTCTCTATTCTAGGTTGTATGGGAAAATACAGAGACCAATGTCGGTTAAGGGTGACCGACGGTGGTTAGGTGTAACCAAAGTGCTGAATTCTTTGCGGAAATGCAGGGAATGCCACAAAACAAGATTTGGGTCTCCTTTATGCCTCGCACAAAGGATTTTGTTAGTCGGGATGAGGTATTGGGTGACTTGGGTAGGATTTGGTGAGATTTTAATGGGTATATGGAGGTGGAAGTGTTGGAGAAGGTCAATAGGTGGGTAGGTAAACAATAGATGATAAAATAATGATGAAATGAAATAAACCAGAGAAGTATGACATTATACTTACTAGGATTCTGGTCTTGGATGTCTGTGAGTGAGGGATGGAGGTGCTAATGAGAGGTTTGAAGGCTGCAAGTGTTCACCAACTGAAAGAAATCTTCTACATAGGTTACATGTACATTCCTCTTTGATTGGTTAGATCAGATCATGGTTGGGATGGTTGTGTAAGAGAAAGTGCTTGATCTCCTTCCTTGCATGCATGTTCTCTTTGGAATTCACTCTCTGAAGATGTGTTATCTCTCTGAGATGTGTTAATGCTCGCCAACCTTCTGCCAACATTTTCCAACCTTATTTTTTCAGCTTCCAACCTTGAGAATAAGGTTGTTTTGGGGTTAAAAGGGTAACCGACGGTAGTTACGGCTTAACTGCGATGGTTAGGGGTAACCGGCATCGGTCAAGGTGGGATTTTCTAGGTTTACTAAACTAGGGAGATCCTCCTAATTTCCTCGATCTCTCATGTTGTTAAACAGTGGATTAGACTGGGAGATTCTTGTAAGCATGCGGGAATGTGGTTAGAGGGAATGTAGGAATTGATTTTTAGGGTTTGGGTAAGTCTTAGTTAGTTATGGCAACTTACTAAGAAGATGTCTTAGGTTGAGTTGGCTTGGTGAGGTGTCTAAGTGAATCAGTATGTGTGAACATTATTTAAAATAAGATATTTAAATAATAAATATAGTGAGGATAATGAATTAATTTAATTAAATTAATATTAGTGAGGTGAAAGGGGCCATGGCTAGTTTAATGTGATTAAGGGTTTTATTTGTCGAGGGACTAAAGGGGAGCGTGACCTAATTTTAGTGTCTACAGGGGAGTTCCCGATGCTCGACTCTACATCTTCTACGTGAGTGTAAATCCTTCACAAGCCATCTCTCTCCTCCACACCATACTTTTTGCAATGGAATAGTGCTTCTCTATCTCCCTCTCACGCCTCATTATACTTAAGCCATCTTTCCTCTTTTTACCTCTCTACCCCTAGGTCTTTCATCTTAAACCAAACGTGTTCCTACCCTCACGCATGGTGAAGTTTAGTTAGCCATCGGTTTACTCTCTAGGTTCAAATTTACCATCAAGATATTGATCGCTAGCATAATACCTTGCAAATATGTTCCTCTTGATACCGTAAAACTGGAATTCAGCTATCTCAAGGAAAAAGTATATCAAAATTGACTATTCCAAAATATAACTTTTTAGAACACCACAAAACCACTTATCCATAATGCGAGTCCAAATCAAATCAGCATCATAAAGGGCCTAAAATTCTTCCTGTGTCCAAACAAGTGCGTGATACCTCCGGTTCCGGTGAGATGTATAAGCAAAGGTAAGCCACTCGTATAGTTCTCTTTGGAAAGATGGTGAAAAATATCTCAATAAGTTATCATACGATTTTTTCTACCCAAGTGTGTGTGTTAAACTCGATCCACTGCTAAACTACCATGCATATTCTTCCTCCAGTTGTGTATCAACTCCTCAATACTTGCTAGAGTTAACCGCACGCGTCTTTATTGCGAACCATCCTAAAAACAAGCTCAAAAAGAGGTCTCGCAATGGAACCAATGATGCAGCCTAGAATTTACTAGATAACACCCTAGTCACGCTTTGGTACATCACTCGGCCTTGGTGAGCTTTCACCAAGCACACAAAGGTACCACGTCCTTCTTTAGGGTTCTTGTAGCAGGATGTTAGCGTGATGAAGGAAGAAACATATAACATTCTATAATGTTATATAATGTTCTTTCATACCTAATCAATCAATGTATAATGTATGCTACCCTCAAATCTATGAAAGAACAAGCTTAAACAGTAATCGTGATTGAATTAATAACATGGACTACTCAACTACACACATAATGACATTTAGATTCAACCAATATCTTCCATCTATTAATAAATACAGAATCTCCTTACAGTATTGTCAATCTATACCGATGCACGTATGGATCTGATACAATAATTCAATCATATGTGTATATATCTATACCTCCATACATCCATCAGTATACATACCCACACTCTATATATTATTTGTTACCCTTCACACCTCTACTATGTACCTAACATCATATATATAGGGTGGGGACTTTCCCTTCACCACTTATCTATTCTAGAAATAGGCTTCATGTTATTGATAGCTACATGCCATTTATAGGCATAGCCACACATGCAAGTGTGTTATCTATAGACCTATTGCAGGTTAAGCGAAGTTTCAATCCTATTCTTAGCTCGTCTCCATGTAAAACGCTTTGATCCACTCCTCCTAAGATAGATAATGCATGACGTGTACATATCTGCATTGTTGGTTTGTTTCACACACCATCTTCTAAAAATAGGTCTTCATGCTCAAAATCAGCTAAGTCTTGAAAGTTGGACTTGTCTTCCACATGCGTGTCATTCCTTTCCTTTCGTGCCCTTGGTTCTGGGCCTTCTATCCCGTGTGGATTCCTTGTGTGATCTTTGATAAGTATTTTTAGATCAACACTCCTTCACACCTTCGTTTTAAATAATTCTCTCCCTTTGTCATAATTTCACTCTGCTAGGTCATTTTCTTGTCTTCTCCTTTCATGCCCATCCTTCCTTCTTTTTTATCCTCTTCCTCCTCTTTCATTCCTTTTTTCCTCCTCCATCTCCGTCCCCGTATTCCATACCCTTATCTCCTTCAACTTTGACCTTTCTTTCTCTTCTCATAATCAACCACTCCTCCTTTCCATTCCCTTTTCTCTTTCTCATTACGTCCTTCAACACATCCCTCACACCTAGCATTCACAATCAATTATGATGTTTCTCTGTTTATGCACCATCGTTGATCCATTTCATTACATCTCGTTCTCGTTCTTCTCTCTGCAGCATTGACCTCTTCTCTTTTTGAGAAATTTGTCACATATTTTATCTTCATTAGTCCTCTCACAGGGGCATCATCATATCTATTTCTAATAATTTCTTCCCATGGTATTTTTGTCTTTAAGGATACCATGACAATCATCACCTATCACCTTTTCCCTCACAAGTACCGCTCTACTTTTCGCTTGGAAAATGTCAATTGTAATCTTTCCTCCATTTCCATGAATCATATTTACCCCCTCACCGGGGCATATTATCTCACCATTTAATTTCTAACTCATACTTATATCCCATCTATTCTTTGTGTCCACATTTGTGACCATAGTCATTCCCCCAAAGGCATTGTATTTACACATCCATCTTCCACTTTGTCACTTCGTGCCCTGTGTGGGGGCATCATTATTTTCATCCTCACCCCTTTAACGGATGTGTGATTTTTCACTCGATTCCTCATGTACGAAGGATTTCACATACTCTTTACATTCAGTTGTGCATATTTGATGTTTTCCTATGACCCATTGGTCATCATGGTTTACATCCATATTGTAGTGGTCACCACCCACTCACCTGTGCAGTAGAACATTGCCACCCATCTCCGTTGAGACCACAATTGTCCTCTACTGATGTGATATTGAAGTCACCACCATATTTTTCTTTGTTATTGTATATTTTTTCACTTAGGAATCTTGCCTTTGCTCATGTTTTTATCCATCCCTTTTATGGACACAGGGTTTCATCTAACCCTTTTGTTTTTGTCTCGTGGCTTTCTATCACAAACCAACATCAAAAAAAGGGGGAAAATGTAGACACAAATTTAGGTATTGTTGGTTGTCAAATTAGCACTTTAATGAAAGTAATCGGGGGATAGAAAGTGCCTCTTTAATGGGAGAGATTCCCTTATTGAAAGCAAACGGAAAAACTATTTGCAAATTTACAACTTTCCATTTTGATAAGGAACTCGATATAATGAAAGTGTTTTAATGCAAACATAGATCATCGATAAAAAGGATAGAAGAACTAAGGGAAAGTAAAGGTAAAATATATGTAGTGCCCACATTTTACACATACAATGACAACAGTAAAATACTAGGATAAATTTTTTTGACTTACATCGCTCACTACACACAACACAAAAAGGGATCCAAGTACAGAAACTCAACTCGCATATGACAATTACATAAGTCATCGACCCACATAGACACATGAAAACAACATAGGCATGTTGATGCCACACTTTTCCCAATGAATGGTTACTAGAAATGACCCAACCACAAGAAAAATGACTTCGGAATGGCGAACCCACAACACATCATTTATTTTAATTGTATTTTAGTTACGATTAACACTCCAAGAACATTATTGTACAAGGATAAATTTCTTGTTTGTCCACCTACTGATTTCTTAAGTTCATTCCACGGTTAAAATTACCATTCGACCCTTTTAAGTTGGCTTCTTATTCTTTACAAATTTATTCATAACTTGCATACTTATTTGGCATAATTCAAATGCATATAAAGTACTTACTTACCTTGTTCTTATGTTAAGAATATTCTTCTCGAACATATATTCAATGTCTACCTTTTTACTCTTATGACTCAAGTGAATGAGACTTTGTTTCCATATAGCGGTATTAGGATTTAACGAAGATTAAGATACAAGATAGCTTTTTACCAAAACTTTCCTCGATCACGGTATAGTAATTTCCCTACCATCGTTATTCTAATTTAATGACTTGTGGAATTCCATTTTGATTTATATAAGTATTTTGTTTTCTCGAAGGTTGATCACACCAAGGCAATTCATATTCTTTGAAACAAAAGAATATATTTAATTGAGATATAAGGTCTCTAAGAGTGGCATTATTTTGAACCTCAAATCTCATTTTTACTCTTATATGCTTTATTTTCTACGTCACATTATGGTCTTATTTTTAGCATTGTCTTGTAAAAGGAGTTATGAAGTGTTTTTCTAACCTCTTGAAGACATAAATGATTAGAAGACTTGAAGCTACACACGAATCCTAAGTTAACATCCGAATCAACTAAGGTTTAGATTAATTCCAACTTCACCTAAGGGTCTACCCCTCAACTATATATGAGTTTTAAGCGAGAGGAAAAATTTATGCTAAACCACCTTCAAGAAAGGACCAAGGTGTTATGTTGAGAGAAACCAAGGTAACACATTTAGCTAAGTGGAGCTAAGGGGTTCATTAACAAGATTGTAAGACCTAGAACAACTAAGTCACAACCTCCATCTATGTCGTCTGGATCCAATAGGGATTTCACTCGATGAAGAACTTTAATTTTAAATCTATCTTCAAATGACAAGGTAGTCCACTAGGCTACGAAGGAGGAGTTAGCTCTACATACTCCAAGAAAAGTTTGACTATGTCACTCCTATCAGACGGGTTTATGACAATGTCACTAAACATACTGACTAAGATGATAAGCCCATTCTTGGGTTCTGATTTACTCAAAACTAGGAGGTTCCATCGAGTGTAGAGTTTAATTTCATTCTACGATTTTTAATGTCTTCTATGGTAAGGAGTATCACACATGAAAACAAGTTATGCTCCGACATTGTACAAGGGTAGAGTGTTTCGATTAAATCTCTTTATTACATTTACAAAGTATGAATGCACAAGATGACTCGTTAATCATTTATTGAACACTAAATATGCACTACAAGATATTACTTCAAATTCATTTACCTTATATAAATATCAAACCTTTTTACCATGTGTACTATGAATCAAAATTGAACCTATGATTAAATGCACATTTCCTAGATGTCCTTGAAACTAGCATCTCATACATATCAACAAATTGTCAAATATAACCCTCTGTAACATGAGACTACATTATACATTTATTCATTTAACAATGAACTATATAAATTACAATGATAATTAATGCATTACACAATGCCTTTTCGTCATCATTCTTTCATCCTGTAAAACCACGTGAGCAAGATATCAGCGATAAATCGCTGGCATGGCATCCACCCTAATCTAACATAATTATCATTTTTCAGTTTCCCATTTACATATGATAATAATTACAATTTGCAATCGAAATTAGAGGTTTAGAGACATGTATTCCTTACATTTCATTTCACTTCATTTTGTAACCCAGGAGAGAGAAAGATAAGGGAAGAGAGAGAAAACACCATTTTGTGAAAAGTTCTATTTCACACAATAAGTTAAACTATAGAGTTTTAAATAGTTATTTACATGTGTCATAAGTATCTATGGTGGTTTGGCAACCCGACGAGGGTCCCACAACTTTCTATTTTTACATTTTCTTACTAGCTACAAAAACGTTCAAAATGGGCTCAGAGGCTAAGAAATCGCTTCCAAAAGTTGTCTTCCGATGAGAACACACACCATGATTAAATTTATACATGTCCACCTATATATAGGGGTTCATAGCAACCAACAGAATTTGGAACTAGCAAACGGTTTATGTTTGGCGGCTAGTTTTCTGGGGCTACTGGTCGTAGTAATGAACAAAAGCTATCTCAAGGGCTCAACAAACCATGTCCAAAATTGACGTTTGATGGATGAACACGCAATGAGAAAGTTACTACAAACTTCGTTATATAAGTAGAGTTCAACAGAGTTGAGGAAACTCAAAACTAGAAAACAGATCTTCATACGGCGACAAGTTTTCTCAAGCCACCATCTTGATTGGTCCAATTTAACCTTGTCAAACCGTAACCGTGAGAGGCCTACAAAATGCCATTGTCAAAACTATCTAGAAAATTTGTTTTCCCTAAACTGAAAGTTCCATGCAATTTTCTAGTAAAAACTCGAGAGGTTTACGAAGACGGATATTAATTACTCTATCCAGGTTTCAAATGGCGGTTCAAAACGAAAGCCAACTTTCTAGACTCAACGACTTCCTACTACTATAAAATAGTGTAACAGGGGCTCCCGTGAGAGCGTCAAAAGATCACATATGTTCCTTTGGGCTCAATCCAAAGGTCAAGGTGACTCCTCACATACCAAGGTACATGAATGAATCTTAACATCTCGTTTTCGAGTTACGAAGGGTACTTAATGAGTCTCAAAAATGCAAAAAAAAACTATTTAAACAGGAGGAGAAGGTCAACATTACTACTTTGGGAAGTCAATCTTGTCTTGTCGATAAAAATAAATATTGTATTGATATATTTGGGTACAAGTTTTTCTAAATCACCTCGGAATGAGGGTTGAAGTTCACGGTTTTTAATACAAAAGCATTATTTTTCTTTTTTTTTTGGTGAGTTATGGTACAACAATTTAATGTTTTGCAACAAGTTAAAATAAACAATTAAAAGTATTATAATCCTAGTATTTTAAAAGTTATATTAATTTGCAAATGAAAAACTAAAGTAAGAGAGTTATGAGAGATAAGGGGAGATGAACCATGCATGGGAGGAACGGAGTCGGGCAAACCCGTAGGCTTCGGTTCAACATCTCGCTTGGGCACTTCGTCAACCAGTTCACGAGCAACAACCACCCAAACTCCATCACAGTGACCATGTGTTTTAATGTTGTTGCATGCATTACTAATCTTCATCTGCAGTGATTTAGAAATCCACAAACGAGACTTCTTAAAATCTAATGAAAAAATAATCAACTCGTTGTCTGTTGTCAATAGTGCAATATGTCACCCATCTGCACTCGAATCAGCTGCTATAACTTTCCTTCTATGTGTTGAAAAGAAGATCCAACTTCTCCACAATTTAGTGTGTTTTCACAAGAAAGTGCTAAATGAGTGATTTCTTTAGCTATGCATCAAATAAACTCCTTTTTAAACTGACCTTCATAAACCAATGTTGACAGAATGGCTTGAAGTCAACCCCACATTGTACTAAATAAGGACGCTAAAAAAGAAGGATTGCTCCCCAACATAGGCAGCAAGGGTGAAGCCAAACTTATTGGATAAGGAAAGGGCCTATAAAATAGAGTAGATTCATATACGTCCCCGAGCATTTGCAACTACAACATCTGACAAAATCCTTCTATCTTTTATGCTTTGATAGATGTCCACACAAGTTCAAGGGTTTCCCCATTTTTTTATATAGGTTGGGAGGATGTGGCACAGGCCGCCACCATGGCACTCCATGAGATGACATCTAGGTGAGGCATTTCTTTGAATAAACATAAGGCGCCCATAAGCAAATGGATTTGTGTAAAAGTTGTGACCAAAGCATTACATGAAACCACATTTCCTTTAGGCATTCTAGCCCAACAACACATGTACCCTACCCTGTGCGTCCACGTTTTGCAGCAAATTTGTCCAGTGACCACAACTATAGCATCCGGAAATAATTTCTTCCCCGGTTCTATTGGATTACCCTGCTCCAATCTCTAATCCCTGGCACGAGATAGAGGAGGATGAGACAAAAAGCCCCTGGTTTTGCTCTGCCGCTACCCCAAACTCACCCATTCCCAAACACATAAGAGACAAACCCTAACTGAATATTTTTGGAGCTTTTCACCCTTGCCTCCAATTTGGTTTTATTTTATTTTATATTAAATTATATATGTATTTTTATTGGATTAAGTGACTTGTATAAGCTTATGCATTTTTCATACATTTTCTTATTTGGTCTATGACATATATTTATTTATTTATTTATTTTATTTTTTTAAGTTTAAAACTTGCGATATTGGGTTCTAGATTGATTTGACCAAAGTCATCTTCGATATTGAAAAGTTAATATTAAAACCATTTCCTAGCAATAACACTTATGCGTTCCACGGTTCTCGAGGTCTGAGACTCAAAACAGAATATGGTATCCGCAAAGGCAACTAGTTCCTGATTGAGGAATTAAATTTTATAAGAATAAATAGTACTAAGAATCCGAAATGAACTGATTTAATAATTTGTCATGAAATATTTGAAACAATCACAAAGCCAAAAGATGACCCTCGAAAAGCTTGTCGACTAAGTGTGGCAGGCAGGGACAGTACAAACACGAACACGCAAGAGACCCACTCGATACCAAAAAAAAACACGAATGGCAATGAGAATAAGTGGGCACTACATCTCCCTCCCCTTACAAGAGCATCGTCCTCAATGCGACACAACACCAAAGCTCGGAGGGTACGTAGGTAAGAAGCTAATAATGAAAACACATTGGGTAACAAAACAACTAGTTGTTAAAACATGATCACAAGGAAGAAAACTAATTTTGGCAATATCTTAACTTATAATGTTCTGTGAAGATTGGTAGTTCCAGTTTACCATATTACTTTGTTAGCATTTTCTTTTACAGTATTCCTTATCTCAAGATTATAATATTCATTGTTTAGAATTTTTAGTTGTCTTAAGTTTGTGGGTGCCCAACAATAACTAACATCAAGATGTCACACAAAACTTAACACAACACAAACAACCCACAAGACATCTTGCTACCTACTTTCATGATTGTATCACATCACAAGACCATTAATTCCACCATGGGATGACACAAGCAGTCTACATAGCAAGGAATTTCCCACAATTATGTCACAGACATAGATCCAGTACACAGATGTGACTGACAAACAAAATCATCACACGGATACATATACAACGAGTATCACAAGACCCAAAGAAATCCATGACTGTACCAACATAGTGCCAAGACAATATCCAATAGTCCATACCAACCAAGGGAAGATTCAAGCCTCAAACATAACAAGGTGTCAAAAAGACTCACAAGGGTACACATAACTCACAATACCAACTCCACACATCTCAAAATATCAAGAAATAACTCCATATATCTCCTAAAGCATCATAAAACAACTCCATATACCTCCCAAGGAGAAATAATCATAGTGCCAAAACCAAGTCGGTCACTCAACCATAGAGCCCCATCAAGAATATCAGGTCACTCAACCATAGAGGCCCATCTCCTTTCTCCTTTTAATGAGGCCAGGTCACCCTATGGCCCTAGGCACATAGAGCCCCATCACCCCCAACCCAAGTGACATAATAACTCATGGTTCAACAACCCACTAGTTATCTGTAACTCCTTGCGGAATACCCCATACAATGAAGTGGGTCCATAGGTTCAACCACTCCATGGTTAATCCCATGACCCTATTCTAACACATTACGACATTAGAACCAGCATAAAAATCCATTCAAATGCCAAGTGGCAAAAATTATAAGCCTTGGGCTAGGCTACAAAACTATCAAATATGAAAAGACAGTTTAAAAATAAGAAAAAAAATGGCTAATTAGCCATGGTTAGTGCAAAATCCAAATGTTAATGCAACAATCGAATAAATGCCCAAAAATAAGAACAGTCAATCAGAAAATGGCTGGTTCTAACAATAAAAGAGATAATGATTAATTTACAAATAAAATACATATTGAGAAAATAGCACATTACAATCACTATGTGGCCTCAAACCACCACCAAAAGGGGTACTCATCGAGTTATTGGCACTCGGATATCGAGCCTTAGCTTGTAAAAATATACATGTAACCAGAAATGAGTATATCAAATAATGTAACTAGCATCATGTCTACCCGAATCATTCCTCCATACTCCCACAAGGATTAACATAGTCAAAATCACATAGGATTATTCAATGAACAATCCAATAGGAAAGAGCTAAGGACACTAGTTGTATAAGTTGAGCCAAAGGTGGTGTGCACCCACAATATACTAAGCAAGCTCAAAGTATCCTAAACAGATAAAATTGGGTTTTAGTCTATATAAGACTCCACTTTCTCACTCGTACTTAGCTCAAGATAATGAAAACCTAGTCCACGCCTCATCTCTCCTCACATACACTCTTGACAATTTTCTCCCCTTATGGTTGTCTAGTGTAAGGTTCACAACATACACATAACTACATCACTATCACAATGATGATTCACAAAAATTAACCATAGCATCTTACGCATGGTATTTATACGGGGCATAACACAATCATTACTCTCACAAAGTTACAACACATCACATTACCACATTACGCACCCAAGGTGCAATCATCACATACACTAGGGATCATACTCACCATATGCCCCTAAATCATGACATGAACCATCACATATTACATGAATTATATGTGTGAGGAAAACAATGTCTAACCTTACAACATATAGTTAATTTCAATACAACACGACGATGCACACAACTAATCACAATACGGTGATGACATCACGATAAAATGTGAGTCACTTTACATCAATTTGTCATGTAATACATCGTGCACCTTCATATCACATAATGCCAAAATGTTTTTCAACACTCTACAATCCACAATAACATTCTCGTTCACAAACAACAAGGCAATACATTACACCCGAATTCCCCATTGAGTCAACAACATAGAGAGTGAATACTCTCATCACAAGCACATCAATATGATAACAAATACACACTAAGTGACATACACAACATGTGCATTCACAATTTCACAATTACAACATAGTTCACATCACGCATATATCACATTACTCTTCCAATATCCACCACCATCATGCAACACCATCACAACTCCAATCTGCCCCAAAGGTTCAAGAGCATGAACCTCCGCTCTGATACCATAAATAGTGCCCACATTTTACACACACAATGACAACAGGAAAATACCGGATAAAAAAATTTGACTTATATTGCTCACTTTGCACACAACACAACAAGGGCTCTAAGTACGTAAACTCAACTCGCATACAACAATTACATAAGTCATCGACCCACATAGACACATGAAAAAAACATAGGCATGTTGATGCCACACTTTTCCCAATGAATGGTTATTAGAAATGAACCAACCACAACAAAAATGAATTCAAGAATGGTGAACCCACAACACATCATTTCTTTTAATTGTATTTTAGTTACGATTAACACTCCAAGAACATTATTGTACAAGGATAAATTTCTCATTTGTCCACCTATTGATTTATTAAGTTAATTTTGCGGTTAAAATTACCATTCGACCCTTTTAAGTTAGTTTTTTATTCTTTACAAATTTATTCATAACTTGCATACTTATTTGGCATAATTCAAATGCATATAAAGTACTTAATTACCTTGTTCTTATGTTAAGAATATTCTTCTCGAACATATATTCAATGTCTACCTTTTTACTCTTGCAACTCAAGTGAATGAGACTTGGTGTCCATATAGCGGTATTAGGATTTAACGAAGATTTAGATACAAGATAGATTTGTTGTAAATATCTCCCCCCCAGGTAGATATAGACAAATAGAAGAATATGGAAATCAAAGAAACTCAGAGCCCAATTTTTATTGCGTCACCAACAACCCTTGGCGTAGGTAAGAGGCGTACGACAGAAGGTGTCGACATGAAAATGGATGCGCCCTTGGCGCAAGTAAGAGGCGCACGACAAAAGGTTTCGACATGAAAATGGATGTGCCCTTGGCACAAGTAAGAGGTGCACGATAGAAGGTGTTGACACAAAAATGGATACGCCCTTGGCGCAGTCAAAGGTGCACGACAGAAGGTGTCGACACGAAAATGGATGCGCCCTTGCGCGAGTAGAGAGAGTGTCGACATGGCGTGAAAATCGCGCCTTGGCGCACGTAAAGGGCACATGACACAAAATGTCGACATGACAGAATTTTTGCCTTGGTGTACGTAAGGGTATGTTGACATGAATATGGATGTGCCTATGGCGTACCTTCAGGAGGTGCAACATTCTGAGCGCCGAGAAGCGACCACGACCCGAGATATTCAAACGGCCATAACTTTTCACAGGGAGCTCGGATTCACGCAAGGTTGGAATTTTTGGAAAGCTTACGAGGTCCTCTATCCAACTACAATTGGATATATTTAATTGGGTGGGAACAAGTTCTTAAAAATGAAAAATACAGTTTGCCACTTTTTGGGTTTGCTAGGGTTCTCACCTACCACCATAATGAGATGAATTAAATGCAATATGGAGGTGGTTGGGGTAGATTTGGATTTCCTCTCTCTTCCCTCTCTCATTCTTCCTATAAATTGTAAGGAGGGGCTTCTTTCTAAAGGTTGGACATTCTTGTTTTTCCCCTCCCTTCTCTTTGGCAGGTGAATTTGTGGAGTTTAAACCTCCCATTAAAAGCTGTAATGCAATTTTACCTCTTGGCATTTTATAGTGTGTTGTATCAATATTTGGAGCAAATAATGCATGTCTCATGGATGATTCTCAACCCTCCCTATGTTCATTTGCATCCTCTTAATCTTTCACTTCAAATCTGGTTATCTCAGGCATGATCTTGCATTGCATTTTTATGGTTTGTGTTTATTGGCAAGACAGGTGTTCTTCATTCCTCGGTGCATCACCTTTGTAGTTTAGGTTTTATTTTATGCATCTTCTTACCCTGTCTCCTTGGAAATTTAGTTTAGGTTTTGAGTAGACCCTCTGGATTTTTACGTGTGCATCGAACAGAGAGTAATAGGAACCGGCCTTCATCCGAAGAGCTTTTCCGTTTTCGCAAGGTCCCACACTTGGGAAAAGCTCCATGTTATGCAATCGCACTGAGAGTCTCAACCCATCGAGTTGCAGACATTTAGGGGTGTTGTGATTCACCATCAATAGTTTTGGCATGCCCGATGGGAGCAAGAGGTCATTCCATAGGATTTGAAGGAATGTTCAAGAAATTTGGACTAAAAATTACGAGTTTTACAATTTCATATTTTCACCTTCTTGACTGAACTTTGAAATTAATTTTCAAGGACTTAACTTGCTCTAAACAAGTCAAAATTCACCACTTGATAGATCAAGGGATAATCTACAAAAGGGTATTCTTAGTTTTTTAAAATTTTGATTTTCAAAATTTCATTGTTTTTGTATTTCATTTCGAGATTTTAGAAGTCCGCATTTTTGGTTTTCGAGATGTCATTCCAAATCAAATTCCAAACCCTAAATTCTCAAAAATACAGGTCTTTCAAAATTTTGAGTTTAAATATTGTCAGGTTTGGTGTGTAACTTGGCAGAATCTAGCCTTTTGAGGCTCACTTTCTAACACATCTGGCGACTCTGAAGGGGTAGAATTCAGTGGTTTAGCAGCAATAGTTGCCCAGGCATATGAGAAGAATTCAAACTAGGTCTGATACTTGAGAAGAGGGGCTATTTTTCCACTTGCAACTATCACCAGGAGGAGGAAGGAGAGGAAGAAGAAGATCACCATCTCCACCTAACCGGACTTTGTCTACACCTCCACCTGGTAGACCTTTTCTCACATCAACAAGGGTTCTCAAGCCAATCAGAATGGCACAACCACCGAATCCCTTTGTCAATTTCACTAGTAGTATTCCACTTGCCCTCAATGCACAAAATCCGGTTCCCAATCGCAGCATTGAAGAACATTCCATTTTTCACTTTGGAGAAAATCATACCACTCCGGTGATCATGTCAAAGACATTGCTAACGTTTGTGCAATCCATGAGATAAATGAAATGGATGTTGCTGTCAAATTACTGGCATCTTCGTTTAAAGGGAAGGCATTGCAATGGTTTAGGAGCCTTGCAGCTGGTTCTATCCAAAATTGGAATCAAGTATGCATAGTTCTCCATGAGCAGTTTGGAGAAAAGGGAGACAATTTGTCTCTGCTAGAACAATTGACAACTATCAAGAGAGCTCCCAATGAGCAACTGACTGACTTCAACTTCATATTTCAAAGGTCTTGGGATAGGATTCCAGTGGCCGTTAGGCCAACAGCTGAAGGTGCTTTTCTATACTATCTTAAGGTTTTGAATTCTGATATTTCTATGTTAATTCAATCTATGGGAGGCACAACCTTACTGCTTGCTTATAGCATTGCCATTAGGGCTGAAAACTATCTTATTCAAGCTGGTAAGCTGGCTCCTAGGCCTCCCATGCCCTTGTATCCAAACTTAGAAAATCCAAGCACTAGTCAAGCACCCACTTTGGCTCCTATTCCCACTCCTAGAAATCAAAGTTCAAATGAAACTTCTACTTCATCCTCTAGTGCTTCAAATGAACTCCAGGAGGTTATGAAACAATTGTAGAACCTTGGAAATGAGCTGGTGACTATCAAAAGATAGCAAGCTCAAAGTGCTAGACCGTATCAGCCTCAAGTGCAGTACCAGGCTAGGCCCCCATACCAACAAAATAGGTCACCATCTTAGGCTGCAAATCAAAATCAAAGCCAAGTAAGGCCTCCCACTAATAGACCATTTCAGCCCTATAACCCCAATGTTGCATCTGCTTCTAAAGCATTAGTGCCAGTCTAAAACAACATAGCTCAAGAGTATGATTGGTGTTTCCCATGCAATGAACCTCACAACCAATCTATGTGCTTTAATGGTGCTTTGAACCAAGCCTTGATGGTGAAAAATACTGGCGTTGAGGGTGAAGTGAGTCAAGAAACAAATCAGCAACAAGGGACATCTCAAAGAAAACACAACTACAAATGATACCACACTTGCGAATTGGCAAGTGAGGATTTTTGTGGCATGAATCAAACAATTTCTCAGAGTGTAGCAGCTAACACAAGATCAAAGAAGAGGAATATTGGTGAAGGGCAGTCATTGGCTCCAAGTGATCTGCAACCTTCCAACACTCCACAAGGTGTTGGTAAGCAAAATACAGTTCCAAGCACACAAGGACAGCCCAAACCACCTTCTAAGCCAGCTCAAATGCCAGTTGTTGCTACCCATGCACAAGAAAGGAATGCACAGACTAAAGGACAGCAAAGAGATCTTTCATCCCCATTTAGCATCATTGATCAAATGAAGAAGACAAATGTGAATATATCGATGTGGGAATATTTATCCATCCCAGGCCAAAGAGATCTTCTACAAGCTGCCATGAAGAATTGGTCAACTTCGAACCAACAGGTCCATATGCAAGAGAATGTCCTCACAAATGCTGCTCATCCTGAAGGGAATCATGGAGGACAAAAAGGTAAAGTTTTGAAGCCCCCTCCATTCTATGTTTCATTAATCATTGGGGATAAACTAGTACACAATTGCATGATTGATTCTGGGGCAAGTAGTTCTTTCATGCCCAAGAAAATAGCTGATCAGCTGGGTTTCCAATATGAATTCATATCAAAAGGGGTAGTGCAATTGGATGGGACAGCAGTAGTAACGGTAGGAGTGATTAAAACTTTGAATCTTACCTTGCATGCATGCCCCAACATTACCGTTTTACAAGATGTGTCAGTGATAGATTTGCCACCACTCTTTGCCCTATGCTTATCAAGGGATTTCACAGCCAAAATTGGAGACTACTTATCCGCTGATTGGTCACACATGTTGTTCAGAACAAGATATGGTACTAAGGTCACAATCAGATCCAAACCAATTGCAAAATTTCATATTGAGCCTCATACTCCAAGCCAAATCAATGCCAACTATTCAGCATTTGATAGAGAAGATTATCCAAGCATAGATGAAGCTGACACCAAAGTTGGAAGCATTCCAGATTTGACTCTTGATGAATGGGAAAGTAAGGTACATGCTTTTGATCCCTACCAAGAAGTAGAAGAATCGAACTATGAGTCGATTGCATACGTGAAGAAAACCACCTATTCCTAGCATCACCAAACAAAACCATAAGGATGACAATGAGGTATGGAAATTATTTTTCAATGGATCAAGGAGTAGGCAAGGTGCAGGAGGAGGAGCTATGCTTGTTTCACCTCAAGGCATCAAATATTATTCAGCTTTTCGTTTCCATTTTTCTTGTTCAAACAACACAGCTGAATATGAGGCCTTGATTCATGGACTTCATTGGGCTAGGAAAAAGGGCATAAAGAACTTGCAGGTGTTCGGGGATAGCGAGCTGATCGTCAATCAAGTCAGGGGACAACATGCTACAAAGAATGAACTGCTAAAGAACTACAAGAACAGGGTATGGGACCTCGTTGAGGATTTCGAAGCTTTCAACATCGTGTCCATACCTAGGAAGAAAAATGAAGCCGCGGATAGGCTCGCAGCTGTTGGAGCAATGTTTGATGTGGTTGACAACATCAAAAGGGAAAAAACACAGCCACATATCCATGTGATTGTGAGGCCAGCAGTTCCAGATAATAACACAAGCTGGCAGGTGTTTGAGAACGATCAACAGATCGTCAATTTCTTACAAGAAGAGGCTGAATTCTCAGCTAGGAATCAGGACAGATTAGAGCAGCAGTATGGGGATCAAGTAGTGTAGTTGTGGACAAACAAGCTTCCCAAGGGTTTAGTAACATTGGAGTCTATCTTCAACCCTAATGACCAGTTCCGTAAGGAAAAGGCTAACATACAGGTCAAGAGAGAAGATTCAGAGCCAATTCCAGTTGGGAAGGAAAAACACTTCAAATTGGCAAAGTGGCCACTGAGCAGGAGAAATCAAATTTCATACAACTTTGCCAAGAATTTCCAGATGCCTTCACTTGGAGCTATGAAGACTTGAGAGGTTTCAATCCGAAGTTGGCACAACATACCATAGAATTGGATCCAGATGCTAAACCCATCAGGCAGAAGCAGAGACCAGTCAACCCTCACATTGAGCCTCTAATGAAGAAAGAGCTAAACAAGTTAATAGAGGCAAGCATTATATTCCCGATCAAGCACTCAAGCTAGGTTACAAACTTGGTTCCGGTCAGGAAGAAGAGCGGAGAAATCAGGTTGTGTGTAGACTTCCAAGACCTCAACAGGGCATCTCTTAAAGACCATTACCCACTTCCTTCAATGGAACAAATATTGCAAGTGGTATCCGGTTCGAGAGAGATTCTCTCTCTTAGATGGCTACTCAGGGTATAATCAGGTAATGGTGAAGGAAGATGACCAGTTCAAGACGACTTTCACCACCAAATGGGGCACATATGCCTACAAGAAGATGCCATTTGGCCTATCAAATCTTTGGAGCCACTTTCCAAAGGGCAATGGATATGGCATTCAAGGGGTTGATCAATAAAATAGTTCTGATATATCTTGATGACATCACTATATTCTCCAAAAATGCAGTGGATCACCTCTTTCATCTGAGGCAGGTATTTCAGAGGTGTAGAAGATTTGGGGTATCATTGAATCCCAAAAAATGCATATTCCTAGCTCACGAAGGAAAACTTCTAGGCCATATTGTTTCAAAGGAGGGATTGATGATTGACCCAGAAAGAGTTGAAGCAATTCGAGCGTTGCCATTGCCAAGTCATAAGAAGGCTCTTCAAAGCTTCTTAGGAAGGATCAATTTTGTCCACAGGTTTGTTCCAAACTTTGCAGCTCTCGTAAAGCCAATAACACTGATGTTGAAGAAGAGCATGGCATTTAAGTGGACATCTGAAGGCAAGGCAAGTTTTGAGGTAATAAAAGAGGCTATATCTCAAGCTCCAACTCTCGTCAATCCAGACTTCTCCAAGGATTTCATGCTATATGCCTTTGGTGGTGAAGGATTAGAACAACCAGTTGCTTTCTTCAGTCAAGGCTTGGAGGAATACGAAACTAGGTACTCTTTCATTGAAAAGCATGTCCTTGCAGTGATCAGGAGTTTAAAGAAATTCAAGCACCTAGTCTCAAACAACAAGATCCAATTATTGGTCTCTCATGCGGGAGTCAAGGACTTCCTTCTAAACAAGGATCTGAATGAGAAACATGCAGGATGGATAACTCGTGTCATGGAATATGACATCGAGATCAAGGTCACCAAACTAGTACGTGGGAAGGGACTATGCGAACAACTAGCCTTGAATCAACAAGTTGAAACAGGTGATGAAAAAGAGACTGTCTTGGTATTACAGGGTGGTCAAGAACAGGAAAATTATGATGTGCCTACTCCTTGTTCGACTCGAGTATGATAAACTTCCTACTGACAGGCTATGCCCTCCGAGAAATGAGCAAAGCAAAGAGGAGATACTTGATTACAAGTCATTCAATATGTGCTTGTTGATGGTGTTTTTTTAAAAGGACATCAATGGAGTTTTATTGAGGTGCATTGGGATGGGTCAAATTGAGAGGGTGTTACAATATTTTCATGATGGAGATTCCGGAGGACATTTTGCCCCATGAGTAACAAATGCTCTCGGGATAATGAAGGCGAGGATATTATTGGCCGTACGGTGTTCGATGGATCATATACATGGATAAGAAAGTGCAAGAAATGTGCACTCTTCACGGAAAAGAAAGACTAGAAGAACTTCCACTTTGCACCCAATTTCGGTTGACCAACCATTTATGCAATGGGGATTGGACTTCATTGGGGTCATAAATCCTAACTCAAGCCAAGGCCACAAGTGGATTCTCACGGCAACAGACTATTTCACCAAGTGGACCGAAGCAGTAGCGCTCAAAGAAGCAAATGAGTCTAACATACTAGACTTTTATGAAGGAATAGTGACCAGGTTTGGTGTGCCGGCCACTATCATATCAGACAATGCATTAGCATTCATAGGTTCCAAGATTACAGAATGGGCTGTCAAGAATGGAATCTATTTGAGCACCTCTTCAAATTATTACCCGCAGGGTAATGGACAGGCAGAGTCCATGAACAAGAATTTGCTAAGGATCATTAGAAGGACTCTGGATGAAAACCAAAGGACATGGCATACCAAGCTAAGATCAGCATTGTGGGCTGACAGAATAACGCCAAAGAGGTCTACTGGTAATTCTCCCTACAAGTTGGTCTATGGGAAAGAGGCAGTATTGCCTATATCATTAGAATTGCTAGCATTGGAGCTCATGAAGCAGTTGGAGTTGTCTGAGTTCAAACCAATGGAGGCCAGGTATGCAGAGTTGATGGAATTGGAGGAAATCAGAGAGCATGCAATTCAGACAATTGAGAAGGATCAGGCCTTAGTAAAAAGATGGTTTGATAAGAAGGCAAGAGCAAGGACCTTCCAGGAAGGGGACCTAGTCCTGAAATGGGATGTAGATCGGGCAAAACCAGGAAAGCATTCCAAGTTTGATGCCATTTGGAGTGGCCCCTATATGGTCACGAGAATGTAAAAGTAGTAATGCCTTCCAATTGTCTACATTGGATGGAGAAGAACTCCCAATTCTAGTTAACGGAATCTATCTTAAACATTGCTACTAAAAGGAAAAGGTTTACCCTTGTAAATATTAGCCTAGATTTAAAATTCCTCTAAGTGCGTATGCACATCGTCTTGTTGTAGTTAGGTTTCAATTTCCCTAAGTGCTCCAAAGCCACAGTTTTGTTGCTCTCGGGTTAATTTCTACTGATTCAAAGCATGCTCTTGAAGAAGGAGTTGCGACACTGTGCTCGAGATCGAGATCAAGTTGGTTTTAGGTTATTAGTTATGACTCCATGCCCAATGGATTGCTAAAAGGACACTGATCTTCCACCTAGCAGACAGGTGATCCCGTTGAGTTGCCAAATTGTTGTAAATATCTCCCCTTGGGTAGATATAGACAAATAGAAGAATATGGAAATCAAAGAAACTCGAGCCCAATTTTTATGCGTCACCAACACCCTTGCGCAAGTAAGAGCGCACGACGAAGGTGTCGACATGAAAATGGATGTTCCCTTGGTGCAAGTAAGAGGCGCACTGACGAGAAGGTGTTGACACAAAAATGGATGCACCCTTGGCGCAGTAAGAGGCGCATGCAAAAGATGTCGACACGAAAATGGATGCGCCCTTGGCGCAGGTAAGAGGCGCACGATAGAAGGTGTCGACACGAAAATGGATGCACCCTTGGTGTAGGTAGGAGAGTTTCGACATGGCAAAAGTCACGCCTTGGCACACGTAAAGGGCACATGACACAGAATGTCGACATGACAGAATTCGTGCATTGGTGCACGTAAGGGTATGTCGACATGAATATGGATGCGCCTATGGCACACCTTCAGAAGGCGTAACATTTTGAGCGCTGACAGGAAGCAGACCCTGACCCAGATATTCAGACGGCCATAACTTTTCACAGGGAGCTCAGATTCACTCAAGGTTGGACATGTGCATCTGAACAGAGGAATAGGAACCGGCATTCATCCGAGAGCTTTTCCGTTTTGCAAGGTCCCACACTTAGGAAAAGCTCCATGTTATGCAATCGCACCGAGAGTATCAACCCATCGAGTTGTAGACATTCAGGGGTGCTGTGATTCGCCATCAACAAGATTTTTTACCAAAACATTCCTCGATCACGGTATAGTTATTTCCCTACCATCGTTATTCTAATTTAATGACTTGTGGAATTCCATTTTGATTTATATAAGTACTTTTTTTCTCAAAGGTTGATCACACCAAGGCAATTCATATTCTTTGAAACAAAAGAATATATTTAGTTGAGATATAAGGTCTCCAAGAGTAGCTTTATTCCGAACCTCAAATCTCATTTTTACTCTTATATGCTTTATTTTCTACGTCACATTATGGTCTTATTTTTAGCATTGTCTTGTAAAAGGAGTTATGAAGTGTTTGTCTAACCTCTTGAAGACATAAATGATTAGAAGACTTGAAGCTACACATGAATCCTAAGTTAACATCTGAATCAACTAAGGTTTAGATTAATTCCAACTTCACCTAAGGGTCTACCCCTCAACTATATATGAGTTTTAAGCGAGAGGACAAATTTATGCTAAACCACCTTCAAGAAAGGACCAAGGTGTTATGTTGAGAGAAACCAAGGTAACACATTTAGTTGAGTAGAGCTAAGGGGTTCATTAACAAGAGTTTAAGACCTAGAACAACTAAGTCACAACCTCCATCTATGTCATCTGGATCCAATAGGGATTTCACTCGATGAAGAACTTTAATTTTAAATCTATCTTCGGATGACAAGGTAGTCCGCTAGGCTACGAAGGAGGAGTTAGCTCTACATACTCCAAGAAAATTTTGATTGTGTCACTCCTATCAGATGGGTTTATGACAATGTCACTAAACATACTGACTAAGATGATAAGCCCATTCTTGGGTTCTGATTTACTCAAAACTAGGAGGTTCCATCGAGTGCAGAGTTTAATTTCATTCTATGGTTTTCAATGTCTTCTATGGTAAGGAGTATCACACATGAAAACAAGTTGTGCTCCGACATTGTACAAGGGTAGAGTGTTTCGATTAAATCTCTTTATTACATTTACAAAGTATGAATGCACAAGATGACTCGTTAATCATTTATTAAACACTAAATATGCACTACAAGATATTACTTCAAATTCATTTACCTTATATAAATATCAAACCTTTTTACCATGTGTACTATGAATCAAAATTGAACCTATGATTAAATGCACATTTCCTAAATGTCCTTGAAACTAGCATCTCATACATATCAACAAATTATCAAATATAACCTTTTGTAACATGAGACTACATTATACATTTATTCATTTAACAATGAACTATATAAATTACAATGATAATTAATGCATTACACAATGCCTTTTCGTCATCATTCTTTCATCTGCTGAAACTACGTGAGCAAGATATCGTGATAAATTGCTGGCATGTGCTCCACCGAATCTAACATAATTATCATTTTTCATTTTCCCATTTACATATGATAATAATTACAATTTGCAATCGAAATTAGAGGTTTAGAGACATGTATTCCTTACATTTCATTTCACTTCATTTTGTAACCCAAGAGAGAGAAAGAGAAGGGAAGAGAGAGAAAACACCATTTTGTCAAAAGTTCTATTTCACACAAGTTACACTATAGAGTTTTAAACAGTTATTTACATGTGTCAAAAGTATCTACGGTGGTTTGGCAACCCGACGAGGGTCCCACAACTTTCTATTTTTACATTTTCTTACTAGCTACAAAAACATTCAAAACGGGCTCGGAGGCTAAGAAACCACTTCCAAAAGTTATCTTCCGATGAGATCACACACCACGATTAAATTTATACATGTCCACCTATATACCAGGGGTTCATGGCAACCGATGTAATTTGGAACTAGTGAGCGGTTTACGTTTGGCGGCTTGTTTTCCAGGCTCTTGGTTATAGTTGTCGTAGTTGCAAATAAACAAAAGCTAGCTCGAGGGCTCGAGAAAACCACATCTAAAATTGACATTTGATGGATGAACATGTAAGGAGAAACTTCCTACAAATTTCCTTATATAAAGAGAGTTCAAAAGATTCAACAAAACTCGAATCTGGAAAACAGTCTTCAAACAGAGACAAGTTTTACGAAGCCACCAGATCTAATTGGTCCAGTTTGACCTTGTCAAACTGCGACAGGCCTACAAAATGCCATTGTCAATCTATCTAGAAAAAAAAATCCCTAAACCGAAAGTTCCATGAAATTTTCTAGTAAAAACTCGAGAGGTTTACAAAGATGGATATTAATTACTCTATCCATATTTCAAATGGCAGTTCAAAATGAAAGCTAACTTTCTAGATTTAACGACTTCCTACCACTATAAAACAATGTAACGGGGCTCCTATGAGAGCGTCAAAAGATCACATATGTTCCTTCAGGGTCAATCCAAAGGTCAAGGTGACTCCTCACATACCAAGGTACACGAATGAAGCTTAATATCTTATTTTCAAAGTTATGAAGGGCACTTAATGAGTCTATGAAAAATGTAAAAAAATTAACTGTTTAAACAGGGAGAAGGTCAACATTATTATTGGGAAGTCAATCTCGTCTTGTTGATAAAAAGAAATATTGTAGTGATCTAGTTGGGTAGGAGTTTTTCTAAATCACCTCAGAATGAGGGTTGAAGTTCATGGTTTAATACAAAAGCATTATTTTGATTTTGTTTTTTGTGAGTTACGGTAAGACAATTTATTGTTTTGCAACAAGTTAAAATAAACAATTAAAAGTATTATAATCCTAATATTTTAAAAATTATATTAAGTTGCAAACAAAAAAATAAAGTAAGAGAGTTATGAGAGATAAGGGGAGATGAACCATACCTGGGAGGAACGGAGTTGGGAAAACCCATAGGCTTCGGTTCAGCATCTTGCTTGGGCACTTCATCAACTAGTTCACGAGCAACAACCACCCAAACTCCATCACAGTGACCATGTGTTTTAATGTTGTTGCCTACACTACTAATCTACATCTGCAGTGATTTAGGAAGTTGCAAATGAGACTTCTTAAAATTTGATAACAAAATGATCAACTCGTTGTCTATTGTCAATAGTGCAATATGTCACCCATCTGCACTCCAATCAGCTGTTGTAACTTTCCTTCTATGTGTTGAAAAGAAGATCCAACTTCTCCACAAGTTAGTGTGTTTTCATGGAAAGTGCTAAATGAGTGATTTCTTTAGCTATGCACCAAATAAACTCCTTTTTAAACTGAGCTTCATAAACCAATGTCGACAGAATGGCTTGAAGTCGACCCTGTGTACTAAATTAGGATGCTAAAAAAGAAGGATTGCTCCCCCAACGCAGGCAGCAAGGGTGAAGCCAAACTGATTGGATAAGGAAAGGGCCTGCAAAATGGAGCAGATTCATATACATCCCCCAAGCATTTACAACTACAACATCTGACAAAATCCCTCTGTCTTTTATGCTTTGATAAATGTCCATGCAAGTTCAAGGGTTTCCCCATTTTTTTATACAAGGTGGTAGGATCTTTGCAGCCGCCACCATGGCACTCCATGAGATGACATCTGGCAAGGAATTTATTTGAATAAACATAAGGTTCTCATAAGAAAATGGATTTGTGTAAAATTTACAACCAAAGTATTACATGAAACCACGTTTCCTTCAGGCATTCTGGCCCAACAACACACGTACCCTACCCTGTGCATCCACTTTTTGCAGCAAATTTGTCTAGCGACCACAACTATAGCACCTGGAAATAATTTCTTCCCCGATTCTATTGGGTTATCCTACTCCAATTTCCAATCCCTAGCGTAAGATAGAGGAGGATGAGACAAAATGCCCCTGGTTTTGCTCTGTCACCGCCCCCAAACTCACCCATTCCCAAAAACATAAGAGACAAACCCTAACTAAATATTTTGGAGCTTTTCACCCTTGCCTCCAATTTGGTTTTATTTTATTTTATATTAAATTATATATGTATTTTTATTGGATTAAGTGACTGTATAAGCTTATGCATTTTTCATACATTTGCTTATTTGGTCTATGACATATATTTATTTATTATTATTATTTTTATTTTTTAAGTTTAAAACTTGCGAGATTGGGTTCTAGATTGACTCGACCAAAGTCATCTCCGAGATTGACATGTTAAGAATTAAACCATGCCCTAGCGATATTACTTATGTGTTCCACAGTTTTGAGGTATGGGACTCAAAGCGAGAATATAGCATCCGTGAAGGTAACTAGTTCTGATTGAGGAATTAAATTTTATAAGAATAACTAGTACTAAGAATCTGAAATGAACTGATTTAATAATTTGGCATAAAATGTTTGAAATAGTCACAAAGCCAAAAGATGACCCTCGGAAAGCTTGTCGACTAAGTGTGGCAGGCAGGGATAGTACAAACACGAACACGCAAGAGACCAACTCGATACCAAAAAAAAATGTGAACGGCAACGAGAATAAGTGGGCACTATAATATATCAACATCTAGGAAATATAGATAGCAGAATAGTTCCTATAAAATGTTGTGTAATGATAATATATAGAACAAAATCATTCATATCAAACCACCAAATATTATTTCACGAGACCCACAAGTCACTAAAATGACTCCAAACAAAAGGAATTTTACCATCTCTTCGAACTTCCAACTTTACCAAAACACTTCTAAAGGGTTCCAACTAAAAAATTTCAAATTTTTCAACTTTCAAAAGAGGGGAATTTTGAGGGGACAATATTTGGCTCTTTACGGGGATGACTTAGCTAAATCATAGGAACAATGCAAGACAAGAATCAAGAAAAACTCGGGAAGAAGACCAATGCCTCATCCATTGGGTAATAGAGTCAAAGGTAAGACAATATAGAAGGCAACACACACAGAAAACAACAAAAGAAAGGAAAGGAAAACACACATTGTACATAATATACAAAGGACTTCCTATTCACCTAGGACTTGAACAATTTCAGGTACTACCCACTATAAGGAAGTGGGAGAGAAGATCCATCCATGTAATCAAGATAGAAAGAATTTTCACCAGCAAAGTGCTTGATTATGAAAGGACCAAGCCAAAGAGATTCAAACTTACCATGGCTTCCTTGAGGCTCATGCCTTTTGTCCCATAGTAAAACAATGTCTCCAACTTTGAAATCTCTGGATCTGGTTTTCTTGTCAAACAAAGATTTCACTTTCTATTGATGAGCAGAGATCCTATCGAAAACGTACAACTTGTCTTCATCTAGATTGTAGAGATACATGATCCTTTTATCCAAAGAACCACTTTGGCCCGGGGTCCTCAATAGCCTTCATCAAGCACAAAGCTGGTAGCTCCACTATCATTGGTAGTTGAGCTTCCACTCCATACACCACTTGAAAATGAGACATCCCAATTGCTCTTTTGGGTGTAATCCTATCTACCCAGAGAGCATCATAAAGCTTCTTGTGCGAGTTTCTCTAAGATTCATTGACAAGCTTCCTTACAATGGTCACCAGATTCTTGTTCGTTGATTCTACTTTTCCATTCCCTTGAGGGTAGTAATGTGAAGAATGAGTAAGTGAAATTCCATACCCGTAGCAAAAATTCATCATCTCAGCAGAAGAAAAATTGGAAGCATTATCGGTCACGATCTTGTTTGGTACTCCAAACCTTACCAAGATGTTTTCCTTGATGAAATTGCATACTACCTCAGAAGTAGTACTCTTGACTAGGATGGCTTCCACCCACTTGGTGAAATAATTTGTGGTAGTCAACACATGAGTATGTCCTGCACTTGAAGATGGGTTGAGTGTTCCAATGAAATCCAAACCCCATTCTTTGAAAGGGTTCTTCAATCACAACTGGCTTAAGTGGTAAGGTGGCCAACTTGGGTCTTCCCACAAAGGTTTGACAAGCTTCACACTTTTCAACCCACTTTGATGCATCTCTAAACAAAGTAGGCCAATAGTATCTTACACGAAGAATTTTGTGAGCAGTGACAGCAGATGAGAAATGACCCCCACAAGCTTGATCATGAAAGGCTGAAAATAGCTTCTTCATTGCACTTTGTCAACACACTTCAAGAATCTTCCATCCACTCCTCGTTTGAACAAAGCATTCTCCCACAACACGTATTGTGCTAACCTTAACTTGATGGCTCTCTTCTCCTTGGTAGTTAAATGAGATGAACACTCACCATAGGTGAGGAAGTGAGCAATATCAGTGTACCATTCATCTGTCGAGCTGAGGAATAGAACAATGGGGACATCAACTTCATCCTGAGGTGTTTCATGACTAGCTCCCTCGGTAATGAGTTCACACAGGCCTTTACCCCAAACTAGCTTTGTTGGTCTGATGTTGAGATCATACTCTTGAACCTTTTCTACCCAATTTCCTCTCTTGGTTCCAAACTTCTGCTCTGTAAGGATAGACTTGATGGTCGTATCGGGAAAAAGCATAACAGAGTGAGAGTTAATAATGTAAAATTGAAACTGCTTAACAACTTTAACTACTGTGAAAGCATGTTTCTCCATCATAGTGTACTTCAACTCATGATTTTTCATAATATAACTCATGAATGCAATTAGGATCTCATGATCTTTAGAATCTTTCTGAGTCAACACAACGGCCAAGGTACTCTCTGTGGCATAGCAATAGATAATAAAATCTTTGCTAAAATCTGGACATGCTAAGATAGGAGTCTTAGCAATGGCTTTCTTAATGCCTTCAAATGCTTCTTTTCCTTCAGAGGACCAACCAAATGTCTTCTTTCCCTTCATCATTTGGGAAATGTTCAAAGTCGGGATGAATCTGCTTTGAATGGGAAGAGGAATCTAATGAATGGCTTGAACTCATTCAGGATCAATCCTGGTTCCTTCTTTAGAGACAACATGTCCCAACATCTTTCCCTCCATGACATACAAAATGGATTTCTTAGGATTCAAAGAGACCCCATGTTCTCTACATTTCAAAATGACTGCCTCAAGGTGTTGAAAGTGATCTACTCAAGTTTTGGAAAACGCAATTAAATCATCTAGATACACAACAATACATTTTCCTTTCAAACCTCCAAAATCCAAATCCATTGCTCTATGGAAGGTGGTACCAGCATTAATGAGACCATCCTATTGTAAGTAAAAGTACCCCAAGGAGTAGTAAAGGAAGTCTTGTGTTGATCTGCAGGTATTGACTTCCACTTGATTGTATCACGACAAACCGTCAAGCATAGACAACATTTTTGCACTGTGATGACTTGTAAAACCCAGTCCATCATGGGTAGAGGATAGTTATCTTTCAAAGAAGCCTAATTTAGATTCTTGAAGTCAACACAGATCCGAATCTCACCATTTTCTTCCTAACAGGCACAATATTAGTAATCCATGTTGAATGATGAATGGGGAAGATGATCTTGGCCTTCAACAACTTCTATATCTCTTGGAAAATGGTGTCAACAATCTTTGGATTGTACTGCCTTTACTTCAGCTTGAAAGGCTTAATCCCAGGTTTGAGGGGAATGAAATGTTGCATTTCTTTTGGTTAAAAATCTTTTAGATCATCATAAGAATAAGCAAGGACATCAACATACCTCTTCAAAAGATTTACCACCTTCTTCTTCTCCTCTTGGGTGCAACACTTTCCAACATTCACCATTTTGGGATCGTAGGACTCCCAATGTTAATCTTTTCATATTCAGCAGACTATTGAGCTCTTTTGGAAGGTTTAGACTTTACATATCTGTCATGTTTATCAAATAATTCCTCCATACTTACAAGCCCTTTAGGGATCTTGTTACCTTTTAGTTTGATACAGCTATCCTAACCCATCTCCTCCTTAACACCTTCTTCATCGGAAGAGACACTCTCTCGAGGTAGATTATCACTTCCCTCAAAATACAATTGATCAAAGTTATCCCTAAGCTCCAAGAAGGAGAGAAAATGTTGGTCATCATTAACATCTTGCCAATTTTTGCATTATCTGGTACACTTGGTCTATGTATCATTTCAATGGTGAATTTTCTGAGAGAAATTAGGATGGGGAATCACCAAAGACCACAAGAAACAAGGAGGAGTCAACCCTAGTGTTCTTCTCTCTTGCACTTTGCTTGATGGAAAAGGCATCAAAGAATTCAATACAATCCCATATTCCTATATTGATTTAATATTTTATTCTTTACTTGAAAAATATCTCTAACTTGCTTAACAACCGGTTCCACATCTCCACAAGCCAGGAGGTTCTTGACACCTCTTTCTTTTGCTGTGTTTAGTCCAAGGATGAAAGCTTCATATTCTACTATGTTGTTTGTATTTTCAAACTATAGCTTGAAGGAGAATGGGTGAATCTTTCCTTCTCAATAAATCAACACCGGACCAGCCCCAACCCCAACACTAGCTAAAGAAGCAGCTTCCATCAAATTCCAAATTCCAAATGTTATTAGGATCATGGGGCACTACCTTAGGATGTTCCACCTCATCCTGAGACATGATCATGTAGTTTCCATGCCCAATATCTTCATAAAGTATTTGTGCCTTGGGATCATTTGTCTTTTGCACAATATATTCTATTTGCTTCTCGGGCAATAGCTTCTTCATCTTTCCATTTATTGGTTAAGGGCATGTGACCAATCCATTTGAATTTCTCCTCCTACATATTTACAGAAATTTCTAATTAACAACATGCCATATGAAGGAGGAATATCAGCTACCAAAATAGTAGCTAAAACCTTCTTCTCCCTTAAAGCAAAGAAAAGCTACTTGTGCATCCTTAATTCTCGTGACCAAAGGCACCTCCCTAATCTCCATGGAATAGCAAGAACCGTGAGTGCATGTGAGGTAAGACCCAAAGCATGAGCCACTTTGGCGAGCATCACATTCTCCAATGCTCTTCATTCTATGACACAGGTTGTTGAGTCTATGACCAACCATGAGGAGGGTCACATAGAATGGTTTGATTTTTCATTAGGTGAGGTGACTATAGCTTCTACAAGATTTGGTTGGGATGTGGAGAATGGAGTGGGAAAAAGAACTTTAGAAGTATTGGATGTAGTCTTGGAGTGGGAATTCACAAAGTGAACCATTTTGGAAAAGGATTTTGGATGAGTTTGATAAAACTCAGCTTACGAAATCTAGATTTTTGTCTTCTTGAGATGGTCAATGATATCAAAAGATCCAGAAGTGGATAGGGTATCATCGGTAGGAATCCTAGGATTATTAGGCTTTGGAGCTGGAGACTAAGAATTTTAAGAAATAGGAGTAGAAGTAGAGGAATTAGCAGAACTCACCTTTTGTGTGGATGCGGTGGGAATAGAATATCCCCTTCTTGTAATCATCTGGAATAGTGGTGGGATACTCCTTAGACTTTTTAGTGGGCTGCATCAATTTTTCTCTTTTATTTGTCTTCTCCCGATTCCTAACAGACATATGACTCGATGTTCATCTCTGCAACTACTTCATCATAATCATATTCTTCATCAATGACTTTGAGTAGTGAAGAAATTAACTTGAGGTTCATCAAGTTCTTCCATTTCTTCCTCAGCCTCTTCCCCAAGTTCTTTAAAGTCTTCATTAACCTCTTCATTTTCAGGTTCCTCAACTTCACAAGTTACATTAACAAGGACCTTGATGGGTGGTCCTTCAATTTCCAACCTTCTCTGAGAAGAAGGAAAATGGTTTCTAGGCTAGAAATTGCTCCTTGGAACGTCTTGATAAGGATCATGTTGAGCCAATTATTTATTAATGGCAATGAGGTCATTGGAAAGCTTTTGCACCACTGATTTGCATTAGCTTCATGAGTAGAGGAAGAGGAAGAAGAAGTTTTGATTTGGAAAGATCTCTTTTCAATTTTCCGGACATGATCAAGTCATCTTCAACACTTTGAATGCTAATCTTTGATCAGCATCCAAATTTACAAGATTAGCTCTTCTCAATACATAGCTTACTTCAGGAAATTGAAAATTTAGGAAGAAACATTTTTGAGTTTGATCCACAGGTTGGGTGTCTAGTGGGATTTTTTTAATCACTTTATTGAACCTAGCCACAAATTTTTTCATGGGCTCTTGTGGTTCTTTCTTGATTTGAGAAATCTAGGCTAGACAAGCATGTACATCTGCTACAGGTTTGAAATGATTCTCAAATCTAGTTCTCATGGTATTCCAATTGGTGATATCCCATACAGGGAGATGGTAAAACCAATCTTCCACATTGTCTTGCAAAGTCTCCACAAAAATCCTCACAGAGACATCCTCATGTTCAACTCCAAGGACTCCACATGCAACTATGAAGGCTGCAATGTGTTCATTAGGGTACACCTTTCCATCACCTCTGAACTTGGGAAAGTTATTTTTGTTACCCCTGGGTAACTCATGCAAAGGTTGAGGAAGGGCAAGAGGCCCAACTCGTTGACCCCAAGGTAATGGAACTACCATCCTTAGAAAAATTACTTGAAGTGGAACTAAAACACCGAGAAAGATTTAAAGCACGAAGATTAGGGATGAGTTTTTCTTGAGGTATATCACTTCCAAAAGCTCTGTGTTTAATATGAGGTGTGATTTTAGAACGATTTCTTCTATTTCCCCTTGTTGAAGGAAGGGGAAAGCCTTGCTGCTCCGAAGTTAAAATTAAGAATCTTCAATTCTAAGAGCCCTTCTACTGCGAGTAAATATTTGAGTCACCAAATAAGAAATGACCAAGAAATTATTCTTTTGAAAACTTTAATTCGTTAAAACTAATCCCTAGTAGAGTCACCAAAAACTATTGTTTTCAAATTAGGACTTTAATGAAAGCAACAGTCAGGGAATAGAAAGTCCCTCCTCTTTAATGGGAGAGGTTCCCTTATTGAAAGCAAATGTAAAAACTATTTACAAATGTACAACTTTCCATTTTGATGAGGAACTCTAATATCATGAAAGTGTTTTAATGCAAAGATAGATCATCAATACAAAATGACAAGAACTAAGGGAAAGAAAAGGTAGAATATAGCAGATCAGGAAATATAGATAGCATAATAGTTCTATAAAATGATGTGTAATGATAATATATAGAACATAATCATTCATATCAAACCACCACATATTATTTCATAGACACAAATTTCTAGAAATGACATCCTTAAGAATACAAAGCTTCTTAATGCAATAAATTAATGACATCCTTAAGAATACAAAATGACGGAAGAACTAAGGGAAAGAAAAGGTAGAATATAGCAGCATCCGGGGAAATATAGATAGCATAATAGTTCCTATAAAATGATGTGTAATGATAATATATAGAACATAATCATTCATATCAAACCACCACATATTATTTCATAGACACAAATTTCTAGAAATGACATCCTTAAGAATACAAAGCTTCTTAATGCAATAAATTAATGACATCCTTAAGAATACAAAATGACAAGAACTAAGGGAAAGAAAAGGTAGAATATAGCAGCATCCGGAAATATAGATAGCATAATAGTTCTATAAAATGATGTGTAATGATAATATATAGAACATAATCATTCATATCAAACCACCACATATTATTTCATAGACACAAATTTCTAGAAATGACATCCTTAAGAATACAAAGCTTCTTAATGCAATAAATTAATGACATCCTTAAGAATACAAAATGACAGAAGAACTAAGGGAAAGAAAAGGTAGAATATAGCAGCATCCTGGGAAATATAGATAGCATAATAGTTCTATAAAATGATGTGTAATGATAATATATAGAACATAATCATTCATATCAAACCACCACATATTATTTCATAGACACAAATTTCTAGAAATGACATCCTTAAGAATACAAAGCTTCTTAATGCAATAAATTAATGACATCCTTAAGAATACAAAATGACGAAGAACTAAGGAAAGAAAAGGTAGAATATAGCGACATCAGGGAAATATAGATAGCATAATAGTTCTATAAAATGATGTGTAATAATAATATATAGAACATAATCATTCATATCAAACCACCACATATTATTTCATAGACACAAATTTCTAGAAATGACATCCTTAAGAATACAAAGCTTCTTAATGCAATAAATTAATGATTCACACACTTTAGACAAGCCAGAGGCAATAAATCGATGTAGATAGAAATAGGAAGGGAAATATTCTATATTGATAGCTTTTGATTCCTTTACACTTTCAAGAATTCTCGAGTTCCCAGCCCCTTGGAATGGAGAGGAGAACTCAATATATAGCTTTACAAAGTGGTTACACTTGATAACCATTTCTTTTAACTAAAAGATTAATTAAGGAAATGCACAATACAAAATCCTTGGCAACCTCTAGAAACTGTTGACCTTGAGCATCAGATACCAACCTTGAAGTAGTCTTTGCTTTCTTTGCTAGAGGAGGAGGAGTAGTACCAAGCAGAGCTACCACAACATCAAAATCAGGCCTTACAAATTGGGAGGAAGATCTCCTTTTCCTGTTGTCTACTAGGGGCTGCACCCAGGAAAAAGAAGAAGAAGAAACAGAGGAGTCAAGGGGTCCGAGTGCAAGAGAACTCATGGCACTCAGATTCTAAACTATTGTTTCCTCTAGTGGGGAAGTGCATGGAACCTCAAGAATTTCCTTTATAGAGGAGTCTGTTAAACTTGGAGGTTTAGTTCTTGATCCTTCCTTCTCCATCTCAATAGTGGTTCCAGGGGTTTCTTCTAGTTCTGTCATCTCATCATCCTCATTCTCAGTTAGAACAATAATGTTCTCTGGCCCAACAGGTAATTCCGATTGTTCCAGAATATTCTCTTCCTTGATTGGTTCTTGCTTATCCTCTTTAACCTTCTTCTGATACACTTGAGTGGAAGAAGGAGTAGACAATTTAGGCTCTTTCATCAAGGAAAGGAGTAGTTTGCTCAAGTACCTCAGTACTAGTCATATGTACTTCCTTCCCAGGTGTGGAAGTTTCTCTTAAAGAATATCTACCCTGGCTCCTCCTGAATTCACAAACTTTTCTATCAAACCAAACCTTAGTTTTGATGAGGAAAGGGGAAATTATCTCATTCAAATCATCTCTCTCCTTGACATACCAATCTAGGGTTTCTAGAGGAGTGTGCTTGATTGATCTTTCATACTCAAAGGATTACAAGCCCTCATCATCATCCACAAGCCCTTCAGGAACCTAGTAGAGGTTGAGGTCTATGATTTGTTACAGAGACAATCTACCAAAATTCCTCCTTGCTTCAAAATAATCAACACAATCAACCTAGTAATCCTCAGTATCAGGATGGTGATGATAAGTTATGCTGAGATTTTGATCAATTAATTTATTTAAATCAAAGCGAGTCCGAGGCCTTGAAAAAATGAACTGTAAGAGGAGTAATAGCCCTTTCTATATTTTGGGCATCTAGGGTTGTCTTGCATGTATAATTCCCCAAGGTGATAGGAAATTTAGACTGTAATCTTCTTCTCTTTGCAAGTTCTATGGAGCTTATCCATTATCTGCACACACCTCGGCTTGAGCCATTTTATCATTACAGAACATGGGAAGCTTGAGAGGTGCACTTTCAAAACAAGCCAATCTGATGTATGAGAACTTTCTAAACTGGATGAAGAAAGCCCCATACTTGGCTATCAGAGCCATAGCCTCATTAGAAAATCTCTTGGCAGTGTCACCCTCCAAAAGTCTCACAATGTACATGGTGAAGGCATCATTTACCCTTCTAAAATTATGCTTCTTGTCTTTGAGGGTGAATTAAGGAAATATGCATAGATGGGTTCATTCTTCCTTCCTTCAATGAAAGTAAAGCCAAACCACTCGTGAGATGCTGCTAAGGTGTACATGAGGTAGGAGTTCATGTAGAATTTTTAGTTTGTTGAACATTTGTGATTGTTCATTACGGTTCCTACTGATAATCTCGGCCCAATTTATGTTTTACTTACCCTCGTAGATGATGCTTATGAAAGGAAACATCCAAAAATGGAAGTTGTTGGTAGAGGGCATTCCCATAATTTGGGCAAGCAGAGTGATGAAATCTGATAGCTCCTCATTAAAATCAACCCTGAACAATGCCTTAGAGAGTTAGGATGCTCCCTTCTTAGGGCACTTTAGCCATGACTTAGCTACCCGAGCCTTATATTTATCATTGTCCTGATCAAATAGGGTCTGAGCTTGAGCAAGAGTAAGAACAATGGATTCTTTTATCTCAGGAATGTGTAGGGCAGCAGCGATGGTGGCAACATCTAGTTTTGCAATCAATTCTCCATGCACATTAACAACCTCCTTGGTATCGATTGAAATGAGCTCCATAGGCGAGCATGGTGTCGGCACACTACACAGAGATGGGAAAACTAGTAGCATATGTGATTCCACTATCATTGATCATTTGGGCCATGGGAGTAGGGTTGTCGCATGTTAACCTACCCCAGAAATCATCAAAATCCAAGTGTTGAACTTCACTATCCCCAATATTAGGTATAGAGGTCTCCAGAGGTGACAGATGCTCGTGCCCTTGAAACTTGATCTTCATTTTTATAGTGCACAGAGGAACAGCCTTCAAAGAACAGATTCACGATAAAAATGCAAAGGGATATAGGAAGATGAAAAAATGACTCACTTTTGTAAGAACGTGGGAAAGAAATAATGAGCAAGTAATGTGATAGATGCATAGATGGGGTCCCTTTAAATAGTTTTTAGGAGAGAGAAGATCATAAATGCGCATTAAATACACCTTGCACCAAATCAAAAATGTGAAATGCAGGAAAAGTAGAAAAAACCGGCCCAGACAGTCTATGGGACATTGGGACATGTGGGATGCAAAAACCCGATTCGGCTGACGGGTGATATAGGGAATACGAGACCAAAAGAGCATGGGAAATCATTGGACACGAAATGTAAAGGATACAAAGACTGATTCAGGTGATTGGGCGATGTGGGTGAATCGGAAAATAGGAGGCCCAGGGAACTTGGGACATGAGGGACAAAAATGCATGACAAACACGTAAGTCACTAAAATGACTCCAAACAAACATAATTTTACCATCTCTTCAAACTTCCAACATTACCAAAACACTTCTAAAGTTTTTGTCCCCTCAATTTAGATCATCATAAGAATAAGCAAGGACATCAACGTACCTCTTCAAAATATTTACCACCTTCTTCTTCTCCTCTTGGGTGTAGCACTTTCCAACATTCACCATTTTGGGTTTAGCAAGACTCCCAATGTTAATCTTTTCATATTCAACAAACTGCTAAGCTCCTTTGGAAGATTTAGACTTGAAATATAAGTCATGTTTATCAAATAATTCCTCCAGACTTACCAACCCTTTAGGGATCTTGTTACCTTTTAGTTTGATACACCATCCCGATCCATCTCCTCCTTAACACCTTCTTCATTGAAAGAGACTCTCTCGAGGCAGATTTTCACTTCCCTCAAAATACAATTGATCAAATTTATCCCTAAGCTCCAATAAGGAGATCAAATTTAAGTCATCATTAAAATCTTTCCAATTGTTTGCATTATCCGGTACACTTGGTCTATGTATCATTTCAATGGTGAAATTGTCCTTAGCGAAATCGGGATGAGGAATTAGTAAAGACCACTGAAACAACTAAGGAGTCAACCCTAGTGTTCTTCTCCCTTTGCACTGCTTCGATGGAAAAGGCATCAAATAATTCAATAGAATCCCAGACCAGATTCCTATAGTGCTTTAACCTTCTATTCTTTACTTGGAAAAGATCTCTGACTTGCTTGACAACCAGTTCCACATCTCCACGAGCCAAGAGGTTCTTCACACCTCTTTATTTTGTTACATTCAGTCCAAGGATGAGAGCTTCATATTCTGTTGTGTTATTTGTATTTTCAAACTGTAGCTTGAAGGAGAAAGGATGAATCTTTCCTTCTCGAGAAATCAACACCACACTAGCCCCAGCCCTAGCACCAGCTGAAGAGAATTTTCCATCAAATTCCAAATTCCAAATGCTATTAGGATCATGGGGCACTACTTTAGGATGTTCCACCTCATCCTGAGACATGATCATGTAGTTGTCATGCCCAATATCTTCATAAAGTATTTGTGCCTTGGGATCATCTGTCTTTTGCATAGTATATTATATTTGCTTCTCGAACATGACTTCTTCATCTTTCCATTGACTGGTATAAGGGCATGTGACCAATCGATTTGACTTTATCCTCCTACATCTTTATATAAATTTCTACTTAATAGCATGCCATATAAAGGAGGAATATCAGCTACCAAAATAGTAGCTAAAACCTTCTTCTCTAGTAAAGAAGCAAAAGCTACTTGTGCATCCTTAATTCTCCCGACCAAAGGCACCTCCCTACTCTCCATGGAATAGTAAGAACTGTAAGTTCATGTGAGGGTAAGACCCAAAGTGTGAGCCACTTTGTCGGGCATCACATTCTCGAATGCTCCCGAGTCTATGACACGATTCTTGAGTCTATGACCAACCATGAGGAGGGTCACATAGAATGGTTTGATTTTTTCATTAGGTGAAGTGACTGCAGCTACAAGATTTGGTTGGGATGTGGAGGATGGAGTGGGAAAAATACCTTTAGAAGTATTGGATGTAGTCTTGGAGTGGGAATTCACAAATTGAACCATTTTGGCAAAGGTTTTTGGATGAGTTTGATAAAACTCGCTTCGAAATCTAGATTTTTGTCTTCTTGAGATGGTCAATGATATCAAAAGATCCAGAAGTGGATGGGGTATCATTAGTAGGAATCCTAGGCTTATCGGGTTTTGGAGCCGGAGAATAAGAATTTTTAGAAATATGAGTATAAGCGAGTAATTAAGCGAGAACTCACCTTTTGTGTGGATGCAATGGGGGAATAGGAGGTCCCCTTCTTGTAATCACTTTGGAATAGTGGTGGCATACTCCTTAGACTTTTTAGTGGGTTGCATCACTTTTTCTCTTTTGTTTGTCTACTCTGAGTCATAACAACATATGACTCATTGTTCATCTATGTCACTACTTCATCATAATCATCTTCTTCATCAATGCCCTCAGTAGTGAAGAAATTAACTCGAGGTTCATCAAGTTCTTCCATTTCTTCCTCACCTCTTCCCTAAGTTCTTCAAAGTCTTCATTGACCTCTTCTTCTTCAGGTTCCTCAACTTCACAAGTTGCATTAACAGGGACCTTGATGGGTGGTTTTCGATTGCCAACCTTGTTTGAAAAGAAGGCAAATGGTTTCTTGGCTGGAAATTCCTCCTTGGAACGTCTTGATAAGGAGCATTCGAGCCAATTGTTTTTAATGGCAATGAGGTCATTGGCAAGACTCTACACTAACTGATCTACATTAGCTCCGGAATAAAGGAAGAGGAAGAAGAAGTTTTTGATTTGGAAGGATCTCTTTTCAATTTTCCGGACATGATCGGTCATCTTCAACAACGATGCCTAATCTCGATCAACATCTAAAGTTACAAGATTGGCTCTTCTGAATGCATAGCTTACTTTAGGAAACTAAGCATTTAGGAAGAAACAATTTTTAATTGTATCCACGAGTTGGGTGTCTAGTGGGATTTTTTTAATCAGTTTATTTAACCTAGCCACAAGTTCTCTCATGGGCTCTTGTGGTTGTTTCTTTATTTAAGAAATTTGGGCTAGCAAAGCATGCACATCTTACGTGGGTTTGAGACGATTCTCAAATCTAGTTTTCATGGTATTCCAATTGGTGATGGCCCTAGTAAGGAGATGGTAAAACCAATTTTCTCCATTTTCCTACAAAGTCTCCACAAAAAGCCTCACAGAGACATCCTCATGTTCAACTCCAAGGACTCCACATGTAACTATGAAGGCTGCAATGTGTTCATCAGGGTGCACCTTTCCATCACCTCTAAACTTGGGAAATTTCTTTCTGTTACCCCTGGGTAACTCATGCAAAGGTTGAGGAAGGGTAAGAGGCCCAACTTGTTGACCCCAAGGTAATGGAACTGCTATACTTAGAAAAATTTCTTGAAATGGAACTAAAACACCAGCAAGAATTAAAGCATGAAGATTAAGACTAAGTTGTTCTTGAGGTATACGACTCCCAAAAGCTTTGTCTTTAATAGGAGGTGTGCTTGTAGAATGAGCTCTTATGTTTCCCCTTGTTGAAGGAAGGGGAAAGCCTTGCTACTCCGGAAGTTGAAATTGAGAATCTTTAATTCCAAGAGCCCTTCTACCGTGAGTAAATCTTTGAGTCACCAGATCAAAAATGATCAAGAAATTGTTCTTTTGAAAAATATAATTCGTTAAAATGAATCCCTAGTAGAGTCACCAAAAACTGTTGGTTGTCAAATTAGGACTTTAATGAAAGAAACAATCAGGGGACAAAAAGTCCCTCCTCTTTAATGGGAGAGGTTCCCTTATTGAAAGCAAACGGAAAAACTATTTACAAATGGACAACTTTCCATTTTGATGAGGAACTCTAATATCATGAAAGTGTTTTAATTTAAATATAGATCATCAATACAAAAGGACGGAAGAACTAACGGAAAGAAAAGGTAGAATATAGTAGCATCGATGAAATATAGATAGCGAGAATAGTTCCTATAAAATGTTGTGTAATGATAATATATAGAAACAGAATCATTCATACCAAACCACTTGATATTATTTCATAGACACAAAGTTCCAAAAATGACATCCATAAGAATACAAAGCTTTTAATGCAATAAATTAATGATTCACACACTTTAGACAAGCTAGAGGCAATAAATTGATGCGAGATAGAAACAAGAAGGAAATCTTACGTATTGATAGCTTTTGATTCCTTTACACTTTCAAGAATTCTCAAAGTTCCCATCCCCTTAGAATGGTGAGGAGAGATCAATATATAGCTTTGTAAAGTGGTTACACTTGGTAACCATTTCTATTAACTAAAATATTAATTAAGGAAATGCACAATACAAATTCCTTAATTAAATTACAAGGAGATCGGCACTAAAAATATAAGAAGAGAATGAAGAGCCAGAAGTAGAGACATCTAATTATGGCTGAGGGGACACACGAATTTGAGGATCCGATGCCTGAATATTTTCAATGCTTCTACTATCTCCATGCCTCTTGGAATTTTTGTGTTGGAAGTAGCATGTGTCCATGTGCCTAGACATTTCTCCATATCTTTATCAAACTCGGTATGCTCCAGATATTCTTTATTAGCCTCGGTAATAGATGAATGAAGAGAACAAATGTATTTCATCTTCTCCTTAGTAAATGAATTTTCTTTGAACAAATTGCCCTTGATAAAGGTTCTAAATTGAGCCTTGATTTCTTGAAGAGAGAGAGAGAGAGAGAGAAAAACACCTATAGTTTCATCCTGAAGATGGTAGTGGATATCTTTGAAGGCAGATAAAACACAAGTTTTAAAGGACTCCCCTTTTTGCCACACATTCCTCAATTCTCCCAATGCTTCCTCCAAAACCTTTATCTTCCACTCAATGTTGAAGATCCATGTCCTTGACAAGTTATTCTTGGCATCATCAAACACATTGTTGGCCAACAGGATCTTCTCATCGGTTTGGCCCATTAGATGGAGGTCTACAATACATCCACTCCAGACCTTCAGCTCCTTGTCCATGGCTTTGATTGAGGAAGTGAGTTTCTGCTGCAAATTGATCACCTTCTCATTGGTTTTGAAGGCTTCCTCAATGAAATTCAAACCTGCTATAGTCATATCATCAACCATGGCTTCCACAACCTTCCCATAAGTTGAATACTGTGTATATCTTTGATGTTTTGAACTTCATCCTTGCTGAGAACCATGGGAGGTGGAAGAGTGGCCAACGGGGCTAGATCCAAAACTTTATCTTTGGCCAACAATGATTTGATAAAATTGGAAAGAACTTGATTATATTCTTCCAACTACTCCATGGTTTGTTTTCCTTTCTCAACCCATTCAATAACCTTAGTGATAGTTTCCCAAAGGTTATGAACCTCACTCTCAGGTGTAGATTCTCCCAGTGGAATTCTAGAAAGCTCCAAGTTAGAGATCAAAAGATCCTTCTCCTCTTTATCCACCCTAGGTCACAACCTCTAGAAACTACTGGCCTTGAGCATCAAATACCAACCTTGAAGTAGTCTTTGCTTTCTTTGTTGGAGGAGGAGGAGTAGTACCAAGCAGAGCTGCCACAACATCAAAATCAGACCCTACAAATCGGGAGGAAGATCTCCTTTTCCTATTTTCTACTAGGGGCTGCACCCAAGTAAAAGGAAGAAGAAGAAACGGAGGAGTCAAGGGATCCAAGTGCAAGAGAACTCATGGCGATCGAGTCTAAACTATGGTTTCCTCTAGTGGGGAAGTTCATGGAACCTTAAGAATTTCTTTTCGAGAGGAGCCTCATTAAAGTTGGAGATTTGGTTTTGATCCTTCCTTCTCCATCTCAGTAGTGGTTCTAGGGGTTTCTTCTAGTTCTATCATCTCATCATCCTCATTCTCACTTAGAACAATAATGTTCTCTGGCCCATAGGAAATTTTGAGTGCTCCAGAAGAGTCTCTTCCTCGATTGGTTCTTGCTTAACCTCTTTGACCTTCTTTTGATACACTTGAGTGGAAGAAGGAGTAGACAATTCAAGCTCTTTCATCAAGGAAGAAGGAGGAGTTTTCTCAAGTACCTCAGTACTGGGCGTATGTACTTCCTTCCCATGTGTGGAAGTTTCTCTTGAAGAAGATCTACCTGGCTCCTCCTGAATTCACAAACTTTTCTGTCAAACCAAACCTTAGTTCTGATGATGACAAGGGCAATTATCTCACTCAAATCATCTCTCTCCTTCACATACCAATCTAGGGTTTCTAGAGGAGTGTGCTTGATTGATCTTTCATACTCAAAGGATTGCAAGCCCTCATCATCATCCACAAGCCCTTCAGGCACCTGGTAGAGATTGAGATCTAAGATTTATTGCAGAGACAATCTACCAAAATGCCTCCTCCTGGCTTCAAAATCATCAACACAATCAACCTAGTAATCCTCGGTATTTGTAGTGCCCACTTCCCTTTGACACTGTTTAGATACTGATTTTGACACTACTGATCATATTTTGGGACATTATTATGTTTTGATGTAGTATGATGTGTATATGCTAGATCATGGGTTATTATGGACATTATTATGTTTTGTTTAGTATGATGGTTAGATGTTAGACTATGGATTAGTATTGATCTGGATTCAATTATTATGCTTGATGATCATTGAGACATTACTATTATTATGTGGATGATGATATACTGGTTGACATGGATAGGTTATTAATGATTGATTTTAGACATGTGACATTTGATGTTATGAATAGCTCTAGTATAGAGATTCATTGGATAATGATATAGTTACAAATGGAATTCAAATGATGATGTTAAATTCTTGATATTGTCGTGATTTGGATTTAATCTTTATATGTTGCTTATATCATTTGGATGTTCTGATGTGGCCACGAGGCTGAAGGAGGTATTGTTATTTTACGGTTAAAAATCACAACAATGTCGGGACTGGAGACTAACCATATTGGAATTCTGTGTGAAATCAACAAGGTCACCATGGCAACTGTGTTTGATTTGTGTGTTGAGTTGTGTTAGGATTTCCCATGGGGGGGGGGGGATTTCCATTATTGTGACCATGGGGCATATGTGTGTTTTATTTGTATGTTCCCTTTTATTATTGTTGTGTGTATTTTTATTTGTAAGGTGTTCTTTCTTTTAATTAATTTAAATGTGATAGTTTAATGTGGGAGTCATATAGTTAAATTTTAATTAAAATAATTGGGATGAGGGATGTAAGAATTAAAGTTGTAGTCTTAATTAATAATTAAATTTGATTTATAACCTTATGATAAATAAATAAATCTTTGTGTCAAAGATTGTAATAAATAAATGTCATAGATATTAATGCATGTGTAAGAGGATGTAAAAGAGTGTGTAAGTTACCATGTAAGGATGTGTAAGAATTTGTAAGAGTTGTAAGGCAGATTTTGGAAGGTCAAACACTCCATCTCTTTTGAAATTCGAAATCTACCTTGGAGGACAAATTTGGAGGCTTGTGGGACAAGTTAAACTTGTCCCACACCTCTCAAAAACCTCCACCAACCATGCCTATGGTCTTGGAGTCAAAATAAATCTATTTTATTATGTTTTGATATGATTTTGTGTAAGAATTGATTGCTATTGTCTTACAAATTTTTAATGCATTCCTTTTTGGAGTATGGGCTAAATTGAAGTATGTAAGTGGTTTGTCATTCACATTTATTGTGATTTATTTGTTGATGTTGATCCTTTCTTGGGGGTTGAGGAAAAATGATGTGGCATCCCACTTGGAATCCACATCATCCTCTCCCCACCCTCTCCTTTAAAAATTTGAATTCCTCCTCATTTTGAGGTTGTTGAAACATTTCACTCTCTCCCCTTGGGCCGAATTTTCTTCTTGTTGGAGCTTGCTTTGTGGAAGAAGTGGATTTTCTTGTGCATGCTTTCTTCTTGCTATTTTGGGACTACATTTGATCATCAAAGAACTGTTGTTTTGGAAAACAAATCTCCATTATGGAGAGGTAGGTTCTTATCCATTTTAATTTGTTGTTTCTCCCCTTTCTTGCATGTATTATTGAATGGTTTTGTGTTTGCATTCTTGGATGGATGGGTAGAATGCTTAGGGAAAGGTGTAGAGAGAAGACTATGAGGTTTTATCAAAGGAGGGATAAGGGAATTGCCATTGGCACTTGTTCTTTGTGGAGGGAATGTTGGTTTGGGATCCACCTAGGAAAATAATATGCTTGCATTTCTTACTTTGGGGGAGGGGGTATAAGGGATAAATTTGGAGGAGGGATAAGGTTTATGGGATGGTTATGTTTTTTTTTGGCGGTTTGTTTTGGTGGATGCCCAATTCCAACATGGGAGGCATAAGGAGACCTCCATAGCTCTTGCTCTTGTTTGGCTTGCTTGTTCAAGCCTATGTGTTGTATGATTGTTTTCAATTGCAGTTGGGAACTGTTGTCTTGTTTGAACTGTGCTTTGTATTGTTGTTATGTAATATGAAAAGAATGTTGTTTGTTGTGAAAGAATCCTTGTTGCTATGTGTTGATGTTCATACCTTTTTCCAATATGGTTGGGGCTCGGGGCCAATGGGGAAAGATGGCTTCTCTTTTCCCATTGGGTATCTTGGTTGGGTGGAGAGCGTTGCCTTTCCCCTTCCTTGTTGTGATCAAAGTTGCGAAGAAGATGAAAGAAGGTAAAATCAGCATGCTGCTATTTGGAGGAGAAAAAATTACAGTTTGACAGTCATCTCCTTGAGTAAAATTGAATGTAACCCTTCCCACTTAGAGTGGATGAATGTATTGATATTGAAATGTGAAGTGTTTACATTGAAATTGGAAGTTGTAATTGATTTGAGAAATGTAGAGAAGAAATACAATTTTTTGTCTTACTTTGGAAAGAAATGTAATGTATATTCTATACTTTGTATTTTGAAATGTGAAAATCAATCAAATTGGAAAGGAATTCAATTGTAAAGTTATTTGAATGACCAATAAAGAATGGTATTGTTTCTTTTAACATTGGTATGGCAATGTATGCTAGATTGTATTGTTGTCCATGAATGAAATTTTGTTTTGAAAAATAAATAGAATCCTTTGTTTTTGGAATGTTGAAAAAGATGCATATGGAATGGAAAACAACGTTATTTTTCCTTGCAAATATGTATATTAAAGTTGAAATCAGAAATGTAGTTCCATTTAGAATTGGATGGATGATTTAAGAAGCATTGTAATTGATTAAGCTAGAAATTTATGCACATTCTAATACAAATGGCTAAATCAATTGAAAGGAATAACTCACTGTTTCAAAGTTTAAATATGGCATCTTTCCTTTTAAATAAAATGAGCAGTTCATAGTTACAATTAGAAATCAACTTTAAAATACCATAGGTTAACATGCTAAGACCATATTAAACTCAACTTGACAAAGAAAACTTGAGGAAACAAATCAACCTTTCCAAATTTGAATCAATCTCCTTTCCTAAGTTGTTTTTCTGTCCCTTGTTGGAGAAAAACACAACTTGAATAATTGAACAAATTGACTCCACTAAAACATTCTAAATCTGCTCTATTTTGATCCTCCATGTCTGGTTGGCATGTTGAGAGAAGGAAGAGTTCAAATTTTATTAAAAATTGCAAGTTTGAAACTGCCAGCTTCAAATTAAAACCCTGCAGATTGTTTTCTAAAAATTTACCCTTAAAACTTCACCAAAAATCAAAATTGATGACTCCTGTGCAAAGAGGACTCAGAGCTTTCCAAAAGTCCTCGTTTTCCCAAAATGGAGTTTCCTATCAAAAGTTATGGCCATTTGAAGTTTCACTTCAAAATGGCCATCCCAAACTGAAAATGAATTAATTTAACTTTAGAAAAATTTAAATTTTGACTTTGGAAAAATTTCCCAAAAAGGTCCACGGCCCCGCCACCCTCTCATCCAATCAGGTGATGCCATGTGGCATCTTGGAGGGGTGGAATTTTTGAAGACTTAGATTTTTTTGAAAATTTTGTCTTTGGAAGATTTTCCAAATTTTCCCCACAACTCCACAGTCCTACACCAATCACGTGCTGACACATGGTAGGGAGGGCCCGCGGGTAAAAATTGAAAACTTAACTTTTTGACTTGGGAGAAATTTCACGTTTTTCTCCGCATTCCCATGGCCCCGCACCAATCACGTGCTGACACGTGGCTTGGCGGTCGCGCGGAAGAAAACTCCAACTTTTGGTCTTTGGGAAAAATTTTAATTTTCCCCCATGGCCCCTACCCCCATGACCAATGGGGTGATGACACGTGTCCCCATGGGCGCGCATAGGCCGCGTAAATATTTTGGGTTTTTCGGCCCCTTTGGCATGAAATCCATTTTACCTCCGCCGACCCATTGACCCATGTCCAATCACGGGATGCCACATGGCCCTTTTTGCGTGGTCGGGGGTTCGAGACAAATTTTTCCTTTGGAAAAATTTGGATTTGTGTTTAGGAAAAATTTTAAATTTTCCCCTTAAGCCCACGGACTTCCCAAGGGAAAATTTCCCCCTAACTCCACCAAGCCATAACTCGAGTTCTACAAGGAGTTAGGAGGACTTCTTTATATGGTTGGAAAGGTGAGAGAATTTCCTATCCAATGAGCATAATTTAGGAAAGTTTTGATGAATCTAAATGTGAGAAAAATCTGGTTGAAGTTCTGAGCCTGTTAGAGAGCAGGCATGGGGGTAAATTGCTCCCTGAACCTAAGCAAAACATGTAACCCTAAAATTTGAAATTTATGAACTTGTTATAAGTTGAAAATGGAAATCTTGTGTTGGGTAATTAGAATCTGTTCCGGAACCTGTTAGTTCAAACTGATGCCTTGCAACTTGGTTGTAGACTCTTCTAATCAAAAAAATTTATTCCATAATTTTCCCAACTAATTCCTAGTTTGTTTCTTGGTCTCAAGTGGTTGTTTGAAGTGGGCATTACAATATTAGGACAATAGTTGATGATAAATTATTCTAAAATTTTGATGAATGAATTTCTTTAAATCAAAGCAGTCCGGCTTGAAAAAATGAATTATAAGAGGAGTAATAGCCCTTTCTATATTTTGGGCATCTAGGGTTGTCTTGCATGTATAATTCCCAAGGTGATAGGGAAATGAAGACCTGTAATCTTCTTGTCTCTACAGGTTCTATGGAGCTTATCTAGCTATCTGCACACCTCAACTAGAGCCATTTTATCATTACAGAACATGGGAAGCTTGAGAGGTGTACTTTCAAAACAAGATAATATGATGTATGAGAACTTTATAAACTGGATGAAGAAAGCCCCATACTTAGCTATCAAAGCCATAGCCTCATCAAAAATCTCTGGCAGCGGTGTCACCCTCTAAGATTCTTATAATGTACATGGTGAAGGCATCATTTACCCTTCGAAATTATTATAACTATTTTTAGGGTGAGTTGAGGGCAATATGCATAGATGGGTTTATTCTTCCTGCCTTCAATGAAAGTGAAGCCAAACCACTCGCGAGATGATACCAAGATATACATGAGGTAGGAGGTCATGTATAATTTTTTAGTTTGTTGAACATTTGACAGTTGTTCAGTTAGGTTCCTACAGATAATCTCAGCCCAATTTATTTTTTTCTTACCCTCGCAGATGATGCTTATAAAAGGACACATCCAAAAATGGAATTTGTTGGTAGAGGGTATTCCCATAATTCGGGTGAGAAGAGTGATGAAATCTGATAGCTCCTCATTGAAATCAACCCTGAACAATGCCTTAGAAAGTCGGGACGCTCCTTCTTAGGGCACTTTAGCCATGACTTAGCTACCCGAGCCTTATATTTATTGTTGTCCTGATCAAATAGGGTCTGAGCTTGAGCAAGAGTGAGAACAATGGAGTCTTCTATCTTAGGAATGCGTAGGGCAGTGGCGATGGTGGTAGCATCTAGTTTTACAATCAATTCTCCATGCACATTAACAACCTCCTTGGTATCTAGATTGAAATGAGCTCCATAGGCGAGCACGGTGTCGACACACTGCACGAGATGGGAAAACTAGCAGCATATGTGATTCCACTTGTCATTGATCATTTGGGCCATGGGAGCAGGGTTTTCACATGTTAACCTACCCAAAAATCATCAAAATCTAAGTGTCAAACTTCACTATCCCCAATATTAGGTACAGAGGTCTCCAGAGGTGACAAATGCTCATGCCCTTGAAACTTGATCTTCATTTTTACAGTGCACAAAGGAATGGCCTTCAAAGAACAGTTCACGATAAAAATGCAAAGGGATACGAAAAGATGGAAAAATGACTCACTTTTGCAAGAATGCAAGCAAGCAATGTGAAAAATGCATAGACGGTGATCCCTTTAAATAGCCGTTCAGGAGAGAGAAGATCATAAATGCACATTAAATACACCTTGCACCGACTCAAAAAGGTGAAATGTGGGAAAAGTAGAAAAAATTGGCCTAGACAGTCCATGGGACATTGGGACATGTGGCACCCAAAAACTGATTCGACCGTGCGAGGCGTGCGGGAATACGAGACCAAAAGAGCACGGGCAGGTCCCAAGGCATAGAAACGTGAAGGACATGAAGACTGATTACAGCCGATTCGGCCGTGCGGTGAATCGGTGAATAGGAAGCCCGAGGGAACTTGGGACATGAGGGAAAAAAATGTCCTGCAGAGACCCGTAAGTCACTAAAATGACTCCAAACAAATGGAATTTTACCATCTCTTTGAATTTCCAACTTTACCAAAACACTTCTAAAGGGTTCCAACTCAAAATTTTCAAATTTTTCAACTTTCAAAAGAGGGGAATTTTGAGGGGACAACAGTATCACCCCAAGTTTTACCTCTTTTAGTAGGCTTATCCATGGGAATCCCATTTCCTACCAAACCTATATGTTTAATTAATCAATTAAGATCCTTTAAATCCCTAAACCTCATTATGTACTAATAATATCCAAATATTCCAATTAAATCACATCACCCCACTCAATCAAATAGTTTCCCCACCATCAAAATCATGAACCCCACTCAATTAAATCAAATATATTATCTCACCTAATCATTCAAATCATCCCCCACTCACTTTACCAGTGGTTACTTTATCAAACCCCATTTACTGTTAACCCCTAAGCTACCCTATATCCAAGCTATAAATATAAGTCTTCCCCCTTTTCAAAAATAAGAAGAATAATATGAAATATTTGTATATTTTGAAACTAGAAGTTTTTAGAAAAGAGAAGAAAATTCTGAAATAAGTTTTGCAAGTTTGAGGTCGAGGAAAACCTTTTCCATTGTTGGAAGTTAGAGGTGAGGAGTGTTGGAGAAATTTTTGACATTTTTCTTCATCTTGTCATCCCGATGCCCATTTCATCTCCATATTATAGGACCAGTAAGTCCCCTTGTCATTCTAGTTACTTGGTATTTTGTATTTCATTGTTTCAAAGATGCTATCTATTGTTCATTATTTATTTCCATCTTTAGACACATGGGTTGACATCCTCCAAGGGAATCCATAGCCTCTTGGAACCAGCATTTTCTAGAAACCCCGCATCTTATTAACTAATCACATATGTTTTAGTCTTGTAGATATTATCATAAATCCATCTTCTTGGCACTCACGTACATCCATATCTACATCTAAGGTCCTAATCCCTCCATCATTAGAAGTTGTTGGTGGCTTCTAGTATCGGAACTCACCGACATGAGAACAAATTTTCCTATACAACGGAAGAACCGAGAGGTATTGATTCTACAAAATGATCATGTTATAGCATATGAGAGAAGAAAACTCAAGTTACATGAGTTTAATTATTCTTCCCATGACCTAGAGCTTGTTGTCATAGTTCATGCACTTCAAGTATGGAGACATTATATTTTAGGAAGACCTTTTGAATTAAATATTGATCATCTTGGGCTGAAGTATATTTTCACTCAGCCAAATCTGAATGCAAGACAGAGAAGATGGTTAAATTTTTGTCACAATATGATTTTGACATAAGTTACATTAAAGGCAAAGAAAACATAGTGGCAGATGCACTAATTCGTAGGAAACATATTTATGCACTTATAACTTTGAGAACTCAGTTTAAAGATGAGGTAAAAAGTGTCATGGAATCTAATTTATACTTTCAACAAGTAAAAATAGAACTTGCTACAGATCCTAATGATGCAAGATATAAAGGTTTTAACTTTGACAATGAAGGCATTTTAAGATATGAAAAGCGGGTATGCATAGCTTCGAGGAATGAGTTAAGGATAAAGGTAATGATGGAATTTCATAATTCACCTTATTCGGGACATCCTAGTATTACAAAACGCTTGCTAATGTAAAATAGCAATATTTTTGCAAAGGGATGAAGAAAGACATAACTGATTTTGTTTCACAGCATTTGGAATTTCAGTGTGTTAAGGCTGAGCATATGCACCTAGCTGGTTTATTATATCCTCATAGCATACCATAATATAAGTGGCAAGTAATTAGCATGGATTTTGTTCGGGGGTTTCCTACGTCTGAGAAATAAACACGATGTCATTTCAGTTGTAGTTGATGAATTGACAAAAGTAGAACATTTTAATGTTGGTAATCTTAAATATGATGCACCTATTTTAGCGAAAAGATTTGTGCCTAAAATTTTTAGATTACATGGAGTACCTAAATTCATTATATCTGATAGGGACCCTAGAATTACATCTCATTTCTAGAAAACACTAAATGCAGCCTTAGGAACAAAACTAAATTTTAGTTCCGCATACCATCCAGAAATAGATGGTCAAACTGAGAGATTTAATCAAGTTTTGGAAGATATGTTATGAATGTGTTGCATGGATCAGCAATGAATGTGTTGCATGGATCAGCGTACAAATGGGAATAATACATTCCTTTAGTTGAATTTTCTTACAACGGTACATATCATGCCTCTTTAAAAATGGCACCTTTCAAAGCATTGTATGGAAGGAAATTCGAACTCCAGTTAGTTGGGATAGCATTGAAGATAGAGAGGTAATTGGACCTAAAATTCTTACTTGAAATGGAACAACAAGTTAAAATGATTTGTGAATGATTAAAAGAAGCTGCGGATAGGTAGAAAATTTATGCAAATCTGAAAAGGATTGATAAGAAATTTGAACTTGGTGAAAAATTATTTTTACGTGTTAAGCCTAAAAAGAGTTGTATAACCTTTGGCAAGGTAGCAAAACTATCATCTCATTTTGTGGGAATTTTTGAAATTGTTGAAGTGATTAGCCCTGTAGCTTGTCACTTAGCATTACCTCCCGCTTTTTCACGAATGCATGATGTTTTTCATGTTTCTTTTCTTAAGAAATACGTTTCAGATTTATCACATGTGTTATATTGGGATTCCTTGTAGGACCAAGACCTAGGAATAATCGTGGTTGAACCCATAAGAGTGTTGGAAACTCACCAATTGCACTTATGAAATCATGAAATTAGTTAATGCAATGTTCAGTGGGACCATTTTAATGAAGAAAGTGCAACATGGGAAAACCTTAAGGACATGAAAATTACTTTTCCTCATTTATTTGAATAGAATTAATTCGATATTGGAAACAATTAAAGACTTTTTAAAATCTATATTTAATTTTTGTCAATTTTGGGTAGGTACTATATTTTTATTAGTACTAAAACAGCTATTTTAATGTTGTAATAAATTATGAAAACTTGAATTCCTCAAATCTGGTTTTTGTTTGAGAACTTATGGATAAAAGAACTATAATTATGATTATTTTTCTTGTTTAATAATATGGACAGAGATAATCATCGAGAGGATGATGCTTTTAGGAGGGATGTATGTAATGCCTCTAACATGGTTTATATCTATGATGACTTCTGTACTCGAGGTTACAAACATTGATATGTGATTCTTGTTTGAAGATGATGTACTCTTGTGAACTAAGTAATCATGTTTTCTGTAGATAATATGTTATCTTCTGAAATAGATACAATTCTGCCATGTCTTTTTGATTCAAAAATGAAGTATTTAATTTCCTCTTATGTTGAATGTTCACTGCATGTGGATAGAGGAAATTGATTCATCTTAAACTTGTTTATGGTCTTTATGGAATTTGAAATTTTGTTCAGTATTAATGATTTCTGATGCAAGATAGCTATACCTTGGATCAATTTCAGTGATCCAAGGCATGCTTTTGATTTCATGACATCAAGGTCATCTTGACCTAGCTAGGTAGAATATTAGATTTCTAAACCTATGTTACCACGGGATCACTGGTAATCTTTATTTCTCACATCCTTCTTAAGTGATCCAAGAACATCATTTTGATTCTTCTTTTGGTAAGATTTAATTTGATAATTTTAACAATTATTAAGGGAACCTAATTAAATTTAAGTTCCTAAGTTGTGAGCTTATCCTAAGTTTAAACTGGATGATATTATTATTTTGGTTTGATTATGGAATGGAGCAATTCTATGTCTTGTAACTAAGATACCCTAAAATTAAATTAATAAACTAACTTAAGGACCTAAGTTGGTTTATAATCTAAGGTTTAATGAACCTAACCTAAGGCAATGGACTAGCCTAAAGGGATGACATGGACGACATACTAAGAGGTGTTAGTGGCACCAATTTCTAAGGTATTAAAGAGGTTTAAATGTGGCATTAAACTCTATTACCGCCAATTTTGGTGAGTGCATGAAAGGTTACCAAAGGTTGAGTTATCACCTATGTTAAAGTTTGGTTGTATGGAAGTGTTGAACTTAGCTATAGCCAACTTGGAGTTTGCGAAGGAGGGAGATAAGGAAGGACTCTGTTAGTCCTATTTGCATTAATTGATCTCGGCCATTGCAAAAAAATTCCTAGGAAATAGGAGAAGTTGGAGAAAAAGGTGGTTTTTAGTTTGTCATTGTTCATTTGGTTTTTGTGAGCTTTGTAGCTCTACATGTATTTTTTCATTTTCAAACCTCCGGTTCAAATTTGTGCATGAATATTTTTTCCTCCCATAGAGGTGATGGTAACAGTAAGATAGAAAGTTATAAGAGGAAGAAAGGGAAAGTTTTAGAGCTGGTTTTTGGTGTTTTTGTGGAAAATTTTCTATCGAGGTTCTACTTGAAGATTTGCAACAAGGAATAGAAGACAGAGCTCTATCGAAATGATAGGCCCTATATCTTTAAAATATTTTGTTTTTATTTAAATTTCTTCATTAAAAGAACTCTACTCATCATTGGAAACTCTCTGTTCTGGTTTTGTGTATTCTTCTCCTAGCTTCGATGGCATTTTTGACTTGGTTGCTTGGATGCTTTATGATAGTGTGTGTGTTTTATTATTCTGAATTTGGATTGTTTAGATTAAACGAGAAAATGTGTTAACTTGTTTTCATATGAATTTTTGTTGGCATTGAAATAAATTTGTGTTTGTTTCTTTATTGAATGGATACCTTGTCATGTATTGTGTATGCGTAAATAGTAACTCTGGTTCTTATTGAAATCTATAGATTTTAGCTTGAAAATATATCCATATTAGTAATGGTTTGAGACTAACCTTATAGGTGGAATTCGTCATAACAGTTTGAGATATGCCCTTATGAATTAAGGAAATATTTGTGTTCTTCGTTTTGGTCCGCTTGTTTTTGATGACATTGGGGACCAATTTTTTTTTTTGACTTGTTTTGTGATCGTATTTTCATTACTTGCATGGTATCTAGCTTGTATAGATTTGGGATATGCTTATTTTGGGTTCTCCCTAAATGGGTATGTTTCACCTTTTTCTTAGATTGTTTCTTAGAAGCGTTGACGAAATAGATAGAGTAACGGGCATAAGAGGAATACATGTTCAAATATCGGTTGATGGGTTGTTGCATGCGTATGAATTTTGAATCCACAAATGATTGTGAGAGATTCCTTTTGGCTAGGAGGAACTACCTATAATGAAAAAAAGACCACCAAGGAATTAAACATTATGGGCGGTGCATTTGCCTAGCATGTGCTAGATCCGGAAGTGTGATACTTCCTAGACGGTTGTCAGTCCACTGTTTTAAATAATTCAATGCTATAAACAAAGTAAATCCTATTGTTATTTTAAAATGATTTAGGTATCTCACTTAAAAACACAATAAGAAATAGATCTAATCTAACAGGCTAAGCTAGAATAGAATCCAAAGGTCAAATGATTGGTTCCTGGTTACTGCAGTTTGTCGAGAGGTCTCAGGTAGATCACAAGGGAAAGAGGGTGAGATAAAATTAGGTGGGTAGGTCTCTATTAAGGGTTGTGTGGGAAAACATAGAGACCGGTGTTGGTCAGGGGTGACCGACGGCGGTGGTTAGGTGTAACCAATGCCGGTTACTGTCAGATCTGGAAATGTCACAGAGACAAGTCAGTCTCTTTTTGTGATTACACAAAAGAATTTGGTTGGTTGAGATGAGGTATTGGGTGACTAGAGTGGGATTTTGTGAGGTTTCAATGGGTATACGGAGGTGAAAATATGGAGAAGGTCAATAGGGAGAAAGATAAACAATGGATGATAAAATGATGAAGAAATGAAATAACCAGGAAAGTATGATGTTGTACTTACTTGGATTTCATTCCTAAATGTCTGTGTGTGAGGGATGGAGGTGTTGATGATGAGTTTGAAGTTTGCAAGTGATCACCAATTGAAGAAAATATTTTGCATGGGCTGCATGTACACTCCTCTTTGCTTGGATAAATTAGATCATGGCTAGGATGGTTGTGTAGGAGAAGATGCTCAATCTCCCTCTTTGGATGTGATATTTCGCTGGAATTAGCTCTTTGAAGATGCGTTATCTCTCTAGATGTATTCTTGTTCACAACTTTCTCCCAAAGTTTACCAACTTGCTTCCAACTTCCAACTTTCAACCTTGAGAATAAGGTTGCTTTAGGGTTAAAAGGGGGTAACCAATGGCGTTCTAGATTAACCGGCGATAGTTAGGGGTAACCAACATTGGTCAAGGTGAGATTTCCTAGGTTTACTAAACTAGGGAGATCCTCATGATTTCCTTAGATCTCATGTCATTATACCGTGGATTAGACTGGGAGCTTCTTGTGAGCATGCGGGAATGTGGTTAGAGGGAATGTAGGGATTGATTTTTAGGGTTTGGGTAAGTCTTAGTTAGTTATGGGAACTCGCTAAGAATAGGTCTTAGGTTGAGTTGACTTGGTGAGGTGTCTAAGTGAACTACATGTGTGGATATTATTTAAATAAGATATTTAAATAATAAATATAGTGAGGCTAATGAATTAATTTACTTAAATTAATATTAGTGGGGTAAAGGGAGGTTATGGCTAAGTAAATGTAACAAAGGGTGCTTATTTGTCAAGGAATAAAAGGGAGTGTGACCTAATTTTAGTGTCTACATTTTTCCCATTTTTGTTGCATAGCTTGTATTGGTAAGTGATGCTAACAAAAATAAGATATGGTTGCCCCATGTCCTGGTGAAGGTGATCCCCTCAAACATGGAAAAATTAGGAAGTAGGTTGAAGCGGTGAGTGGTTTGATAAAAGGAAAATTTGGGGAAAAGGTAAGTGGGTACAGGGAAAAGGTTGAAAGTTCTACTCAGAAATCTAGGGTATAGGCCGAGGTCAAAGGTAGCAGCAAATAAATACACACACATGTATAAACTACAAAGACACTACCTGGGTTGAAGAGCGAGCAAACTCTACATCGTCTAAGGTTGATAGGTTTATCTCGAACAAGGTAGAAGTGAATCGGTATCCAAGGTATAGGATATGGTTAGGAAACACAATGTAGGTTAGGTGCAAGAATGTTTTAGGTATGTTCCGGTACACCAAAGGTAGGGTCAGGATAAATGGTCATGGAAATAGGCTAGGTAAGGTCATTAGGGCAACAACATAGGTAATAGTGTTGCAAGGTATAACGAACACATGAGGTCAAAGGTCACTAGTGATGGTCCAGGTCCAAATATCTAGGTCACGGCATGGGTAAGGCCAAGGTATGGGTAAAATAACGAGTCCCCAAAGGAGGAAAAATGGAGGTAGGAAGTGACGAGGTCAGGAAAGGTAAGGTAAGGGGTTAGTCAAAGGTCGGATGGGGTAAAGGAGCAAGGTAAAGGGTTGGGTAAAATGGCAAGGTGAAGGGTGGAGGAAAATGGCAATGTAGGGGTAATGTGTAGGTTAGGTTGACCGATGGTGGTCATGGATAACCGACATCGTAGAGGAAAACCGATGATGGTGAGGTAGGGCACGAGACCGATGCCGGTCTATGGGAACCGACGTCGGTTAGGTCAGGTTTTGTATAAAAAAAAAATCCATGTGTTTTTGTTATTCATTTGTTATTGGTCGAAGGGAGAAAACGACAGAGAAAAGAGAAAAAAGTGAGAAAAGTGTCCAGATGGAACGGGACAGTGAGCTGGCAGTGTGAGTTGATGAGGATTGGGTTGGTGAGTAGCGGGACCACAAGATCGTGGATGAGAAAGGTGATTGGTCGAGAGGATGGAAGAGGTTGGAGAGTGATCGGGTGGTCCACCTAAAGACACAAGTTAAATGTGCCACCGAGACGGTGGTAGTGTGACGAGGTAAGCGCCCAACTCTACATTTTCAATTAGATAGATTAGAGGTCCTGGATATTTGTGATTTTAGGTTTTTGTGGGTTTTTGTTTTTTTGTGGGTGGGAAAAAAGTAAAATTTGGGTATGGGTGGGAATAACAGGCTAAAAGAGGGAGGGGAAGGGTAGTAAATAGTATAGGTGGGGTGGGTAGAGGTCTAGGGGTAGTTTTAGGTCATTGTAGGTGGGGTAAAAGGGGAAGGGGTGTTTTTTTAAAAATGGGGGCTTGGGAAGTCACGAATTTTTCCTCGATAGTGACTCAAGGTCCATAAAGCTTAGCCGGTGTCATTTGGGAAGAACCAGGATCGGTCCGCCAAACAGTGACCAATGCTTGTTAAGTGGTAACCATGGTCGGTACAATTGAACTAGTATTGGTCACCAAATAGGTTACCGATGCCGGTTTAAGTGTGACCGAGTCGGTTAGGATGAATCGGCACCGGTTAGGATTTTAGGCACAAGGGTCCAAAAAATGATGTAGGTTAGGTGGTTGAGATAGGTAGGGTAAAAAAGGGTGGTGGGTAATGATAAGTGATGAATATGGTCATGGTAAAGGTAGATTAATGTTGTGCTTTGGATTAGATGCAAGGAGATCACGCTTACATATACAGGACGAGGTTACCGCCGCATCGGTGACATTACACGGCTGCGCAAAGACGTGGAGGTAATGGGCTTGGTGGTATTCAGACTATCGACTTGTTATTCGATAGCCTAGTTTGATGGTCATGATCATCGATAGATGGGACTCCGTGACCAACACCTTCCACCTTCCGACAGATGAGATGACTATCACGCTAGAAGACGTGTTCCAGATTCTGAGGTTACCCATATTGGGGGCCTAGGTGTACTCTATCTCCTTCAAGGCCTCAGAGGAGTTGATCAAGACAGTATTTGGTGAGGGGGCGGCGGAGCTGAGATTCCATAGCACCAGTTTGAGCTATGGCGAGATGTACCTAGCCCGTCGAATGAGATGAGGCTAGTAGTTTTATTGATGGAGGCAGTGTGCTACTATGCACTACCCGATGCAAAGGGTGGATGCTTTCCTTGATCACTGATGGGGGTGCTCCATGATATGATGGTGCATGAGACATGCTTCACTTGGGCACTAGCATTCTTGGTGCAGCTATACAGAGAGTTGTGGGCATACGAGCGGTTGCACAGGTTCAGCTTGTGTTGTACATTTATACTACACTGCTAGGCCTATGAGCACATCTATGTTCAACCTATAGGGATGCCCTGAGAAAATGCATTCCCACCGAGATGTGTGCGGTTGGGATACAGGAGATGGGTGTCAGTTGTAGGAGAGCAGAGGTAGGATAAGTCAACATATGATGTGGCCCATTTTTGGCAATTGTTGGAGGGGTTTTTTGGAGTAGACATTATCTAGAGGCCATATGTGGGATTCCCTAATATATGCACATGCATAAGGAGCTAGTTGAGCTCCACCTAGAGAGGTGGATGCATGGTCGCCATGCCGGGAGGATGAGATGATCCTAGTAGATAGGGTCCGATGGAAGTTCGAGTGTTTATACAGATATTCCTCCACCCTTCCCACAAGACGTAAAGATGATGTGGAGAGGGCCTTACCTCTACCACATCCTTCGATGGCTATAGGAGAGGAGGAGCAATCGGTGGATCAGTGGATTGATGAAACCGGATGCACAAATAGGTATAGGCAGTGGTGGGTGGCTCAATTACAAGCCATACCACTAAGACTAGAGCAGCTTGAGTTAGCTACCATTACAATGTAGAGAGATGCCCTACAGGGGGTAGGTAGTGACATTGATAACGCAGAAAGGTATATTGTAAACACAGCTGGTGTTATGTTTTTGGAGCCTATTTTCATGTTAGAGTGTGGTACACCTTCTATGTGTTATACTCTGTATTTTTTCAGCGGTCCATGGGTAATGGGTAACCGTTATGGGCTGTTTTTGGGCACATGGTTTTTCGGTATCCATTGTTTTGATACCCATGGTTTTTCCCATTGTTTTGATACCCACGGTTTTTTTCCCATTGTTTTGATACCCACGGTTTTTGCACATGGTTTTGATACCCATGGTTTTGTACCAAACTCGCTTAAGTAATTGTCTATTTATATGGTCTTATGCATATGATAGATAGATAAGAAAATCTATTACAGATGTGCTTTGAATTCAGTGTGAATTTCAGAGAGTTTGTTGAGCATAGCTCTAAATGGATTTGGGTATTGTATTGAGAGAGTGGAGGCTTGTAATAAAATCTAAGCAAGTGATTCTTGGTGGACGTAGCCCAAATTGGGTGAACCACGTTAAATCTTGTCTCTCTGTGTTGTGTGATTTATTCTGCACTTTTATTTGAGATCCGTAATATTTTCTCGCATATTAGTTTCTCTGCTATGCGATTCTATAAGGGACTATTCCGCATATTTTATCTCTTATTTCCTAATAGCTAGAGGGGTCGAGGCGAGAGGTAGCAAATCTATGAATATAGGTGGTTAGTCCGTAGGCCCAGATGGCAAAGGGAGAGGGTGGAGGTGATGGAGGAGATAGAGATAAAGATGGTTAGGTTGCATCCTTACTGGCTCAGGTGGTAGGATTATAGGGCCAATTGGCCATAGCCCAGACACATATTGGGGCCTTACAAGCCTAGATATAGGCATAGGGATAGGGGCACCACCACCAAAGTAGGGAGCTGGTCCCAGTTCACAGCCGGCATAGAGGTGACACGGGGCCAAGACCTATGCGACCATCACATACCATGCCTATATCAAGGTTACAGGATGCCCTAGGTGAGGTGAGATATTATCAGGACTAGCTTATGGTAGCTAGGATAGACTTCCTCTCTTACAGAGTGCAGGCACAACAGCAGCATCTAGTGGGAGGACAAGATCTCACACACATAGTGTGGAGAGCACAGGGGGTAGCGAACTCCGAGGCCTCGATTAGGGAGAGGCCACAAGTGCACAAAGTGACTAGAGAAAGGTGATGCGCTAACATGGGCATAGGAGGCCGAGGTGTAGGTGACACGAGATGGAGGACATTTGGCAAGATGTCTAATATGCGCACCACCCAATTTTTTTGATGTATATGAGTGATTATTGTGGATAGATATGTCGGCCTGCATGTCGAAGATTTTTGTATTTTTGATCACATATCGGCCTACGTGCTGAAGACAGTGAGGATGTACAAGTGATTTTTGTATATTCTGAGCATATACTAGCCTACGTGCCAAAGATTTTTGTATCGAGTGTTTCATTCTTTGTGTATATATGAGACCGGCCTGCGTGCCGATGACATTTTGTATTGTACATCAGCCTGCATGCCGACATTTTTGAGATGACGACCATGATGAGATAGGCATTTATTTTGAGATATATATTTATTGATTTATGAGATACATGTTATGATTTGACTTGTTGATATGTTGATGATATTTTGAGTTGTTATTTTGATATGAATGGAAATTAGGTGAGTTAGGCATGATGGAGTCAGGTCGGTTTAGGCATGGATCGAGTCAGGTTATAGGCATGGTTGAGTTAGGTTATAGGCATGGTTGAGTCAGGTTATAGGCATGGATGAGTCAGGTTATAGGCATGGATTGAGTCAGGTTATAGGCATGGATTGAGTTAGGTTTTAGGCATGGTTGATTCAAAGTTATAGGCATGGTGGAGTTTAGAGTAGGTTTAGTTATAATTCACTATTTTGGCAATGAATGATACTATGGGTCATAGGTGAAATGTTGTATAATCTATGCATAGTGATGATAGAGAGATGGTAGGTGTAATAAATGTATGTTGCATGGTAAGCAACTTGTTATGTATGTGGCTTAATTTCCAATTTTGTTATAAAAGGGGAACTAAGTAAAATGTGATGTAAATGGTAAGTTAGGCATGGTTGATGAATTGGTTTAGGGTATGGAATTGATTGAGATAACCTCCAAGGGCCCCATGCCCTCCGAGTGCTTGCCTACATAGTCTAAGTGAAAAGGGACCTCGGGCTGATGTAGTTCTCACATGAGCTAGAGAAGAATATGAAAATGATGTTGTAGGTGTGTGGGCATGTTGTGGGTTTAGGTTAAATAGGTGTGGGTAGATTATAGGTAAAATGATGTAGGTGAAGGTGAGTATGGCGAAAAGGGGAGGATTACCCCAAAGGTAAGAGTCGAGTACCAAGTCCTGTATAAGGTAATCAAAACATAAACAAAGATGGTGAAAAGATAAAAAGGGGGCAATAAAGCCACCTGTTTGAGTAGGATCATACCGAGTAGATCATACCTTGGAAGGGGTGATGAACACAAGACCCACAATTCATTGCACGATTAATTGTTCTACGATGATGGGAGTCATAGGATTACCAAATGTCAAAATTCCAAGATGTCCCTTGAGGCAATTGAGACAATGAGAGTGGAAATGGTAAGGTGAGTGAAAGGTAATTAATTGTATATGTTTTGAGTGACAAGGGCTTTTGGGAAAGAGGTCCGAGGTCACAATGGGCAAGTCCATGACTAAAAAGTTTTTTGTTGAGATAGACTGATCAATGCGAGAAGTCTATATGGGATAAATAATATGGTACTCCTTGAGGTCTTCGTGAAGTTGATCAATGCGGGAAGCTTAGTTTTCTCTTTTTTTTTTTTAGCTTCACATAGCAGTCCTTCGAGGGAGCAATCTATTTATAGTAGAAATTTTTTCAAGAGGAAGATGTCCTTTTGAGGGAGTCATCTTCTTTATTAGAAGTTTGACTCAAGGAGTTTATTTCCCATGTGAGGATTTTAAAATCATCAACAAGACAAAGGTGGAGGATAGGACTCTTGTTCAAAAGGCAAGGTGGAACAACCATAGGATCTCATCTAAAGCTAGACAAAAAGTATTCATGAGAATCATGTTATGTGCAAGGTGCCATGGTACACATATACAAGAGAAGATAATGAGTGACGGTAATCACATGATTCTTGTTTAATTGTTAGGGAGGTGTATGGAGTGGATAGCACTCAAGGGACGAGCTTGTAAAGAGATAAAGGGTGAGGTAGGACAACGAGTCAACAATAGAATGGTCGAAGATGCAATGTGTTAAGGGGCTCAGGTTCAGGTTTACCATCAAGCGAGGATAAATGATAGGCACCTGATCCATAGGTATGAGTTACGATGTATGGTCCCAGCCAATTAGGAGTGAATTTTCCTATTTACTTTTTTCTACTTTGGTTACGTGTTGATTTTATTTCAAGACAAGGTCACCAACTTGGAAGGTTCATTCATGAACATGTTTGTCATAAGCATGTTTGATACATTGTTGGTAAACTTGGAGGTGATCCAGAGCGTTAAGACGACATTCTTCTAATAACTCTAGTTGTGTTAAGTGGTCCTGACAAAAGTCATCATTAGTAAGCATGTCATGGAGAGAAATGTGGAGTGAGGGGATTTGGACTTCAAGAGGTAGAACACCTTTGTACCATAGACCAATGAAAAGGGTGTGGCGAAGTGGAAGTGTATTACCAGTGCGGTATGCCCATAGGGAAAAAGGAATGTGCGTATGCCAATCCTTTCCAATATCGTCAACTACTTTCATGAGAATTTTGTTGAGGGTTTTATTAGTGGATTCAGCTTGGCCATTGGTTTGTGGGTAATAAGGTGATGAGAAACTAAGCTGAATGTCGAAGGCATCACAAATATTTTTAATGTTTTGTTTTTGAATTGTTTTCCATTGTCAATGAAGAGGCGATGAGGGACACCAAAGTGAAAAATGATGTGATGGTTAATGAACTCACATATCTTCTCGACTTTCGTGGATATGAGTGGTATGGCCTCCACCCATTTTGTGTAGTATTCGGTAGCAGTTATGATCCATTGATGGTGTTGGGAAGAATGAGGATTGATTTTTCCGAAAAGATCCAAACTCCATTGAGAGAAAGGCCGAGGTCACGAGTGACTGTAAGGCATGACTGGGTCTATGATGAAGGTTGGAATGTTTTTGGCATTTCACACAATGTTTGACATAGTCACAACAATTATGGTTAAGGGTCGACCACTAATAGCCTAGGTGAAGAATACGCTTAAGCACAAAGAAGGCCACTAAAGTTACCTCCACATATTCCATCATGAACCTCCTTAATGGTATAAGGAATTTCAGAACTTGTGAGGCATCGTAAGAGAATACCATCAAAGCCACACTTATAGAGGAGTCCCCCTATAATGATGAAACGAGATACCTTTTTAAGGAATGCGCATTGTCCGTTATGGGTGAGATCAGGAGGTAAGATGGAGAGGGAAAGGTAGTCAGATTATTGTTTGTACCAAAGGTCACCCGAGTCGGTGTCATTTCCAATTGAGTAAACATCACGAGATAAATAAGAAGGTGAATGGAGGAATTTTATGATGACAAATATCTTGGAATCGGCGGGGAAGAAATGGTATTTGGGAAGCTAAGTAAGCCATGGTATTTACAAATTTGTTGGTTGAATGTGGGATGGTTTGAAGGGTGTAATGATCAAAGGTGGCCAAAGTATGTCTACATGATGTTTATACTTTTGAAGTATCTCGTTACAACATTGGTACATACCATTGACTTGGTTTACAACCAATTGTGAATCACCAAAGATGCTAATTGATTTGACATCTAGGGCATATACGGCTTGAGACTTAGTACGAGTGCTTCGTACTTGACAATATTACTAGTGCATTCAAAGTCTAGTTTGAAAGACAAAGGCATGGGTTCCCCATCTAGAGGAATGAGGATAACACTTGCCTAGCCCCCATGCTATCACTTGGAACCGTCAAAGAACAATGTCATTTGGTAAGGGGGTTCGTCCAGGGAAAGAGTAACAATTGACTCATCAAGAAAGTCAAAATTAGAGGGTTGATCCCTGGAAATAGGTGCATCAGCCAATTGGTCAGCTATAGCTTGGCCCTTGATGGGCTTTTGGTGAATGAATTCGACGTCAAGATCAGCTAAAAGCATAATCCATTATGTGGTGCACTGATTTTTATAAGGTTTGGCGTACATGAAGTGTAAGGGATCACTGTTGGTCATGACATAAGTTTTGTGGTTGAGTAGGTAATGGAGGAGTTTGGTGGCAACAAAAACTAAGGCTAAGCAAAGCTTTTCTGGATGGTTGTATCGGGTTTCATAGACCAAAAGAGTACAGCTTATGTAATAAACCGCTTTCCTCCTGTGTTTTTCATCGCGATGAGCGAGCATGGCTCCCAAGGAATGATCGGTAGCTGATATGTCTAGGAAAAAGGTTAATCATCTTTAGGTGTAATGAGTATGGGTGGTTGGAGAAGGTATAGTTTTAAGGCCTCAAAAGCTTTGTGATAGTCATCATCCCATTTAAAGGAGACATCCTTCCTAAGCGAGATGATGAAATGGTTGACGACACGATCGAGATAATTGTGAAATGAAACGGTGGATGGACTCAGTAATTTACCTTGCAGGCTACGAAGTTGTGTAAGGTTAGTGGGCGGAGGCATTTCCAAAATGGCCTTGACTTTAGGGGTCAACTTCTATACCACATAGGGAAACAATAAATCCCAAGAGCTTTCTTGAGAGAACCGCGAAGACGCACTTTTTAGGTTGAATGCGGATGCAATATTTAATGAGGTGGTCAAAGGTGGTTTCGAGGATGGTGAGGTGCTCAGCGCGACGTTTAGATTTGGCTAAGAGATCATCCATGTAATCTTCCAATATGTGATGCATGATATCATGGAATATATAAGTCATAGCACACTGATATGTAGCACTAGCATTTTTAAGGCCAAAAGGCATGACTCTAGAGCAAAAGGTTCCCCAAGGGATAATGAATGTGGTCTTGTGTTGATCTTCTCGAGGTGATCAAAATTTGGTTATAAACTAAGAAGCCATCCATGAGTGAGAGCATCTCGTGACCAAAGTGGTAAGGTCAACCAATTGAT